>OV049924.1:402993052-403345460 GCA_920104205.1 Eupeodes latifasciatus
TCTGTCAAGGAGGCTAAATTAAGTAGCAGAGCACCAGCCCAGAGATGGGAGTTATATTCAAGCTTTGGGCGTATGTATGTATATAAAGATATGGACATTAAAGTAGACACAGAGACAGTTGCTAAGAGTAAAACTAAATAAAAACAACAACATGCATTAGAAGTAGTTTTAACCGTTATCAAAAAAAAAGTTACACTCTCTTATGCAAAATAACACGGATTTTATTTTTTTTTGCTTGTTGATTTTTGGATATGAACTGTTTCTTAGGTAAGACTGTGTTTTTGGTGGACATTAAAATAGAAACACATTGAAACACAGACCTTAATATTTAATTGCACGGAAAGAAGCGTATGGCATTTATGACAATGCTAGTATAGCCTGGAAACCCATACTAAAAAAGTATCGGTGATATTCCTACATTGTATTGCTACAACTCCTATAAGTATGGGATTATGTACTATATTGTATGGTACCACAATCTTTGCTTGTAACACAAGGGCGCATAGTACGTTTGACGAGACAGCATTGCCTTCAGCCCCATACTGTATCGGAGATGTCGCAATGCTACTAGTTTTTCCCGCAATAATTTATGGCGTGATAATCGATACCCTTATTGGATTTCTGTCAATAGTGTAAGTATAAGGGACATAAAAATAATGTATAGACTTTTCTGCTAGGAGCATTGTACATGCCGCCAGTCAGTATGGGCCTGACTCCCATAGTGGCATTGGCGTATCGGCTATAACTATTGTCGACGCACGTTACTATTCTCAGTATGGGCAAATTAACTATGCTTACAACTTTTTATCCAATGGAAATCTTCTAAGCCATACAGTATTGCGTTCACAACCATACTGACATTGTAATATTCTCAATGTATTTCTTTCCGTGTAGTATAAAAAATATTAGTTTTTAATATTTTTTTTACTTTTATGAAACCATAAGTTCACTTAAGGAAGTAAATTTAAATTATTTTAATAATATTAAAACTAATTCTAAGGAAAACATGGGTCGCGGTAAGCATTGTTCCCTAGAAGAGAAAGCTGTCATTTTAGTTCTACAAAGTGAGGGAAAATCTTTGAGGGAAATAGCCAAAATAATGAGCAGATCTCTCAAGTTGATTGCAAAAGCAATTTTTAACCGCTGTGAGCCAAAAAGACAGCTGGCAAAACCTAGCAAAACAACCCCAAGAAAAGATTGAAAGATCATTACAAGTCTTTTGTAAGTTTGTAAAACAAACTACAGCTTCCAATAACTTGTTGAAGCTAACTTGCTTAGAAGGATCGCAAGAATGGTGCCCTTTCTAAGGAAAACAAAATATAACAACGCGGTTTAAATTCACTCACGATCATTTTGATTGGAGTGGGCCAGAAGGAGGCAAAAAGTGGAGGAATGTTTTGTGGATGGACGAAGCAAATATAAATTTGTTCGGAAGTGATGGCAGACAAACCGTTAGAGAGCTTAATTTGAAGTATCAAACTTTGGGGTTAATTTTCTTGGTATGGCGTTGGACCAATGCATTTGATTGAGGGTAAAATGGATCAAAATATGAAGGGACGAGAAAATGCCTCTCAAATGTGTTCTACAGCAGTACAACGACCCTAAGCACACGTCCAAATCTGCTCAAAAGTATTCTAAACACCAAAAAAATCAGCGTTTTGGAGTGCCCATCCCAATCACCTGGGGTTGATAGTTGATTGTCACTGTTTTGATAGTCAATTTTGATCATCACCTTTTCTTTGTTCTGTGTAAAGTGATCGCTAAAACTTTACTATTTGCTGGCAGCACTTACCCAAGTTTGGGAAACTTGGTACAAATTGCAACACATAAACGTCATTTCGATCAGCTGTTGTGTTGAATTTTCAATTTGCAAAGTTTTCTTTCTTTGAAAAATGTAAGTATACCTATAACTATACTCAATAATAGTTATAAATTAATAAGAATGTTTGTTATATTTTGCAAAAATATATTCTTTTCTTGAATCCAAGGGCTAAAATTTTCTTAATAACTGCAGCGCTTGTTTCAGCTACAGTACTTTGTCCCATCAGTCAGCTCAATCAGCCGCAACTTGTCGTTGATAACCACCACCTCCATGAAGATTTAAAGTTGCAGCCTGTTGAAGGATAGGTGGAATATATGTTGATCTTATTCCTGATGGTAAATCGAGCAACCGCAAAACATACACAAACGTTTCTTTGTTCAATCGAAAATTTTTCAAGAATCTGAAATAAATAATTTATACGTACATACATATGTACATTATATTGTAAACAACTTATTTATAAATATTCATAGAAAGTTTCAAAGTTACATTGGGTTAGGAAGTTCCAAAATATTTGCTTTATTCCTTAAGTTGGTTACTGTTCACTTATTTTTATTTTAACTTTGATATCTTTTCACTTTTTTCACTAAACTTAAAATTTATAGTGGAGCTGAATTTCACACAAATTATCTTTCTCACAAAAAATTAATCAAAATATATGAAAGTGACACCTAAATAGCTGTCACTAACAAACCATAGCAAAAAAGTGATAGTCAATTTGATAATCACCTTACGTGAAGCAAAATCATCCATTTTGATGGTCAACAATCAACAATCACCTTACGCGATTCCACCCCTGACTTCAATCCCATAGAGCATGTTGGGGAAGATTTAAAATGAGCGGTTGGGAAACATTTAACAAAAAATAAAGCCGAACTGTGAAGGATGGTACAATATTTCAATTGACAGATGCTGCCGATTATTTGACTCAATGTCCAACAGATATCACACTGTAATTAAAGCTAAGGGCCAGGCTACCAGATATTAAAATAATTTTTAAATCCAGAATACCTTTGCATTTAATTTAATTTTTTGAATCTGTGTATCTATTTTAATGTCCACGAAATTTGTTCCTTTTTTTACAATTATGAATTTAAAATATTTTAAGTTATAATTTTGCTATAAATAATGGGTAATTTTAGTTTGAAAGAAAAAAAATAAGAAAATGAAGACAAAACTTGAAAAAAAAAATGTTTTTAAGTCAATAAAAAAATGAATTTTTAAAACTCTGTTTGGTGTGTCTATTTTAATGTCCATATCTGTAAGTCTTGTATATAACAGCCATATCAAAACCGGTGGACAATTGCATCGTCTTAGGAAACCTAAACACCTTGCGGAAATTTTGGCGACATCGCGTATGTGATTGTTCCATAAGAGGTGGTTGGTGACACACATACCGATAATATCGAGATATTCAGTCTCATTGATGCAAGTGGCAAGGCGGTTATATCTCGCTTAAACGATACACGACAAAATTGTGTTTTCGAAGCATTAAATTCCACGCGGTTTTTATTCCCTATTAAAGAACTGGGGCCTAGTGACTTAGGGATTTATACTTAATACGAACGGCTAATTTGAGAAAGCACTTTTCATGACAAGAATTACTTTTGGAGGTATTCTCAATTCCTCGCAAGAGGCAGTACCCGTGAAAAAAAACTTTAGGTGGCACAAGCAGGGATTGAACCCAAGACCTCTAACATGCCAGTCCATCACGCCTCGGGTACTTCAAAGTAAAGTTTTTATTTTATATAAATACGGCCAATGTAAACTTCCATCTAAGATATCTGATTGTTCCTCTCACATGAACGCAGATGACCAAATCATTTAGCTCCACTTAAGTTGCCCTTTCAGCCCTAATAGAATTAAGACTTTGGATATGATAAATTAGTGTGAGTCAAATGATCTGTTTTTAACCCTCCAAAATCTAAATATTTTGTGATACCTTTAAAACATTATGGCCTCGATTGTTTCCCACTAATTGTTTTAGGCTCCAATTTCATCACTTTTTGACTTAGGATACCCATATTAAAAACGTTGGCAAAGTATATGGCGTTATTTTCGAAACTTATGGGTAACTAAGGTTTTAAAAATTGATTTTTGTTGTCTCCTACTTTGATTATATACATATGTAGATGCACAATTTACTGTCCTTATTTGATTCGACGGTTCCGTATAAATCTGGGTTGCCTAGATAGGACAACACAACTACTAGGTAGGCCTCTTCAAATAAAGGGTGTCCCAAAATTAACGCAAGATTTGAATTTGCCGCCATTTGTGCAGTGAAGTGTTGGCAACCCTGAAAAAAAGCAATTTGACAGCTAACAGTATAGGGTTATTAAAAATGGAGCGTTACACGATAGAACAACGTGTCTTCATTATTAAAGAATATTTCAAAAATAGTGAAAGTTTGGCGGCTGCAGTTCGAAAATTTCATACAAAATATGGTCGGAATAGTGTTTTAACTTCGTCAACTGTGAAGAGATTAATTGAAAAATTCATTTGGGGTTCGGAGAACCCACATGTGATTGTCGAAAAACAAATGCATCCACAACGCGTGACTGTATGGTGTGGATTTTAGGCTGGATGCATAATTGGGCCATATTTTTTTGAAAATGATGCTGGTCAAGCAGTGACTGTTACTGGTACTCGATATCGCGACATGATTACACAGTTCTTTCTGCCAAAATTGGATGATATTGATGTGTCCAATATGTGGTTTCAACAAGACGGTGCCACATGTCATACAGCCCGTGAAACAATTCAATTACTGCATGAGACATTTCCAGGTCGTGTACTCTCTCGTTTCGGTGATCAAAATTGGCCTCCTAGATCGTGTGATTTAACACCATTAGACTTCTTTTTATGGGGTTATTTGAAATCACAAGTCTATGTCAACAAGCCCACAACCACCCGTGCATTAAAGGAGGAGATTCAACGCTGCATCAACGAAATTCAGCCACATTTATGCAGAATGGTCATGGAAAATTTCAACAAGAGTGCGCATGTGCATGCAAAGCCGTGGAGGCCATTTGTCCGATGTGTTATTCCATACATAACCCTATCCTATGTATTTTACGAGTCAATAAAAATATAACTATCAAAAGACTAAAAACGGCGTTTTCTATTTAATTCAAATCTTGCGTTAATTTTGGGACACCCTTTATATACATCTAATTTCGAAATACTGGGGTGCTAGCACGTAACTTGATACAACCGAGGATTGTCGATCGTCGATCAACTCGAAACAAATTATTTTTGACAGCACGTAATTTGAGACGAGTTTCATTGTGACTTTTACTTAAAAAGGTCATTGTGAACTATAAAATGAAATGTCAAATGAGTTTTCTTTGAAATTATTTCATTCTAGTTTCAATTTTAAGTTTTTTTTTCGAAATGTTTTTCTTTGATTCGGAGAGTGAAAGTGAAGGCGAAGAAATGTCCTGTGCTAAAATATCAAAAGAAGATATTTGAGAGATAATAGCAACCCATTTGAATTGAGTGAAAATGAGTAAATATTCAAAAAGAAAAGGAAGATCATGTAGTATAACATTTGTAAATCAATTTTTTTTTGCTTTGTGCAACAGTTTAGAAGGAAGGAATGTTTTCACACGATACTCAGCTCGTTAGATCTTCCAGAACACAGAAGAACAACATCAGTTCCACCAGTTCTACAGCTTTGTGCAACATTAAGTCTCCTAGCCAGGTTGAGTTATCTGTAAATATGTGCATACATACATACATATATACATAATATTTAACATCAACCTACTTTTTCCAATCTTTAAGATCTTTTTGTGGAGGACCCTCTGTGTTTAGGGATTCAATCAGTTTTCCCCACAGCATATTGCCCCGCAAAGTTCTATATCATTGTGCCTCGCTGTTCATTCTTAACAGCTAAGAGTCAATTTATTGTAAATTCGGACCGTTTTTAAAACTAATTAAAGTAAATTAAAACCGGGGCCTGATTATGAGGTTCGCGGCGAATCGTTTTGCTAGCGAGTTTGCCATTTTTCAATTATTGCTTTCGCTTTCGCGTACTTCGTTTTGAATTCGACCAATTAACGAATGCGAAGGCGAATTTGAAATGTCATAATGTTTGTTGGCGAATTGAAATCCGACAGCTTTTTTTTTGGCGGATTCACAGTGTTGCGGTAAATTTTACCACAACAAGTTTCATCTCCCTTTTTGCTAACCACCCTTAACAATTCGTACTGCGGCCGCAAAATTCTGGAAGAGTTTAGTAGAAACCTGGACCATCAGCCAGTGACCTGCTCTTCTAGCATTTTGGGAAAGCAAATTTAACAGGTCCTACCAAAGTGTGCGAAAGGATTCCACACCAACGAACTGGGCGACGGTTGGCCCACTTATTGGATAAACCATAGCGTCAAGGCATGAAGACGATACCCATGCCCAACAATGTGTGTAGAAAATTCACACCAACTTTAATGTAGTATGGCCGAGGGCCCACCATAAAGTACATATTAACGATAGAAAAATCACTCCAAGAATATCTTAATAACTTTTATTTTAATTATAGGCTTGGCTACCGACTTCCTGCAACACCACATAAGTAGTCTTTCCTCAACCAAAAACTAGCGCGTGTAGATACTCGGTAATGCGAGGAATTCCACACGATTTTTCCAGAAAGTCTTGGCTGGAATGGGTTGGAAAGTGAAGAGCTGAACTCACTCATTGAGCTACTGGGTGATCGCATCACCTTTTTAAAGAGATCGCGTGCGATGAAAGATATCTGGCTTCTCGGTCGCACACGCCAATCTTATGGATGGAGGAAGTTGCGGGACCGAGACAGATCGATCACCACGCAAAAGATCCGAGAGGATTGCCTAAGGGCAGGTAGCCGGAAGGGTTAAGCTCGCCATGATGATGGCCACTTTTTGGATTGTGCCCAAAGCGAATAGAAGATTTACGAAAAATTGTGTGAAGGAATTTATTTTTTAAAAAGACGTAATTTTTGTACGATAGATTTTTTTAAAGTTTTATTGAGTTGGAGATTTCTAAGAAAAGTTGAGGAAGGACTACGATAGCTGTTGGAGGAAGTTAAAAGAAGCTAAGTATAGTGTTTTCTTTTGTTTCTAAGAATATTCATTTGTTCGAATTCGTCCTTTTGACCTTCGCGTCAAAAGTCTGTTTTCCCGGTACTACGGGAAGTTTTTAACCGCTTGATTTTTTTTTCTTTGTCTTTTGTCGATAATTTTCTTGAAGTGATTTTTCTTGGTTGTTTTGTTTTCCTTTTTTTTAAATTTTGTTTAATAATTAATCATCTTAAAATTTCATACTTTTCATATTTTTTTATCGAGATTTGACCTTCTGTCAATCTCAAAATCTCTAAGTGTAATTTTGTTATCATAAAAGATCCTGGTTTTTAATCCCAGCTTCGGCCAAGGTTTTCCAGGCAAATAAAACATAACTTAAATTTCCCATCCGGAAAATAAAGCTTTTCTTTTATTTCATTCTTTGTTTGAAGACTAATTTTCAGCTCTTGGTTTTGGTAAACTTCCATTAAAAAGTTTCCTGGCGCCCACTTTAAACAATACGACTTGGAGAAATTCACCTCGTCGTATTTCGATATCATTTTGATATCAATTTTATTTCAATTTTATTAATCACCTCGATTAATAAAATATTCATTAATCGAAACCCCCCCTTAAGCTGAGCTACCGTGCTGGCAATACTTTTATTGCTACCTGTGGTGAATTCTTTCATCTACCTGACATATCGATTGACGTTTATCATAAATTGTCATAATAACTTTCGCGGCACATCGGCGGTGTGCAGTTTTGATTGTGTTTTAATTTAAAATAATTTAAAAGTAAAGGATTTAATTCGCGTTCGGTTGTAATCAATATTGGATTCGGAAATCCAATAGTGATTAAAGGTGGAAAAATTCACTACAACAGGCGAAAGATTGTTTATTATTATTCACTGTTCGATTTGGTGGATTCTTTCTTGATTGTAATGATATAAAAATGTGTTGGCTTTTTTTTTAATTTTCTTATAATTTATCCACAATCCAAAATAAAATATAAAATTTAACAATTCATTCAAGGAACGATTAAAACAAGCAAACAAATCGGCATCAATTTTTGGCTCTTGTCGAGTTTATGAAGAAAAATAAGGGCATTGCAACGGGAGCACTCGCCGGTCCTGAGTATCGGGCTAAAACAAGTGAACTGTGGGATAATATTTTAAAAGTTTTATATAGCCTAGGACCCCCTCGAAAAAATGTTGAAAGCTGGAAAAAAGTATGCATACATTTTTAACCCTATCCTGGTAAGATTTTTTTAAGGTTTGGAAGGATTTCAAATACAACATGAGAAAAAAACTTAGTCACAACAGCAAATGCGTTCGTGGAACAGGTTGTGGGCCAAATACTCAATACGCGTTTTCTTCCCTAGAAGAAGACATAATAAAGCTTCTTGATTTGAAGGCATGTGATACTGGGATTAATGTGTCTTCATATGGGTGCCAGGAGGAAAATCGTCCCGAACAAATGGACACGAGTGCATTTCACTCCAATTAGAATTCAAGTCCTAATCGAAGCACTTCTAGTCAAAATGTGAAAGGTGATGAACAACCAGAATACTCAGAACCTTTTGAAACATTCGTGCCTTCGAAACCAATTTCAAACACCTTTGATGCAACTACAACTGCACCACAATGAATACTTGCAAAATCAAACACAAGAATTTTCAGAAGCACAGCAATATAGGAATATAGAAAGAACTATTTTCGCTTCGCCGCGAATTCGTTAATAAGGAAATACGATGCGAGTCGAATTTGAAAGGTCGAATTGAAAACGATTCGCCGCGAACCTCATAATCAGGCCCTGAATATTTAACATTGGCACTCTGTGGCGTATACGTACTTTTTTTCGTTAACAATTTTGTATAGTTGTTCATTATTATGTAACCGTCCTTTAATTCTTAAAAGGATCAATTCTAATTGGGAGAACTAAATATGAACTTTCGATAGCGAAAAAAATCGGAAGTAAATGTCTGTAGAGTTCGACACAGAATTCCCTTAAATAGAATAAAATTTACCACTAAAGTTTTCAAATCTTCGAAAATTGGTAACGTAAATAATTTCGCATCCCATGAAATTTATTTATGTCGGGAATGAGGTAAAAAATTGAAATTGACTCTCAGCTTATAAAGAAAAGCAAGCATTTCAAAAATATCTTCATTGGGATAAATTCTGAGGTAAATTTTATTAAGCCTCCCAAAGCTTTTAGATAATTTGAATAAATGTCACACATCGTGTATTATGGATATTACGATTAAATTTGCTGATCAATTAGATACCTTATTATCTAAATATGTATGAACATATGCCATCCCAGATGTACATTGAAGATAGAAAGTTCACCTGTTTAAAATATGTAACGATTGCAAGCTATCACCATCGTCACTTTTTCTGAGAAAGGGAACGTGCGGTCAAGTTGCACTTAAATGTTCTTCTTTTCTAATTCTCATTTTTATTTCCATTTACGTGTACTTATTTTTTTATGTGCTCGTACGAAAGAGTGTGAAAAAGTTTTGCTGGATTATTGACGCAATCCGACAAGTGCGTTTTTTTCTGTTATTGTTGTTGTTGTTGTTGTACTGGCTTCTTTTTGTGTGTTATTTATTGAATTAGGAACTCTATACAAATTGCTTTTTATCTTTCATTTAACATGAATATGTTGCTTTTTTATTTCTCCTTGCCGCACAAATAAAATGAAAATAAAATAAAAGAATAACCCTGCTCTCAATTTGAGTATAGTAGAAATTTTATAGAGGTATTTGCACAGATTTAAGCAATGACTGGAATTTAAAAGATGAACTTTATACTTTATGTATGCTTCTATACATACAGTTGCGGCCAAAAAAAATAATACACCAAATTTTGAACTTAACCGCAAATACACATGACAAATTAATAACATTAAACCTAGGAGACCTAGTATAATAATCTAGGGAAGTTGTTTATAAAGCGTGGTTTTTAGCTATTATCTTTTTGGAAACTCTAGTGGTCTAAAAAGCTGATGCACGTTTCGTTTTTTGTTTCACTGTCAAACATCTTCAGTTTGGTCTATAATTTAACCATGAATCGTCTTAAAAACGAACAACGCTTGCAAATTATTGAATTTTATTATCAAAATGCGTGCTCCTGTAAGAAAGTTCATCGCGCGCTTCTTCCATTTTATGATCAGTTGAATCGACCCACTGAAGCGGCTATTCGGGGTATTGTGACTAAATCGTGCGATTTAAATCCTTCAGACTATTTTTTTGTGGGGCTATGTTAAAGCTCATGTCTATACAGACAAGCCCACTTCAATTGACGACGCATTGGAATACAACATTTAAGCATTTATTCGTGTGATACCGGCCGAAATGTTGCAGAGTATGCCAAAATTGGACTAAGCGGATGAACCAATTGAGGCGAGGTCGAGGTCAACATTTGCATGAAATAATCTTCAAACATTAAATTATATGGACCGTACTATCGATTCAAATAAAGATTGCATGCATTTTTCTGAATTGTATGTGTTTTTTTTTTTGAAAAACTTTTCTATAGCTTTTAAAAAATCACCCTTTATAAGAAAACCGTCTTTGGGTCTTTTAACAAGAAAACGACATTAAGTATACCGACGACGCACAGTGGAACGAATGTATGGGCAAAACGGCAAAATTAATATCTCTTGTATAAATGGTTCGAACTTATGTAGTTATTATGCATGCAATCAACTAGTGCATTGAATATCTACGTTATGAACTAAAAAACACATACACAAACAAGTGATAAGTGCCCGCACAGCTTAATTCGACAAAAAAGAGTTGAGCAAACTTTTTTTTTTAAATTCCAACATTATTTTCATAATCTTGTTCATGTTTTTCAAGTTATATTTTTAAATTTAGCTATCGATTTTGTTATTAAAAACAATTCAAACATGTGATTACTATGTTATATAAAAAATAAATGATAATGAAGAAATTTAAAATATAAATGATAATAAAGAAATAATTAATGAATTAATCGGTATCGCTCTCTGATGCCCACACATTATCGTCCAAGTTATTGCTGAGTAGATATTGATCAATATCTGCATCGATTCTAGGTAAATGTGAGCTATTTGAACGTAAATTTGAAATGAGTGGGTCTGAAGTAATTAATAAATGATTTATTAAATCAGTCATCGCACTTGTTCTAGAGCACTTTCGAATACGATCTAGCCTGGCCTTCCAAGTTTCCTTGTGTCTGGATTCTAATGCTTCTTCAGAAAGAACACTAATAGGCAAATGAAAAAAAGAAATAATGTCTTTAGCATGAACCAGAAGCTTATGGACTGGACAGTGCTAGGCATATAAAACCAGCTCTATTTTGAAAGGTACGTTTCTTCCAAGAGTTTCACGAATCTTTCCAAAATAAATTCACAACCAGTTGCAATGGTCCTTAATATGATTTCGAAATTCCGTATGAGCTCCAAAGTACAAAAGCAGTTACAAATAGGAAGCTATCTGTATTCTCACTATTAGCAAATGTTTGTTTATAGTTTCTGTGTCCAAGCTACCATCAAAACCCCATTTGCATATGAGCCCGAACGAAGTGCTCATTATTTGGTGAAGATGAGAATTTCTCTTTATTAATTTCGACAATGCTTTTGGAGGTTTTATTTAGTAAAGATCGAAGATTGACTTCAGCAACTGTTTCTGACACAAGATCAATTTCGGGTAGTATTTCTGCTTTATATTTTTTTAAGTTTGCAATAACTTGGTAAACAATCTTTGTGGATGTCGTTGCTAACTGAAAGCAGAGGAGCGTACTTTCTCTTAGACAAATCCAAGTCAATGTACAAAGCTAGGTTTTGCTTTAGGGTCAGTTTTTTCCGATTTTTTGAGGAGAATATGAGAATCGGATCGAGATCTTAGCAGCACAGCTAAGCTAATCTGTGCTCTGTTGCGATGTAAGTTCTTGAACCCGCCGTTTTTTCGTGCGTTCCCTACATTCTTCAAAACTTTTTGAAGGTCTGCCTTTGCTTGTACTTGGTTGACTTGTACTTGTTCTACCTTGTACACTAGGCAATTTGGCACTTAAAGGCAAATCAAGGCTAGGCTATCGTTCATTAATTTCCATGAACGTGTCACGTTTTCTTTAACAATTTTCCCACTTTTGCCTCAATTTTAGGAGGTAATATTTAGAAACTTTTTTTAATTTCAAGTTCTAGTTCTTTATTTAGATCTTCTAACCCCAGTAATACACACATTTTTGCAACAACACTTATTAATTTCCTCGAACTTATCATTCTCGATCCAACTTTGCAACAAGTCACCATTTTTGATTGATGGAGTTGAGCCTACAAAAATGGCAATAATTAAAAAAACGCAAATTTGCGCAAAAATTCCTTTCGGATTTAGAATATACACACATAGACCAACTTAAAACAGCACAAATCTCAAGGGGGCTTTTTGGGGTATTTTACAAAACTCTACTTCAACACGAAATTCACCTTTTAACACGAAAATCTAATAAGGCCTTCACTTCAGAGACAATATTACTAAAACCATGAAACAAATGTAATTTCTTAGAGCAGAATATGGTTTCCCATACCTTAATTACTATTATTTTCCATTTTATCCAAATTAAGTATGAGCACAATTTAATTAGAGACGAATTTAAATTATATAAAAAAAAAACACTTTTTCTTACTGCCTAGGAAAAATATTCCACTTGTCACTGTTTAACGCCCTATAACTTTTGCACGTGTTGATAAATTAAAATAATTTAAATGCCATTTTTTAAGCCGATTGAAAGTCTTTGAGCAGAGGTAATGACGGAAATATCGCCGAGTAAGCCAAGTAACAATAAAGAACTTTAGGCTATCCTTGAGAGCTTCTGGGAATCGATTCCTGTTGTGAGACATCAACGGCTTGTAAGCTCTATGTAAAGGAGCTGGGCTGTCCAGCTGTTATAGAAAATAATGGAGATGCTACCATATATTGATTTGAACTACAAATTTTAGAAGCTAAAAATTAAATACCCGGGACATATCTAAATAATTAAGCTGAATCTGAAATCCTTCTTTGTATAATTTTGTTGAAAGGCTTAAAAGTTAATTGATTTAACAGAAGATAACTACATACATATATGTATTCGAAGTTCAAAATCAGTTGTTTCACTTCGCAAGATTTTATGTTCTGTGGTGCTATTTTTTTGACCACAGCTGTATGTACATACGAATAGTATGTTTTATGTAGGAATAATATCTACAACGTGTCTCGTTTCTTTGCTTTACTTTTGAATGTCTACAAGTTAATTAATGCATCCTGTGGTTCGATGCGTATTCCGTACGTGAAATGTGATTCATACGCATGTTCTTCACGCGCAAACAACGTGAAAGTAATCTACACCGTCCAAGCGAGTGATGACCACCGAAAGACGACGACGACGAGCGACGCATGACAACGGACCTTAAGATTTTGTTTATTTAATTTGTTTTCTTTTTTGAATTAAAATGAAGTAGACATATTTATTACCAATTATATCATTAAAATTGTTGAATTAGCAATTGTTTGGCATAAAGGTATTCTGCCTACAACATTTTTGGACAATGAGTGCGTATAAAGAGAGAGATAGAGAGAGAAAAATTAATCGGAAATATTTAATTAAAAAATCTAAGAGCATACATATGTATGTATATTAGAAATTACGAAATAAAAGGATGATGCCAGTTGATCAAAAGTGTGAATTGAATTGAATACAGAGATGAGATTATGAAGGCCATTGTTCCGAATTTCGATTGAAAGTGAATGTTCTTCAATTCGATCGATTTCGAAAACTTCGAAATTACTTCGAAGTGTCAGAACTGAAGAACCATCCATTTTTATTTTGTTTCTGAAGTAAAATGTTTGCTGTTTTGAAGATGGGTGCAATATTATTGGCAATTTTTAGTGAAAAAAGGAATCAGAATTCAAGAGAAAAAATAAGAAGACGAATTTTGCGAGACTAATCAAATACACTACCGGTCAAAAGTTTGAGACCACCTTCAAAGGGTTGCTTTATTTGTACCTGGCGCTTGGGTTTATGAATGAATATAGGATTTTTTTATCTTCATTGTTAACTTAGACCATTCATAAAAGGTGCAAGTGAAAAACCCCCAGATATTAACCCTTTTCTGTAAATTATGAGGAATTTTGTGAAAAAAGGTAAAAAAAAAAACAGTATTGGGTTTTTGGCTTCTATTTGTATTTCCCAGTTTTTATTTTTTATGACTTTTTACATTCAATTTGGATTTTTTTTTATGACTGGGGTAATATTAAAGGGTAAAAAAATGTAAAATTTGAATACCTGCATATTCAGGATTTTGTATATAATGCTCGGTTTGATCCAATTTAAATTTATTTGAGACTGTGATATTCTCCAGTAAACAAAGTGCGCATCATGGAAAAAGTTAAGGAATTAACTATTGAAACTCGATCTGCAATTATGACCCTTATTGAAGAAGGCTATTCGCAAAGAGAAATCGCCACAAAACTGAAGATATCCAAAGGAGCAGTTCATAGGACCATACAGCGTTACTCTAGTACCGGCGGTTTTAAGGATAAACCGAGGTCAGGACGACCTAGAGTTACGACGAAAACCGAAGATCTGCATATCATCACCATAAGCAAGCGTTCTAGGAAGAAAACAGCACCAGAAATACGCGCCGAGATCAATGAAATCCGGGAAGAACCATTATATGTATCAACGATACAACGAAGGCTAAGGCATTCTGGACTTTTTGGATGCGTTGCAGTGCGGAAACCACTTCTACGACCCTAAAACAAGATCAAACGGTTGGAATGGGCCAAAACCCATAAGGATTGGACAGATGAAGACTTCAACAGAGTGATCGGAAGAATGGATAAAGAAGTTTATAAAACGATATTGGAAGACCACGTTTTGGTATCTGGACTCCGATTAATCGGTGAAGGCTTTGTATTCCAGCACGACAATGACCCGAAACACACTTCAAAACTTTGCCGGGGATACCTGAAACAAAAAGAAGATGAGGAAATTCTAAAAATAATGGAATGGCCACCGCAGTCTCCAGATATTAACCCCATTGAGCTCTTATGGGAAGAGCTTGACAGAAATGTCCGGAATCACCACATAACATCGGAATATGCTCTTTGGGAAACTCTACAAAATTGCTGGAATAATATTCCACAAGAAAATATACAAAACCTTGTAAGAAGATTGCCCAGAATTGTAAAAAAAAATTATTGAATTTAAAGGAGGGTTTTTTGATGAAAACTCAATTAAGAGCTTTTATTGGTTTTTTAAATAAATAATTTATGTTTAGTACAAAACTAGTTTATATTTTTTTATCATTTACAACTAGACATGCTCTTCACTTTTTTCACGTTTTTTTCCTAAAACTTCAGTTTAGGGGTTAAAACTCGATATTTCTCAAATTTCAGAGGTGGTCTCAAACTTTTGACCGGTAGTGTATATTGGATTTACCTGACACAATGTAAGTGTGTGAAAATTATGTAGAATTGTTTTGATAAATAAAATTATTTAAGATTAAGCAAAGACGCTTTTTTATATATTCTAAGGGAAATAAAACCTTTTATAATACCTTCATCGATTCCTTCAATTAAAAAACTTGCTGCAACCCTCCGATTTCTAGCATAAGGAAAATCATTTCACAGAAATAAAAAATGTGATTTGAATGCGTTCAAAAAATTGAACAAACCGATACACAGAACAAACATTTGCATGTTCGAAAATCCAATTCACGATAACGAATTGTGGAACACCCAAATTCACTTTCGCAAAGTGTATCCACAATAAGTGAAATGCAGAACATGGGCATAAATCTCTATTTTAAGAGATCTTCTTAGATTCTTGTTCATATTTTTATCTACAAGAAAGTATAATTTAAATGTGAATAGTTACGATAGTTACGATTAAAAATTGAAACTGGAACAAATTCCAAAAGCTAAAAAAGCCATGTGATTCTTATCGTTGAAAACACATATCTTTGATTTCAAGTTGATTGATAGTATACAAAATGAATTCGAAGAAAATATGTTGGAAGGCATTTTTTTGCAAATCTTATTGCCCTAATTATTATGAAGTTAGACTTACTATGCATGAGTGTATTTTTCGTAACGACGGAATTTGCCAATGACAAATACATAATTTAATCAATCAATCAACTTTTCAGCCCAGAAACAGTGAACGAGCATATGATTTGAAAATTAAAAGTCAACTGATTGTCAACTAACTTTTCTATAGAAAATAGTTTCGACTTTCAACTTGATTCTAAAAGTATGGAAAAAGTGATTGTTACATTTTAGATAAGCAGGTAGAGAAGGCCGACAGTCAAAAGCCAACTTTGCTGCTTGATACCATAAACTCGTTTGAGCTATAAATGAGAAAAAGCTCGAAAAAAATCGTTTGCGCTTCTGAAAGCACTGCGGTCATCAAATAATCTTCAATTGAAAAGCTGGTATCTAGAAGCAAACACAAGTTATTAAATGTTATGGATGCAAAAAAATATGCTTATGATAATAAAAAAGCAACTGAACTACCCCTAACTAAAAACCCAAAGGACTTCTGTAAAATTGCGAATGAAATTAACGGAACCAACTATAAAATAGGTGCGGGTATTTCTACCGAAACCATTGCCACTCTGCTTCTTCTCTCCAATGATTCCAGCTTAACAACTTTCACTGCGGATCCTTTAATCACTGACCAAATATTAGATGAAATACATTGAAAGCGAAGAAATTGAAGCTGTGACAAAGCAGAAAACAACAAGGCACCTGATGAAGATGGAATTCCTTACAAATTTTTCAAAAATGCAACCCCTATGCTTCTCAACCATTTAAGTTATTTTCAATGAAATCTTTACCTTCATCGTTCAAAAAATCCGTTATTTTGCAGTATACTAGTTGTAAGGCTTGAAAAATGGATCGAACAGAACAATATTTTATCTGATCTACAGGCCGGTTTCAGAAAAAAACTTTTCAACGATCGATCACATTTCAACCACACTATCATCTATAGTCAAAGCATTTCAAGCACGTAACAAAAAGGTCTTCGCACTTTTCGTTTCGACTTTAAAGCTGCTTTTGACCTAATCAATAGGAATGCTCTTATTTATAAGCTGACACAAATTGGTATATCTACAAAGTTCCTGAAAGTAATTAGAGAGATGTACACGGGTACGAAGGCTGCTGTTTGGGATGAAGTGAGCTTTTCAGAATGGTTTAGCACCAGCACAGGAGTCAAACAAGGATGCCCACTTAGCGCTCTTTTGTTCTTGTTTTTTATAAATGATGTTGCGGATGAACTTCCTGGGGGAATAAGAATAGCAAGCTGCACCGTGATTGTGTTACTATACGCCGATGACCTTGTTATACTTTCAGAATCACCCGAAGGTTTAGAATTGATGATCAATCGGTTATCTGCATATTTTAACAGATGGGGATTTTTTATCAACACAACAAAATCCAAAATAATGGTATTTGCCCGTACACAAAGCGCTTATAATGGAAGAAGTTGGAAATATAATGGTACACAACTGGAGGTAGCAAAAGAGATCAAATATCAAAGTTTGATAAATTTAACATGGAAAAATATCTTCTCCAACAAAAAAAAAATTAATTTATCTACAAAATATAAAATATTTTATTCAGTAGTGAAATCAACTCTCTTGGTTTGGGCATCAGAAGAATATGAAGAAATCGAAAAAATTTTATAGGAATTTTATAACCATATAACTTTTCAACCATATATTTAGAAACAGGACTTCCAAAACTTCTAATAAGCACCCTGAAGTCTCAAGCTGACTACATCATCTCAAAGTCTGCAGCAACCACCAAAGCACAAGATTTTCGAAAAAAAACTTCTTTTATATGAGTTGAGAAACAAGGACTGGTGGTTTGCAAGATGGCAATCTGTTGGCAATGAGTGTGGAGTGAGATTGGATGATGATTTCAGCAATGTAAACCATGTGAAAGAACAAATGTACAGCATCATAGAGAAAAATGAGGACATTCACTGATAGAAGAAGCTTAAGACTCATTCAGTAGAATAATCTACAGTCAGCTCAACTATAATCTTGGTTCCAGAAATTTTTTCAAGGATTCACTAAGTTATGAAGAGATATCCCTAATATTTAAAGCAAGATGTGAAGTTCTCAACTTAAATGGAAGTCCTTATAATGGTAGTTTTAACCAATTCTGTACGTAAAATCAAAAGAAGATTGTCTACATTTCATTGGTATGTGTCCAATATTCAAAACTCAAAGACGCTACTTTTTCGGGAAAAATACTCTTACCCTACAAGAGGCTATAAACATCCTTAACGAGCATGATTGGAAAACATTAAGTACATTTTTGAAAGATATTTACAAGTACCTATAGATTGTTATTAATAACAGAATTCTATTAAATTCAAAACATACATATGTACATAAATTTAAATATTCTTAATTTTTTTGTCAACTTGGCTGACGGCATTGTCATAGCATTTAAATTTAAAATATTGTATAAAGTTTTGTAAATTAATGTAAATAAATGAATTACTTACTTACTTGCACCAGAAAAATCATACACTTAGATACTTTTAAAGACTCGCAAAAAATGTCTGATCCAAATTCGCACTCGATCTTTAATGCCAGCATTGAAAATAGTTGTTTCAAAGACTTTCTTAAACATGCCAGCGACCAAATAATTTTTAGTTGAAAAAATTACTAAACTTCGGTGCATGTCAAAAAATACCTCATATGGAAGTTTGTACTGGCGCGATGGCCGTAATGTTTATAAAACCAACAGTTAGATTCCTAAAGTCAAGGCAATGTTTAGGTCGAATGGTAGAAGTTGCAAAATAAGACCAAGGATATCTGTTCGGCAAGATCCAAGAGCTTCGGTAGACATTAGCTGTTCTTAAAAAAAATGTGCCTATATTATAAAGTTTTGTAAGCTAGATAGGTACCACGCAATTGATCCATAAAGAAAGATGGATCGTACTTCCGATTATAGTCATCCAAAAAACCATCTTCAAAGTAGGGCCAAATATTTAAGCAAAAGTTTTCCAACAGACGCAGAAGTCAACCCGTCAGAGGCGTTCCTAACCCGTTTTTCAATATTTTATTTCAAGTTTAATTTGGTGTCGAGAATAATTCTAAGATATTTCGCTTCGGGAAACAAAGGCAGATTGTGACCTTTTGTATTGGAGAACATCAGTTCAGTTTTGCTGCTCTAAATAAAACATGGACCAATAATAATGAACTGGGTCACTAACTTTCCCGAGATTATTATTTTACAGTTTAACTTATTTTTTTAAACAACTAAATATTTATGGAAATTTGTTTCTTAGTTTTCAACCAAAAAAACATTACTATCTAATTGATTATTCAACTGACTGACTATTTGAAAGGAAACCGATGAGACAAGATCCCACAATACGGCGAAGATTGCTACTGGACTGAGACCAACAAGATTCCGCCTCAAGATATATAACTTCAAAGTCTAATGGAAGTCAACTAAAAAAGATTTAACATGCCCTTATTTAAAAGTTAAACGTAAACAAAAAAAACAAAAGCATTCTTCAATTTCCAATTATGCTATGGTAAATAAGTTGTTAACGTCTATCTAATTCATTAAGTAGAACGTTCTGTGGCTTTTTTATCAAGGTTGTGGTAAATGTGCTTGCTAACTCTCTTTGGGCTTCGAAATAAACTAATGCACCAAAGTTATTATTAAAATAAACCCAACATGCACAACGCATATTTTGTTTACTAAAAGAAACCTTAAGAGCTTGAATTACAAAAATAAATAGAAAATGTTATTGAAAATATGAAGAAAAACAATTTTATATCTGATGATGTAAAGAACTAACTGGAAACGATTTCGGTGTCGAATTTATTAAGAGATTCGTGATGATCTAAACCTAATAAAACACTAAATTGTATTGATTTATTTAATGTGCATGCTTAGATTTTAAATTATGGATACAAGTTTCGAAACAGTTTCGAAAATATTTATGAGCCAATCGATACAAGAAGTATTTACTTTTTTTTTTTTTTTTTTTTGAACCTTGTGCGAGAACACGGGCACATGCTAGCTTAGAAAAATAAAAGCTTTAATTTAGTGCACTCATTAACATAAACATTGCAATCATTCGAAATAAAACAAAAGTAGAAGGTATTATGCAAACGTTAATTAAGACACAGATGTGTAAATTAATTAGCAAAAGCTAAGTAATCAATAGCGTTTTGATATGTAAATGCAAACAACAAACTTTTCGTGTGGCCTCGCAATTGATGATGATGATGATGATGGTAATGATAATGATAACGATTTGTATATCTAGTTTGAACGCATCAAAACCGATAAAAATTTGAAACAGGTAATTAACTACTTTTTACCTGTGAAATCTGATTGTACCCATGTACTTATTTTATTTTTGTATTGAATGATCAAGATCAAGAGGTATCCAGATAAAGCAAGCTTTTACCAATATGAACTTTCATTACCAACAGTAGCAGGTGCAATCTTGTTATTAGTTAGAGATTGTGTAACAATTAATAAAATTGATCAATGACAAAAGTGGTTCACTTATCGTCTTAATTGTTGTCATTTTAACACGAGTCTGGCGGTAGTCTTATATTTGTCCACTTTTATTATCAATAAAATCAGAAAATGATAAATATACCTCTTCTGATGAGCACCGGACACAGGGACACTCTAGTTTGCGTACATTATTTTGAGTTTTTGTAGTCAATTAGTTTTAAGATTGTTGCAAAATAAGGTCGGCTATAATTGAAACTGAAACACTGTCGGTTCGAGCATAGGAACGTGTACATTCCAGAATACATACAACTTAGGAAAATGTACTCGATTCATAATAAAAGCACTATAGAATCGCCACTACAAAAGAAGCTGGTTAGAGCAGTCTTTTGATGGTCGTTTTATTGGAGTCCGAGTCTGAAACGGGCAATGAAACATCCTTATTATTGTAACATAATAATTTGTATTAGATGATAGTGATTGTCGACTTAGTTTTCGATTTAAGAAGCCTTTAAAGGCGATGTCAAATTTGCGTTGAGCGATTCAGATTCAAAAAGTGATGCACTCCGACCTTGAGATCTATTTTACACCGCTAAGGGACGAACTGGATGGACAAGTAAGGAGACCTCTTATTAATCTTATATTATTTCTGCTTAGATTGATACAAGCAACCAAATAGTAGTTCAGCATTTCTTAGGAAGGTATTTCCAATGTTTTGACCTATTCCTCTTATTTGATCTTTTCATCATTTTCTACTATGCCACACTACGGTTATGGTCCCGTTAAGAGCACAGTTGCTTTCCGCTTCAATAAGGGATTTTCTGCCTAGGTTATCAAAAAAATGATACTTAATTGTAGTCCACCAACGCAATGCCGAACCAGTTTTGAGGTGATGGAGATAAGTGCTTTTATCGTGACTTATTATGATGTTGACTTACTTCTCAAAGAAGCTAGTGGAGTGTCCCATCGATACTTGAAGTTTGGTTCTATGCCTAAAGAAACTTGCACAAGTCCCTTCCGATGTTCTCGAGCCATCAGTGTACCACTTTTTCACATAGCCACTCCTTCTTTAAACTTAACTATGTTTTAAATTTTTACTAAAAATTATATTCTGTGAACTTGCATGGCTGAGACTCTTTTTCTAGAACCTTTGGTTTTTTTCCTCCCTTAGCTCAATTTTCACATACAATGTAGTCAATTAATAATGACTTCCATTGCTGCTGTGCGGAAGATCTTTGTATTTCTTCTAGTCTTTATTAATTCGGTACTTTTGTGTCATAAAATTGAGCCACAGGTACATACATTTTGGTAGATTTGGTTTGCATCCCCATGCAAGTCTCTTGAATATTGTTTTAGTGGCTTTCCAACCTTGACAAGTTTGTTCCACAGAAGTTTCTCAATTTGCTTTCGAAGTCCAAAATATTATAAATACATTTAATCAAAGAGATTATACAGTATAGGCAAAGTTAATTTAATTTTCTTGAATTTATTTGACATGGATTTATTTAGAAGTTCGTACTGAGTCTTTCTTACTGTGCCATGTTGAGGTTTGGTATCCCTACCAAACTGATACGACTTATCAGGATGACGTTGGAAAATAATCGCTGCTGCGCCAAAATTGAAAGAGACTCGACCGAAACCTTCGAAACCACCAGAGGACTTCGACAAGGCGATGCGCTGTCATGTAGCTGCTTCAATATTGTTCTTGAAAGGGTGGTGCGCAACACCAACGCCAATACAAGTGGCACCATCTTTTAAAAATCCACACAACATCTTGGATATGCAGATGACATCGACATTATGGAAAGAACCAAACGAGCAGTGACGGATGCCTCTCTAATATCTAGTCTGAGGCGAAGAAAATGGGTCTTGACATTAACGAGGATAAAACGAAGTATTTACTGTCGTCAAATAGAGTCGATTCACACCGGGATCTCTTGGTATCTTCGAGAGGAAGGTTCCATGGTCCGGTTTGTGTCGACGGGCAAAGCAACATCTGGCGGAGAAGATATAATTATGAGCTATACGAGCTGTACAGCGACTTGCCACTTGACAAAAAACTGTGTGTTCAACGCTTAAAATGGCTAGAGCATGTCGAGCGAATGAACATCGAAGCTCCAGCCCGTAAGGTATTCAACGCCAAGCCTGAGGGAACAAGAAGCAGAGGCAGGCCGACGCACGTCAACTTGGTATTCGAAACTGGAGGCAGCAAGCTAGAGATCGAGTAAGCTGGCGAAAGTTATTACTTGAGGTCCAAGAAAAGTAAAGTAAAGTAAGTACTGAATCTTTCTATTAGTTCAAGTTCAATTCTTAAGAAAGTTCCTTTTCGGATAAAATATTTTCAAAACTGTTATTTGGAAAGAAGAAAAGTAATGATTAAATTAAAATCAGGATTTTGGTAGAATAAAGCAGAATACTTACGAAGTAGGTAGGAATAATCACCCCGTGAGCTAAGATGATGAAAAGTCTTCAGACTTCAGCTTTTGTCGTCTTTGGACTATTTTACTTGCAGAAACTTCCCAGTTCCAAGGTTCAATATGGTTAAAAGAACAGAAGTGTTCGACTAAGGAAGTTTGTTTCAAACAAACATGTTTTGTAAAGTATTTTAGTTTTTTTAAAGTTAACATATTTAAGGCCCCAATTGTGAATAGAGAATTGAACAATCAATCCAAAGAGCAACGTCTTCCTTGCTATTTTTTAAAACAGATAATACAAATAGGAGTCGCAAATTAAGGAACATTAGATTTTTCGTTTTACGAATATCTTCTCAAGACATATTTTCTAAAGCTCCAATTCATGAGACCTCAATTATGCACCTAAACTATTTCATATTGCAATCAAATCATATTATTTTATTCTCGACCTTGATTAGTATTCGCGCGTTCCCGACACTATTATGTCCCACATTCGGGAATGTTTAATTTGCCACCACACTACCAATAGCAGCACCAGCATCACCACTAACTATTACCTACAAGTATACTTGTCTGCCTACTCGCAGATTCAATTTGCTTTTTGTGTTGTGAGAAACACATGCTTCTAAAGAAGAACACACAAGAAATAAGAGTTCGCACAGCATGTCAAAGCATTTGTGTAGCTTGCGACAAGGTTTTGATTTGATTTCATCTTCTTTTCTACATATGTATGTAAAAAATACCTTGTAGATACCTAGTGCAAAGTTTATTATAATGAATAGGGACTGAAATGACAACGATATGGACTGGACTCGACAGCTCTAAAGTAAAAAAAAAAACAGATAAAATAAAAAACTTTTTTTCTTTCAATTGAAAAATTGAACGCCTCGAGAAAATGACTCTGCTTGGCAAAATCCTCATTCAAACCCTCCAAGTGGGTGCCAGGCGGGCAATGATCACTACAGAAGTCCTGTGCGTTTTTGGCAGGATGGTGATTAGCTAAGGTTGAGTTGGGTAGCTGAATTGTTGTAACTCCTCAATAGTGCAACGTTCGGAAACCCAATTCAATCATAGTTTAGAGGTTCCTAATTTCAGTGGTGGTGTGAGCGTACTTGTACGAAAACCGTGCCGAAGAATGAAAGGCTGGGGGATAAACCAGCCATTAACGAGCTCTTTCGGATGCTGTGGCAAGGTCCGTCATATTTCTGCCTTACCCCGGTAAGCGGCTCTGCCGGGGCTGACCGTCTTTCCGCCCTACTCGTGGGAACAAAAATGAAACAAAACAAAACAACAAACAGAAAAATTCTAAAGAACAATAACAAAAATCGCGCCATGGCTGCCAATGCGGTCACATCCACTGGAAAGGCTGTCGAGCCTACTCAGAGGTGTGAACGTGTTGGCAACCCTGTGGTTGCCACTAGTAGCGGGAGTTCTTCTCCCTCTACTAGCCGCAACCTATACTTGAAGGAAGTACCCGTCAGTGGAACAGCTGTGACGCTCGGCTGTCCCAAGGGCGGTAATTCCACACCCCACCCCCTCCCCGCTCCTGCTAGGACGTCGCAAGCGACCCCAAGAAGGGACACCCCATCCGGAGAGACAAAATCTGCGACATGTGGAATTGTCTCAAAAGGTGAGGGCACACCCCGATTGGTATCGGCAGCGACGAATTCGGATGGTGGACCCACAACTGTGTCACACGGACATAGCTCTGGGTCGGCCAGCAAGAAGTCCAGGAAGTCACTAGCCAAACGAGACCAACGCAATGCTGAGAGGATTCTAGCCGCAGTCGGTGTCATACCGGCGGCGGAAAGAACCCCGGAGCAAACGCGAAAACTCGAGTGGGCTAGTGGCTTTCTTAGCAATATCACCAAACAGACCTGCAGCGACTCAACATCAAAGCGCAATAGGTCTTTCGAGGGCGACAAGCCCGAACCAAAAAGGCAGAAAGTGCATTCAAACAGCACAACAGCCTTCAATAAGGATCTTTCCTTTAGCGACGCGCTAAAAGGTAAGATCATAGCAGCGGTCATTGACAGGGGTCATGTGGATGGTAACATCTCTCATGATCAATGGGCAAGCGTCAAGGCTCACCTCGGTTTCAGATTTTTATCTGTCATCGAGGAGAATCCGGGACCTCTCCCAGACACAGCCGATGCAGGATGGTACCAAAATCGTATCAAACTCATCGCCTGTGGTGATCAGAGATCTTTCGATCTGTACAGGGCTGCTGTCAATGGCTTGCCAGAAGTCTGGCCGGGTGCCAAGCTCGAGGTTGTTACAAGGGAGGATATTCCTTGCCGGCCAAGAGCACGCATAATGGTCCCGGCTCTACACAACTGCCCGGATATGATCATGAAATTGATCAAAGCAAGTAATCCGAACCTGCCTACGCACGACTGGAAAGTCCCAAAGGTTGAGAAGGAGACGGTGGGTCACTATAGATCAGCTCTCGTGTTGATCAATAGGGAATCACTGGCTCCACTGGCCTCGACCAAAGGCGTGATTAGGTATGGTTTCGATGAAATCGTGATCCGTATCTACAAGAAAGACGAAGATTCGCTTAACACGCCCCCCACAGAAGCCCCTTCAGCGGAAGGAAACGCTTCACTACCACCAATAATGGAGGTCGATGAAATACCAAAAGTGGAACTATCGACCTCCACAGCCCCAAACAAGCCATCCGACGTGGAGACAAAACTTACAGTCGACAGTAACTCCGACATGGAGACTGAAGACGCCACCTTAGGCATCACTCTGAGTGAGGAAGACCTACTTCATTCCTCCTCAGACGATGAAAACGCCGATAATACAGTGGTGGAGGTTAATCTGACTAATAGTAGCAATGCTGCGATTAGTACAGATTAATCTCCATCACGCCATCATGGCCGCAAATAACCTCATACTCCGACTGCATGCGAACAAGGATGACATCGTCTTGATACAGGAGCCGTGGGTCTCAAACTCCATCATCAGAGGCCTCCGGACTCCTGGTTATAAGCTACTGCATGCATCGGAGAAAGGTGAACCAAGGTCATGTATGTTAGTAAAAAATGACTTAAATGTATTTTTACTCCCCAATTACAGCGACAAGGACACAACCACCGCTGTCTTAACAACGGATAAAGCCACCTACTGGCTCATATCCTCCTATCTTGGCCACGACAGCCCAATTCCAGGTGACACCTTGAGGAAGGCAATTGCGGACGCGCAGTCGAAAAAAGTTGGTCTCCTAATTGGTTCGGACGCTAACGCTCATCACACGGTATGGGGTAGCTCGGACATAAATGAGAGAGGTGAGTCCTTATTTGACTACTTACTAAGCACTAACCTACTCATAAGTAATATTGGTAATGAACCCACTTTTGTAACCAAGAATAGGAAAGAGGTACTTGATATTACACTTACCTCTGACTCGATCCACAATCTGATTTCAAACTGGCATGTCTCAAAAGAGAATTCCTTCTCTGACCACAAATACATTCAGTTTGAGCTCAGAGATGTGGCAAACATATCTACGGGTTTTCGAAATTACCGTAATACAAACTGGGAACGATATAGGGAGGTACTAACACAATTACTTGATTACAACCTTCTTAAAAG
Organism: Eupeodes latifasciatus; assembly: GCA_920104205.1. Taxonomy (NCBI): domain Eukaryota; kingdom Metazoa; phylum Arthropoda; class Insecta; order Diptera; family Syrphidae; genus Eupeodes; species Eupeodes latifasciatus. Next base: position 403,019,455 of record OV049924.1, read on the forward strand.
CTCCTCCAGTAAAGATGAACTAGATCTTTCTGTGAATCATCTCACTGAAGCCTTCAATGAATCAATGAGAATTTCATGCCCTGTAACCATTTTAAAGGGAAAAAAGAAACCTCATTGGTGGCGTAAAGAACTAGAACCATTCAGAAAGAGTTGTCGCAAACTCTTCAATAGATCTAAATACACTAGATCTCCTTCTGACTGGGACTTATACAAACAAGCTCTAAAGCAATATAAAAAAGAATTAAGGAAGAGTAAGAGGTCTTCTTGGAGAAACTTCTGTGGCAAAATAGAAAATACTTCAGAAGCCTCAAGACTCAGAAAAATTCTCTCAAAAAGTCCAACAATACCCAGTGCTTTAAAGACAGATGCAGGCACATGGACTACCACAGATGAAGAATCTCTTAATCTGCTATTAGACACCCACTTTCCAGGTAGCTCTAACATACTTAACGACTTAACATCAGAGTCTCAAGCTTCTACAAGCGATTTAGTTGATCTAATAACGCGGGAAAAACTGCAATGGGCCATAGATAGCTTTGATCCATATAAATCTCCAGGACCAGACGGAATCATCCCGGCCGAACTACAAAAATGCTCAGACATGATCATTCCACCATTGGAAATCATTCTGACAAGCTGTTTAAGGCTGAGATATATTCCCAAAGCCTGGAGAATGGCAAAAGTAGTCTTTATTCCTAAAGCAGGGAAACCCTCCCACGTTAACCCTAAAGATCTACGACCAATCAGCCTATCATCCTTCCTTCTTAAAACCTTGGAAAGATTGATTGAAATTTACATCAGACATAACCTAAGACCATGTCTCATTTCCACAGCTCAACATGCTTACTCTAAGGGAAAATCAGTAGAAACAGCACTTCATTCGCTGGTTCGCAGTATTGAATACTCCCTCGAATACAAAGAATATAACCTAGTAGCTTTCCTAGATATTGAAGGAGCTTTCAACAACGTCAGTTACCAGGCGATCACGACAGCAATGGAAAAGCTGCAATTAAAGAAACCACTCATAGATTTTATTAGTCTCATGCTCAAAAGCAGGACAATAACTTCAAGCATGAGAAGCTTTACTACCACCAGATCGGTGCATCAAGGTACCCCCCAAGGAGGGGTCCTTTCGCCTCTCTTATGGAACATGGTAGTAAACGACCTTCTAACATCATTAGAAGCAGAGGGTTTCAGGGTGATTGCCTATGCTGACGACGTTGCAATATCTGTATCTGGAAAACACTCCCAAGTTCTCGCGGAACTCCTACAAAATGCCTTGAATAGGCTAACAAAATGGGCTAAGCAATGTGGCCTGGACGTCAATCCACATAAAACAGAACTAGTACTCTTTTCAAGAAGGTACAAAATTCCTCAGCTCAGCCCACCCAAGATTAAAGGAATACCATTAAGGTTTTCCGACCAAGCTAAATATTTAGGCCTCATTTTAGACAAAAAACTAAATTGGAAGGCAAATATTGATGAAAGAGTAAAAAAGGCTACTGTAGCGCTTTTTACTTGTAAAAAGGCCATAGGATCAAAATGGGGCTTCTCCCCAAAAATAACCCACTGGCTATACACTTCGGTAATTAGACCGATACTCACTTATGGAGTTGTCGTATGGTGGACCGCACTGGACAAGATGGTAAATCTAAATAAGTTCATCAAGGTCCAGCGGTCAGCAGGTATGTGCATCACAGGAGCACTTCGCTCAACACCAACTGCAGCCCTGGATGTGCTTTTAAACCTAACACCTCTTGACATCTTCTCCAAAATGGTGGCAGCCAACTCATGTGTGAGGCTTAGAGCCACCTCTCAATGGAACAGTAACAATACTGGACATACTATCATTCTAGACAATTTCAGATCTATCCCAGATCGCTTAGACTATACCACCCCTAAAATGGTATTCGGTAAAAACTTCCATGTGTCCATCCCTTCAAGATCCTCCTGGGAAGAAGAGAGACCCCTGAAAGACAATGCGATACACTTCTATACAGACGGTTCAAAGACCGATTACGGAGTTGGAAGTGGTATCTATTCGGAACAACTGAATCTAAGTCTATCATATAGACTTCCCAATCAATGTAGTGTATTCCAGGCAGAAGTAATGGCGATTAAAGAGGCACTATCCTGGCTCAGAGAAAACGTTATATCTTGCAAGGATATACGAATCTTCTCGGACAGCCAGGCTGCTCTTAAATCTCTCGCGTCTGTCTCCACAAACTCACAAGTAGTCCACGATTGTCGATCATCTCTGAATGAGATGACAGAACAGTTTAATATTCACCTCATTTGGGTGCCGGGCCACAGAGACATTCCGGGAAATTGTAAAGCCGATGAGCTCGCCAAAAACGGAACACTTCTGCCAAATGTTAGACAAAAACATAACATAGGAACACCACTTGCTACATGCAAATATCTTCTCAAACAATATGCTCTAGAAGCAACAAATGCTAGATGGTCACAGAGTACCACCTGCCTAGCAACCAAGCATATATGGCCAAGCATAGATTTAAATCGGTCAAAAGGCTTGATATCCCTGAGCAGACAAAATATAAGCTCTACAATTGGAGTAATAACAGGACACTGCCTCATAGGAAGACATGCTCTGAGGCTAGGGGTCTACACAAATGACTTTTGTAGAAGCTGCATGGACGAGGAGGAAGAGGAAACAGTCCAACACCTTCTATGTACATGTCCAGCACTCTCCATTAGAAGGAATAACTTTCTTGGCAATCCCTTCTTCGACAATACCAGTGAACTGGCAACGATTGACACAAAGTGTCTCTCTAACTTTATTAAAAGCACAAAATGGTTTGTTTAATTTTCATTACTCCCCCATGAGTAACCTCATTAGTGGTATCACAATGGACCCTTGCGGTCTAAGTGAGTCGATGACATCTGGACAGCCACTCCAACCTAACCTAACCTAAGGAAGTTTGTTTCAAACAAACATGTTTTGTAAAGTATTTTAGTTTTTTTTAAGTTAACATATTTAAGGCCCTAATTGTGAATATAGAATTAAACAATCAATCCAAAGAGCAACGTCTTCCTTGCTATTTTTTAAAACAGATAATACAAATAGGAGTCGCAAATTAAGAAGCATTAGATTTTTCGTTTTACGAATATCTTCTCAAGACATATTTTCTAAAGCTCCAATTCATGAGACCTCAATTATGCACCTAAACTATTTCATATTGCAATCAAATCATATTATTTTATTCTCGACCTTGATTACTATTCGCGCGTTCCCGACACTCTTATGTCCCACATTCGGGAATGTTTAATTTGCCACCACACTACCAATAGCAGCACCAGCATAACCAGCATCCACACTAACTATTACCTACAAGTATACTTGTCTACCTACTCGCAGATTCAATTTGCTTTTTGTGTTGTGAGAAACACATGCTTCTAAAGAAGAACACACGAGAAATAAGAGTTTGCACAGCATGTCACAGCATTTGTGTAGCTTGCGACAAGGTTTTGATTTGATTTCATCTTCTTTTCTACATATGTATGTACAAATACCTTGTAGATACCTAGTGCAAAGTTTATTATAATGAATAGGGACAAAAATGACAACGATATGGACTGGACTCGACAGCTCAAGTCTCTAAAGTAAAAAAAAAAAAAAAAACAGATAAAATAAAAAACTTTTTTTCTTTCAATTGAAAAATTGAACGCCTCGAGAAAATGACTCTGATTGTCGTCACAAAAACTTAAGCTCGACCAGAAGAAGCAAAATATCACAATCACACGGCTCCGATATAGCAAGCAATGAAGGCTATTATCATATTTACGGGAAAAGTATTTCCTCTAATAAATCAGAAGAAGCTTCTTCTTCATATATGCAAAACAAAACAGACAAAAGTCGCTATTAAAGCACCGCATTGTGATGTGTTGTATTTACTTGTACAGATCAATTGAGCATATCACTTTCGAAATCACGTCTTTCTATTATTATTATTATTATTATTATTATTATTATTATTATTATTATCAGCGAAAGATGATTTAAAGCTTTGTGCATTAGAAAAATAATGCAGATTATTGGCAGAATGTGTATTTCCAAAGTAAGGGTTTTATTGTAAATCTGATTTCGTAATTGAAAAACTATTCTGAGAATTTTATTAAATATTCTGTGCGACAACATGAACATTATTTATATTTGTATGCATTTAATTAACACAATCGTGCTCAGGAATTACTAATTCTGATTTTCAAAAATTTCAAAAAATAAACTGATTAAAAAAAAACGTCATAAGATAATATTATTCTATTTCAAAACATTGTTGGGTTTCAATGAAAATAAAAGTTCTCTTAGTCTTGTCTTTATTATGTGTAACATTATCGTTTGCAGTTACAATATATATTTCTCTGTTTGTGTAAAATATTTTGTTGTTAAATATATTTACATGAATTTTTCAGTTTAAATGCAATTTGTTTAAATGAGTTTATACACTAGCACGTGTTACAAGTTTTGTTTATTTAAAATTTTATCATTTAATTTTCTTCGATAGAGAAGCTTTATTGCAACAGTCTCGTTGGATTGATATTCCCGCGTCAATTTCTATTTAAAACTATTCTTCTTTTTTTTGGACAGTCTTGCCTAAAAGTATTAAGCTTTAGATAGTTTAGTTTAAACGATACATAAGTTGTTGAGAGCAAAGGTTCATAAACTGACACATAGATGGCACTACTAGTATTACATCCATATGGCGTTTAGTTAGGCCTAAGCTTCAAAATATTCTTGTATAAATTTGACAGCCGCCTGGCTATTAGTTTGTGGTACGAGGGCGGGTCAATAAGTTCGTGACTTTTTGAATTTCTGACCTCTTTACTGAAACAGCAACACTGCTCCTGTCAACAGGCATCTGTCAGTTGACTCCTGTCAAAATTTAAACTTGCTGCGTCAGTTAGTTTGTGCTATTTTTATCAGACTACTCACTAATTTGAGGAGAAAATGCTTATTAAGCATTATTTCTTGCGAAAAAAAACCATTACCGAGATCAAGGCTAAGCTTGATAAATACTATGGGGACTTTGCACCATCGATTTCAATGGTAAAAAAGTGGTTTACTGAATTTCGTTGTGGCCGTACAAGCACTGAAGATGCCGAACGTCCTGGACGCCCAGTTGAGGTCTCTACACCCGAAACGATCGAAAAAATTCACGATATGGTGTTGGCCGACCGAAGATTGAAAGTGCGAGAGATTGTGGAAGCCGTAGGGATCTCGCATGGCTCAGTGGTTTCAATTTTGAATGATCACCTGGGCATGAGAAAGCTTTCCGCAAGATGGCTGCCGCGTTTGCTCACAGTCGACCACAAACCCAATCGTTTAACAACTTCACAGGAAGGTTTGGCGTTGTTTAATCGCAATATGGAGGAGTTTTTGCGCCGTTTTGTAACCTTGGACGAAACATGGATCCATGACAACACACCAGAGACCAAACAACAGCCAAAACCGTGGGTTTCTAAGGATGAATCGGCGCCAAAGAAGGTCAAGATGGGTTTGTCAGCCAACAAAGTTATGGCGACTGTTTTTTGGGATGCACGCGGGATAATCCACATTGACTACCTTCAAAAGGGAAGCACAATCAATGGGGAATATTATGCCAACTTATTGGATCAATTCAATGACGATTTGAAAAAAAAACGACCTCATTTGGCCAAGAAAAAAGTTCTTTTCCACCAAGACAATGCAAGGGTGCACACATGTGCAGTTCATCCATCCATCCTATTTTCTAGATTTGGCTCCGAGGGGCTACTTCTTGTTCCCAAACCTGAAGAAATGGCTTGGTGGAAAAAGATTTGACTCCAATGATGAAGTCATCTCGCAAACAAAGGCCTATTTTGATTTTGACAAATCATTTTTTTTTTTGGAAGGGATACAAAAATTGGAGAAGCGTTGGACAAAGTGTATAGAGCTCAAGGGAGACTACGTTAAAAAATATAATTATTTTTTTATCAAAAAATCTGTGTTTTATTCTAAAAGTCACGTCCTCGTATCAAAGGAACCTTGAAGACCAAAAAGAGCAACGAATGAAGACTCTGACTTCTATCTGAATAAACCAGAATCTTCGCTTCGATATTTTGACAATTGGCGAAACATAGTTCCAGCATTTAACACCGGAATCCAATTAACAGCCAGTCAGAGCGGACTGCACATAGTGAACAGTACGGACTGCACAGTATGAACAAGAAAAAAGTTATTGGACTGATTCAGTTTTTATCAACTGATTTGGGATTCCATGACGAAGAATTACGTAGGTTATAGGCTTAGCGCATTTTACCAAAAACAAATGCTGGTATATCGTTGACAACTCTACGGATATGACCAAAAAATATACAATCTGTCGTTTGGAAGTTCATCTTCACCTTGGATTCGGTTCATCTTGAGACACCAACCGCTGTTTAATTTCATGCTCATTGGCACAGTGAGGATATTGTACAGGGCTTTTAGGCTATTTATTGAGCTTTTCGCATCAATAGACACTTCAAGTCAAGGATTGAATTCATAGCATTAACAGTGCTATATGATGAAAGGTCAACACAACAATTCTTGTCGTAATAGTGAAAATCCTTTCCACTTCAAAAAAAATATATTGCTATATTTTTAAAGAAGACTAATAACTTTACTTTTGCTGTAAACAAGAATTAACAAAAAAAATTTGAGTGCAGTAGTTTCTAAAAATTACATTTTCCAAACAGCGACCAAAGTCATATTTAAGAACCGAAATATGAAGAGCCTCTCTAACCTTATATGTATAAAATGCAAAAGTGTTGCAAATTTAAAACAAAACTTTTTACCAAGACTGTTTTTACAAAAGCATCTATTATGCACAACAATATTATTATTACTTTAAACATCATTAATATAGATGGAACAACGTACATATATACACAAGTATACTTAGGTATATGACGTTTAATAAATGATGTACTATAGGAAAATCCCCCAAAGTTTCTATGGAAAGCTTTTTATAGGGAATTAATCGTAATTCGGCGAATTTAATTTATTCTTTTCTTGAAGAAGGTACATAATATGCACATATATTAATAAGTGTACATACAAATATCGAAATAGCCATGTATTTCAAATAAAACTGATTGACGTTTCAATTAAATGTACGAGTACGTTAGGTACATTATTAGATTTTGCATGACGCACTTTAGTGTTTGTTTCCATTTAACCATCCTCATCGATATATTGTTGTTCAGTCAGACTATTTTTGTTTTTGTAGAAAGATAAAAATAAACATTGCAAAGGATTTACGAGTAAGTGGTTTTTGGAGAAAGTGACGCCGTCATCCTAAGCTGGCTGGCAGAATCAGAAAGTAATGTTAAGTTATGAAATGTTAACATATTAAAAGTATGATTCTTAGTCTCAATTATAAAAGAAAAGCGACAAAAGTGCACTTCAAAAACATTGATAGTAGGAACGGGTTTGAATAATTGCTTACAAACTACGTTGTCCTGTAAATGTAGTAACATTTGCAAACAAGAACAGTTTTTTAAGTAAAAACATGATTACACAATCTTTAAAAAATTCAACATCACAAAAGGAAAAATTCTTACAAAAGTTTAAGAGACTGGAGGAAAAACGAGTGGACTATTATGGACAACTCAAAAATTCCATTAGGCATATGATTATGTCAAATTGTAGATGCCCGAGGGTTAGTACATAACAAAACAACTAAAACTTCAACATAAGTATACCCAGACAGTTTTAAAGAATGGAAAAGATGGTGGGTACTATACAAGTTGCATACAAGGAGTTCGTTTTAACCGTGCCTCCTAGAAAAATATATATGCGCATATATATACAGTGTATCAAAATAAAACTCGTACATAAAATTCGTTCTTAGAAAAACGAAGAAATAAGTAATATGGAACCATTATATTTCAAAATTTATATAACTGTCTTACAGTTAAGAGGGTCACTCTTTGATTTTTTAAAAAAAGTTTTAAAAAATCCACCTTTACTAACAAGGCAAAGATTTCCTAAATTATTCGAAAAAAAAACACCTCAAAGTTAAACTCGTACAGTGTTTTCTTTTTAAAGTTAGCCATGTTTAGTAATGATGTAGTAGCAACAAATTAAGTTTTATTATTCATGCTGTCATTACTGTGAATAATTTCAAACATACAATTTTTGAATCTGAAAAAATGGGTAGACAAAACGGCCAAACCTCTGTAGATGTGCGAAATCTTGCAATAATGCATTTCAATAATGGGAAGACCATGCGAGAAATTGGTCATTTATTGAATCGCAGTCACTCAACGGTCCAATACATCCTTAAGCGGTTCAAAGAAGAAGGAGCAGTCCACAATAAAAGAAAAATTAGCGGTAGAAATATTTTTAATGATGCGGATGAGCGATGGATACTTCGAAAAGTTAAGGACAATCCCAAAATTAGTGCTTCTAAACTAGCAGAAGAGGCTGAAAAGTATCTTGGTAAGAAAGCATGTCCAGAAACTATACGATTAATACTTAGAAAAAATAACTACAATGGACGTGTAGCCAGAAAGAAGCCGTTCATTAGTAAAGTAAACAAATTAAAAAGAATTGCTTTCGCAAAAGAGAACCTCTGCAAAGATTTTGCATATTGGAAGATGTGCATGTTTACTGATGAGAGAAAATTTAACCTTTTTGGCTCAGATGGCAAGGTCAATGTTTGGCGTAGGCCCAATGAAGAGCTCAAAGAAAAAAATGTAAGGGCAACCGTTAAGCATGGTGGTGGGTCGGTCATGGTTTGGGGTTGTATGGCAGCATCAGGAGTTGAAAACCTGCTATTTGTTGATGGCGACCAACATATGTATCTCAACATTCTTAAACTAAATTTACATGCTAGTGCCGATAGACTTGGTATAAGAGATGGTTTCCAATTTTACCAAGATAACGATCCCAAGCACAAAGCTTACAAAGTGCGTTCGTGGCTGCTGTACAACTGTCCAGAAGTGATTGAGACACCTCCGCAATCACCAGACATTAACGTAATTGAAAATTTATGGAGTTATTTGGAAGACCGGGTAAAATTGCATCATATTTCTAATAAAAATGATCTCAAGAAGGTGCTGCTGGAGGAATGGAACAAAATACCACCCTCTTACTGTGAAAAATTGTTTCGATCTTTGCCAAACAGGTTAAAAGCTGTTAAGGACAGTAAGGGTCTTCAAACAAAATATTAACTCAGTTTTTTTTGCCTTTTTTGTTTACTTAAATGCACTTGTACGAGTTGCATTAGTTTTTTTTATTTAAATTGAATATTTACAGATAACATAGATGTGTCGAAAAAAATAAAAATGATCGCTACAAATTTGGTTACCAATAGAAAAAGTTATTAGGAAAATACAAAACATAAACATGCTGTACGAGTTTTACTTTGATACACTGTAGATGCCCAAGATCAAAGAGACACACATATTATAGCAGACATAAATTATATTTATTTTAATGTTTTAACTATTGAAAAGTAAAATAATTAACATTTGTTTAAATCGAAAACAATACTCTTTAAAACTACAAAACCAGAATGTTCCCTTTGCACGAAGGCGTACTGGGCCACCGGTGGACTGTAATTTTCAAATACTTATATTACGAATGACGTTACGGAGTCTGAGCGTTCGTTTGAAAATCATCATTCATTTTCATTGTAATTGGCGTTCCACTTGTTCTTTTTGACAACTTAAACGACAATTCCTGTCAATCACAATTTTTTAAACGACTCGTTCTAAAATTGACTACAAATGTAAGTTCTATTGCTGTTTATATTCTTTTGAAACATATTTTATTTCTAAAATTACTATAATCCGCAACAAATGAAGCTTCTCGTGGAGCTTACGGAACAAAATCTATCTCTTGCAACGAATTTAATCACAAAGTGCTGATAAAAAAATTCAAAGGGAATTCATAGCCGCAAAGTTAAACCCTTTAGGACCACCAGTAAGGTCTGAAAAAAAATGTTGGCTTCAGTTTTCTTCTTTTGGAAGTAATTGAAATGTATTTAACATGGACATAGATGGACTTCCATGAAATCAAGCATTTCTTTAAGAATTAAGCTCAGAATATTTTGTGCGGCAACTGTCTTCAGCAAGAAATCGCAATGCATAAGAAAGTTAGTTAGAAAATTAGTGTCACCGACGATATCCTCATTCTTTGTGGCCTTTTGTCTTGCAATTCTTTAAGCAGGTAAATAAAGGCTTTCTTATACAATCTTAAATCAATTATGAATATTTATTTATTTAATCTACGAGCTAAAGGCTCAACAGATGCAAAAAAAAAAAAATACATAGATATGGGTGATTATACAAAAGTTGGGTAACTCGATGTCATCAATCAATATATACAAAGTCTGATTATATTTTATTGAGATTGCAATTTATTTTAAAACAATGGAAAGACCTTTATTTAGTCACCCAATTTCAGTTCTTCATTTTGAATACAAGTTATTAAAAAAACACAATTAGTTCTTAAAACGTCAGTCCTTTGGCATATCACAACCCTGAAAACCAACCATTAAGTGACTGTCTATTAAACATTATCATTGATTTGAGAAAACTTATTAATTTAATACAATCTGCGATGTACATATATAGTTTAATATATACTACAACTTTCATAATGCAGTGTTCTCCACTTTATTTAAAAAAAAAACAAGAAATTTTGTGTTCAGTTTCATTCGTCAGTCCCTTGTGTGTTATTTAAATTTGAAATTCGTGCGAAATATCGCCGACTCACTGTCAAATCCCACTTTGAATTTTAATGTTGGTAATGAAGTTAGTTGTGGGTTGCACAATTTGACGGCCATCATATCTGTGAAAGAGTTTGCGTTATGTTTGTTGTCTATACACGTGCTAGGCCAGTCAACATGTCAGTTTTATGGTGAGTCATTATTTTTTTGTTAATCTAGTTTATTTTTATTTATTCGTATTAGACTTTGATTTGTTAAAATGTAGTTTGTTAATATTTGAAATTACAAAAAAAAACTTTAGTCCAGATTATAATCTCAAATTTCGTCTTTTTCGTCAGTAGTGTGGCGTCAGTTCTGTGTCAGGTAAATTGTTATTGTTCTTCATTTCTTGATCATTACTACTTTTAAGATGAATATTGTTAGATTTTGTTTGTTGATTACTTTGAAATATTTAGTAAAACTATGTGAAAGTAGTAAAAGATAAGTGAATAACGTTACGTTAAATGTCAAAAGTCTGTTTTGAAAACTGATGTAGTATTTTCTCCTAGTATTACATATTAATAATTATTTTTAATTGTTACTAAGTGATTTTAAGTGATCATTATTAAATTCTAAGAGATTTTTACTAATTTGTATTAAATTTCATTATAATACTTTCAAAACTGTGTATACTCGTCAGTCCTCTGGCAGTCAAATTCTGAAATTTTTAAATATCTTACAATGTACTCAAAAAAATGACTGGCCCGATTGGGAACAATATATTAATTAGATTAGCTATCATATACACCCGAATTTATAGAAGTTTGATTTAAAAACTATCGTAAACAAAATATCCTCAAAAGTTACCCAACTTTTGTATAATGGCCCGTATATACAAAAAAAAAAAAAAATTTACAATTCATGATTAATTTCTTAAAAATAGATAATACAAATCATTTTTGAATTTGTTTCTAGGCCATGCTATGTCAATATGACTAATTACTTCGTTGAACTCCCTAATTGACCTTGAAACTGGTTAATTCATTCCATAATTTGTCCTATGTTTAGGTTGAAAAAGAAGGTATCTTTCTCTCAATGGTCTAATCGGGGCATAAATACAAATTAACGATAGAAGGTTAGGACACTACACTTTATATGGTAACATAAAATATCTCGCACAAACACTATATCATGAATAGTTCTTCGAGATTTTAGAGATTTCAGACCTAGAAGATTACGTCGAGCTTGAGAATCTGGACAAAAATTCCAGCCCATTTTACAAAACACATATTTTGTGAAACGATTCTGAACTTTCTCAATTCTATCCGAAAATGTTTGTTGGAAAGGATTCCATATGACATCAGCATACTCAAGTAATGATCTAACTAATAAGTTATATAGAGAAGTAAGCGTATAGGGATCCGAAAAGCCAATTGAGTTTCTTTTAATGAAACCAATCATAGAGTTGGCTTTAGCAACAATAGCATCCATGTGCGGAACAAATGTAAACTTGGAATCAAAGGAGACACCCAAATCCTTTACTGTAGCAGTTCTCTGAAGAGGGATACGATCAAGAGAATATGCAAACTCATAAGTTGAGAGTTTCCTAGAGACAGAGATAGCGAAGCATTTCTTGACATTAAGTTTAAGACAGTTAACCAAACACCAGTTTGATAAATGATCGAGGTCTATTTGGAGATTTAAGCAATCATAAACGGAATTCACTTTTAAAAATAATTTTAGATAATCAGCATATATGAGCCAATGTGGCTGAACTTTATGTTTTTGTTTTTGGAATCGATAAAGATTATAAATAAAAGTGGGCCAAGATGACTACCCTGGGGAACTCCTGAGGTACATTTAATAGATCTCGAGGTTTGATAATATCAAGTTTTACTTTTTGCACTCTATCAGTTAAAAAAGATGAAATCGACTGAAGGAGATTAGAGTGAATCCCAAAGTTATGAAGCTTACGAAGCAGTATGTTGTGGCATACAGAATCGAATGCCTTACTAAAATCCGTGTAGATAGCGTCTACTTGACTTTGACTTTCTATACAATTAATAACGAAAGAAGAAAAACATGCGAGATTAGTGACAGTTGATCTACCCGATATAAACCCATGCTGGGCATCACTTACATGTTCTTTTACGAAAAAATCCAGTTTGGTCTTTACTAAACTTTCGAGCAATTTAGGAATTGTGAACAGCTTACAAATGCCTCTGTAATTTTCAACATTATTTTTCGAACCAGACTTATAAATTGGGATCAGAAAAGAAGATTTCCATTCATCAAAAAATATTCCGGACGATAAAGATAAGTTGAATATAATTTGCAATGGAAAGCATACAGAATTAGAGCATTTTTTTAAGACAAGAGCAGGAATGCCATCAACACCAGGAATGTGATTGGGTTTAAGATTTTGAAGACCAATTATTACATCAGATAATTCTAAGTGCATTGAGCCAATATCAACTTTAGGGGTAATATTTGAAAGAAGATCCAAGTTTCCTTCTGAAGTTGAGTAGACTGATTCAAAAAATTTAGCAAAAAGATTAAGAGTTTTATTAATGTCAGTAGAATTATCCCCTCTAGAATTCATCGTAGTAGGAATGCCAATTGATTTCCTTTTAGTATTAATAAAACTTCAGAATCGTTTCGGATCACTTTTCAAATTAAGCTTCATATTCGAAATATAATTCCTGTGCAAGAATTTGCTGAGAACCATGAATTCTTTCCAAAGTTTACAAAATGAATGTTTGTCATCCAACGCGTTTGACATTTTATACTTGACAAATGATTTATTTTTAAAATTTTTTAAATGAGCCAGCCTTTTGTTATACCACGGAGGTTTTGAGATATTCTTTTCAGTCCTATAAGGTACAAATAAGTTAAAAGCTGTATTTAAGATACACGTGAAACGGTTAAGCATATTCTTCAAGTTTAGGTTTAAAAATTCAGTATTCCAGTCTACAGTTCCAAGATAATTATCGAGTTCAATAAAGTTAGATTTTACGAAGTTAAATGATTTTGGATTGTTACAGTTATGCCCCAGAACATTTTCAGCACAGGCTCCATAGGTATTTAAAATTCTGAATCATAATACATAATGGGTATCAATTAATAGATAAATGTCTGCCATACACATTTTTGTGTATTATCATTTTTATATGAAATTACATTTTGTGGGCCTTTTTACAAGATTCCCGTAAGCCCCTTTAACTTTCAGTCTGTGTAGCTCTGCCTTTTCAGCTTATATTGTATTTTTGTAAGCTTTATACGACTCTTCGAAAAGACTCCCGTTTATGGATATCATCAGACTCTCAAAAGTTGTTTTCTAAAAAATAACAAATTAGACACACTTCAAAACGTTCGGAAAAGAGTAACTCGGCTTTTCTGTTAAACAAATTTCTCACCGTTATTTTTTAGATTAATTTAAAGTATGACTCAAAACATTTGTATTAAGAAAACTTTTACAGTTTTATGTAATAAGTGTCTATAGTTTAAGAAATGTTTTATTTAACCCATTTTGATAGTGTTTCAGTCTTTATCGCTTTTGTTCATTGAGTCATAATACAATGAGTGTGATATTTGTTTGTAAGGTTTGTTATCATGTCAACAACTAAACTACATAATGTTTTTTTTTTTCGAAACTCAGATACATGCATCGGAAAACGTGTTTTGAATCAAACTTTTCACTAATTTACAACTTGGCAATTTTTAAGGGTTTCAAAATTTATTATACTCGTATACATCAAATTTACGATTAAATGCAAAAATATATTTTAATCGATTAACAAACATCTTCCATCTGCTGCCATTCAAAATAAATTAATGCTAAAAATGAACTCAAGCATGTACTTAGTCGTTCCAAAAATAAACACAATTTTGGAGAAATATTTTTTTTTTTGGAAAAGAAGAAACAAGTATATTGACCTCGATTTGACTGATGTACATTTAAATATGTTTATTTGGCATATTTCAATTTCACGAATCAATATAATATGAACCTAAGTATGTACATAGATACACTCCAGCCCAAAATGAAAATGATTAGTCTTTCCAAAATGTTCCTGTCTGAAGAACTCATTTTCTTTTGGTAAAATTAGATATAGACTTGTAGATTATACCCTATAATATGGATTTTTTTAGATTAAGCATATGCCAGCTAAATCTGCCACACCCGAAATAAATGAAATAAATAAAATTGAACATAATGCATTGACGAATCTCTAAGTTCGGGACAGTATTGCAAAATTTATACAAGACTACCAAAGCATCACTGTGGAATGGCCAATGCTTATCAGAATGGTTCCAAACGAAATCAGGAGTTAGACAGGGCTGTGCACTCAGTCCAAGCTTGTTTGCACTCTTCATTGATGATATAGTCGAAGCATTACCAGCAGGTATCGAGAACGCAGGTGTTAACATTAAAGCTCTTCTTTTCGCTAAAGACATTGTTCTGCTCGCGTATACTCCGCAGTCCCTTCAGCTAATGATAAATAAGCTTGCTGAATATTGTAAAAGGTGGAACCTAGTGGTAAATTTAAATAAATCCAAAGTGATGGTTTTTAAGAATGGCGGTGGTAGATCGGGTGCAAGTGAGCAATGGCACTATAATGGTGAAAGAGTAGAGTTGGCGAAAGAATACAAATATCTAGGAGTCTGCTTTACTAAGAACTTGAGCATGGAAAAACAACTCACTGACAAACTTGTTAAGGCGAAAACAGCTATAAACGTAACATATGGAAGCAATGCTTTAATAATAAGAAAATTACGCACACCAGTAAATTCAGGGTCTTCGAAGCTGTATCGGAATCAGTTATGTTTTATGCGGCGCAAGCTTGGGGAGGTCGGAAATATGAACAAGTGGAAAAACTGTTCAGATCTTACATAAAACGGATTTTCCACCTTCCTTCGAGTACGCCAAACTACATGATCATGCTGGAAATGGGTTTATCGCCTTTATTTATAAAAACACTCAAGCTGCAGGTGGATAACATCCTCAAAGCTCTGGATATGACAGGTTATCGTCTCCCAAAGAAAGTAGTTCTTCAAACAATCAAATCCCGAAGTGAATGGTTTAAAGACTGGATAGAACTATCCGAGCAGGTGGATGTTGACCTAAACTATAATAACCTTGCCTCTTGGAAGCCAACTTTATATCGCCTTATAGCTCGTCTGGATGAAACCTCAAGAACACAATACACTGAGCAAGCCAAAAGCTCACTGCACCGCATGATTTACAGTAGACTAGACTACGATCTTAGATAAAGAAACTACTTCCACGACAAATATACCATCGAACAAATTTCGTGCATGTTCCGGCTAAGAGGAGAACTCCTTAATCTAAACTACATTCCTCACCGCAACTTGAAGGAGCGCGAGGATGTTTTTCATTTTGTTGGACGATGTGCGATATTGAGAGAAATAAGAAGACTTATCCTAGGCAGTGACTTTCTTTCAAATACTGATATCACAAGCCTTCTACAGGAAATGGATGTCACAAAGTTATATGCATATTGCAAAACAGCACTTAATTATAGACATCAAATTTTAAATGAAGCGTTTTAATCTTAAACTGCACTTTCTTTTTTTTTTTTTAATTTATATAAAGCTATACTTTTAGTTGTCAATCAGGCAGACGGCATCATATTGATTGTATTAACCAAATTACTGTTAAAAATGTACGAGTATGTTTAAATAAAATCAAAATCTAATCTAATCTAAATTATTGACGGATCTAGTCTTGTTCGTACAATCGTTTCGAAGCCATATGAAGTCTAGAAAATGATTCCTAATACATATAAAAACGTATAACACTTATTATTTGATCACAATGTTGAAGTGTCTTCAAAGAATTAAGATTCATATATTTTATATTTTGAACGTCAATAGAATTATATAAAATTGTGTTTATATTTTGTTTGAAAAAAGAAACAAGGAAAATCTTAACAGCTTTTCTATAAAATTGAATATACAGGTTAAGCAATGTTTTATTGGTGAAAAAGCTAAGAACTAACTGAATTATAAGGTCGAACATTTCCTTTGTTCAAAGTTTATCGGTTTAGGTATCAGTCCAATAAATAACTTCAGTTCGTTGCAAAACCCTTATAACTATAAAAAGTGCATAAGTTAACATAAACTTAAGTAGAAGGGTTTTAATAGCACTGCGCCTTTAAGCTGTATTGTATCTTTATCTTTATTAAATCTTAAATTGAAAAACATCAACTCCCTCACTTTGACTTTTCTTGTGTATTTTGGAAATAGAATTTTAATGTTTTAATTCAAATGCCCAAAATCAGTCGACCCAGAGTGTAATCGAATGAAATTAAACGGAAAAGTTTTATTATAACACAACACCAACAAACACAAGAAAAAAAAGATCATATTAATATCCATATTGAACGACATGGGTTTGGCTTATATTATGTTATATAGTTATATCTCGTGCTAATCATACATAAAAGAATCATTTAACCCCAAAATGCCGCAATCGTTGATATTTTCTTTTTGGCAAAAAATAAACTAGTAAACTTTTTAAATAGGGAGGTAGTAAACGTGATAATATGTCATCAATAGGTCACGTCGTGTCGGTGTTCAAAATTGATTAAATAATATTAAAGAAAACCAAGCTTGACACTATTTGAGACCTTAATCTAGTTATTCTATTTTATAACGAGAAAATAAAGTCAATATTTTTAAAGGAATGAATTAAAATATGGACGACACTGAACTGTTTAATAGAAACAGTAATTATTGTAGCATTAATTAAAGAAATTATTTAATTAAGGAATAATTGTGTACGTTACTGTTTCCGGATGACTGTGACTTGTCAGAAATCCCGAGTACACATTTAAGATTTAAAGTTACTTTGCTTTACGCAAGCATAATTGTTTCCTCTGAATTTTCAAACTTAATATCCATCATTTAGAAAAATGTGGAAGAACATATTTTATTGATATTAAAAGACGTCCACCATCATTGTTCAATTTTATCCAATTTTCAATTTTTGCTTTTAACCTTTAAGTATGTACTTTTAAATAATTAAAACAAAAAGAAGACTAAGATTTCTGAACTGAGATTATGGGTGAAAAAAATATTTCCCATTCATAGAATTATTATTGCATAATCACCGGTTTAAGCACACACCACGCTCATGAACTTAATTGTTATTATATTTTCCCACTTTTTTTTTTTCTTTTAAATATGTATATGAACATTTGTATGTAATAAATAAAGAATAACGATATATTATTCTGTCAATAGCATTTGCAAGACGTTACTCATATTCGAACTATCGATTGAGAGACGACACGTGTTTTATTCTTTGCATTACAAAGCTACAAATGCTGAATTGTGTCATACATACATACATATGCAATAAAATATGGAATTCATAATAAGATTTCCTACGAGAATAAAGCATTTGAGAATGTGTTCAATTTTCTATGTGTCTAAAATGGCATTAATGTATTTATAAATTGTTTAGTAAAATGTGTTTTTAGTTGAAAATCATGTTAAAAAAACTTTAACTGAGGTGTATTTATAAAATTATTAGTGAAACGCATCAATCTTCATAAAGACAAAAACAATAGACCAAGAGTCCAAGAATAAGATATTTAAATCGATTGAAAGATTTTGTTAAAAGTATCATAGTGTTGACCAAATGCTTTAAGCTGTCAAAAATTATACTTCAAATTTTACAAGAAATCACAAAAATCAAATTGAATTTAACACTGTCTAATATAAAAAATCAATTTCAAACAAAAATAGACAAGAATCAGAAGGAACGATATTTAATGGCTAAACCAAAACCACGCGTCATGTCGGTCGACCTTTTGATAGGCTACTTGCCGACTTTACGATATTTTACTTACTTACTTACTTACTTAAGGTGGCGCTACAGTCCGGGGCGGACCTGGGCCTCAACCAACATGCGTCTCCAGCCAGCTCGGTCCCTAGCTAGCTGTCTCCAGTTTCGCACGCCAAGTTGGTTGAGGTCCTCACCCACCTGAGTGCGCCACCTGAGTCGCGGTCTTCCTCTACTGCGCCGTCCCTCGGGATTGGATTCGAAGACCTTCCGGGCTGGAGCGTTGATGTCCATTCGCTCTACATGACCCAGCCATCTAAGCCGTTGGACTTTTATTCTGTTTACTAGGTCAGTGTCGCTGTACAGCCCGTACAGTTCGTCGTTATATCTTCTCCTCCATTCTCCATCTATACGTACGGGACCAAAAATCACCCGAAGAATTTTTCTCTCGAAGCATCCTAAGACGTTCTCATCTTTTTTTGACAGGGTCCAGGCCTCAGCGCCATAAATGAGAACCGGGATGATGAGTGTCTTATAGATGGTGATTTTAGATGCTCGAGAGAGGACTTTACTTCTCAATTGCCTTCTAAGTCCAAAGAAGCAGCGATTTGCAAGTTATTCTTCGTTTGATTTCAGCGCTGGTGTCGTTGCCTGTGTTTATAGCGGTGCCTAGGTAGACAAAGTCCTTAACTACCTCGAAGTTATAGCTGTCCATGGTGACGTTTTGTCCAAGACGTCGTTGTTCAATGTCCTTTTTTGATGACAGCATATACTTGGTCTTGCCCTCATTGACCACTAAACCCATCTTCTTCGCTTCCGTCGCAATGCTCAAAAACGCTCCACTGACATCACGCTTTGATCTTCCAATTATGTCAATATCATCTGCGTATCCGAGTAATTGGATGGACCTTTGGAAGATTGTGCCTCTAGTGTTGACGGTTGAGTTTTGCACAATTCTTTCCAGAACGATGTTGAAGAAGTCGCATGACAGTGCATCGCCTTGTCTAAAACCTTTTTTGACATCAAATGCATCGGTCAGATCTTTTCCGACCTTGATGAAGCAGCGTGCATTCTCCATCGTCATTCTGCACAAACGGATAAGTTTGACAGGGATGCCAAAACTAGACATTGCTCTGTAGAGCTCTTCCCTATGGATGCTGTCATACGCGGCTTTAAAATCGATAAAGAGATGGTGGGTATCGATTTGAAGCTCCTGGGTTTTTTCCAAGATCTGCCGTAATGTGAATATTTGGTCGATAGTGGACTTTCCTGGTCTGAAGCCACACTGATAAGGACCTATCAGGTTGTTGACGAACGGCTTCAGACGTTCACATAGTACGGCAGAAAGGATCTTATATGCAATGTTAAGGAGACTGATCCCTCTGTAGTTGGCGCAATTTAAAGGGTCTCCTTTTTTATGTATCGGACAAACTATGCTGAGATATTTACGATATTTTACGATATAATAAATCACGACCTAAGCATTTACAAAATTAAACAACAGAATGGTAGAAACAAAATTGCAATAAAAATCAGTTGTCATTTGTCAAAGCGCGACAAAACAGAAAATGGATCTATTCAGGCGTTGAGCTCGAGCTTACGATATTTGCGATCTAAATCTAGCACAAAGCTTGAGCAAACATTTTAGATTGCCTCAAAAAGAGTCCATTGTTTCTATTTAATATTTGAAAGTCGGCACCACAGAACGCTGGATTGTGGTTTAGCTATAAATATTTAGGAGTTAATACCTACTTCTACTTTTATAGTGATTGGAAACTTCTGCAGATTCCAAAAGAAAACAATTATGTTCGTTATGGATAATCTTCTACTATTTTACATTACGAACTGATTTGGGGATGGTTCTTTTCAGGATTTGTAAAAGTTTCCGATAAAGAAGAAGTTCGTAAGAAGTCCTATCAAAGTCTCTCTGAAGGTAGATAAGTCGATCAGCGAATTGATTAATCAGATGCTGATAAGCAAGATTATCAATTCAAAACTGGGCGATTTTACTGCACAAAGGGGTGTCAGCAGAGGTACGCCACAAGGTGGTGTCCTATCCCATCTCCTCTGGAACTTAGTATTAAATGAATTACTAATTACTCTAGAAAGAGAGGGATACAGAGTGTTTGCTTATGCGGACGATGTTGCTATTGCAGTAACGGATAAACATCCCAATATACTAAAAGAACTCCTACAAAACGCTTTAAATAAGCTCACCAGATGGGCAAATCGATGTGGACTAGGCGTTAACCCACAAAAAACCGACCTTGTCCTCTTCACAAGGAAATACAAAGTCCCACTCATTGACCCTTCCCTCATAAACGGTGTACCACTTAAATTCTCAGAACAAGCTAAATACTTGGGTCTCATTTTGGATAAGAAATTAAGTTGGAAACCTAATATTCAAGAGAGAATAAACAAGGCCATAGTAGCCCTGTAAAAAGGCCATTGGTAATAAATGGGGCCTACAGCCCGCCCCGCATTACACACTGGCTATATATCTCGGTCATAAGGCCGATCCTTACTTATGGAGTAGCGGTATGGTGGACGGCGCTAGATACAGCGACAAATCGCGATAAACTCAGCAAAGTCCAACGAACAGCCTGCCTGTGTATGGGAGGAGCACTTCGTTCCACCCCCTTCGCCACACTAGATGTTTTGTTCCATCTAATACCGCTGGACTTTTTCAGCAAACAAACGGCCGCTAATACTGCCATACGGCTTCAGGCCTCCTCTCTGTGGATCAATAATGGAATTGGCCACACCACTATTTTGAACTCGTTCAGAACTATAAACAGTAATATTGACTACACCATACCCCATCCTCAGTTTAATAACTATAGCTTCAAAGTGACTATACCTCCCAGGTCTTCTTGGGAGAATACATCATTTTTGAACAATGGTCCTATAAACTTTTATACAGACGAGACGGATCAAAAACGGAGGATGGGGTTGGTGGAGGCGTATACTCAGATAGACTTAACTTAAGTCTCTCCTTTCGTCTACCCGATCATTGTAGCGTGTTCCAAGCTGAAATCCTGGCTATAACAGAAGTCCTATCCTGGCTTAGAGAAAACGTTATATCAACTAATGATATACGCATCTTCTCGGATAGCCAAGCTGCGTTAAAGTCCCTAGACTCTGTCTCCACTAACTCACTAACAGCCCTAAATTGTCGATCATCTCTTACGGAGATGGCTACACAGTTCAACATTCACCTTTTCTGGGTGCCGGGCCATAGAGACATTCCAGGAAATTGCAAAGCTGACGAACTTGCAAAAAGCGGAACAACTTTACCTGTGCTGGCTCACAATGCTAGCATAGGTATCCCCTTAGCTACATGTAAGCTCATGCTAAAGCAAGATACCATAGAGAAAACAAACTCCAGGTGGAATAACACCACCACTTGTGTCGCAACTAAACTAATTTGGCCTATTCTTAGCGCCAGGCGCTCAAAACAATTAATCTCTCTGAGTAGATTGCACATTAGCTACGTTATAGGTGTCCTGACTGGGCACTGCTTAATAGGAAGGCATGCTATTCGACTCGGAGCCCCTGCAAATGATTTTTGTAGGAGTTGCATGGACGAAGAAGAAGAAGAGATAATCTCTCATCTTCTGTGCACATGCCCTGCCTTATCACAAAGACGTAAAATCCACCTTGGAGACTACTACTTCAACGATACCAGCAATCTAAAAAATTCTGACATTATTTGTCTCCTACGCTTCATTCGAAGCTCCAATTGGTTTTGGTTCAACGAGCTAAGCTGATCAACTGATCCATGTGGTATCACAACGGACCATACTTTGGTCTAAGTGTGTTGGACTTCCCAACGTCCTGATAACTGATAAAAAAAAGTTCTATCCCAACCACAAGAAAAGTTATATGCATTGTTTTGTTCAGTGCATTATTTTTTTTCTTACTTTACATTTTTGAATACCACGACTACAAGTGAATGAGTTCCATCATTTTTTTTTTGCAGGAATATTTTACATTACTTGTGCCAACACATAAGTAGAAAAAAATTATTATAACTGTTGGACTTCTTAGAGAAAAAAATTATTTAACTTTGAATTTCAATGCAAAATGTGAAAACAAATAATTTTTGAAAAAGTTAAATCATAGCTGGTATAAAAAAAATGCATGAATACCTGAGTGGCCAACTATTTTAAAAATATGCGCGTTAAATGCAGATTTCAAAATGGTATTACTTATTATTATATCTAGAGTCAATAGCAAGTTATTGGTAAAAATCTGCAATACTAGAGTAAATTTAGCAAAAACAAAAGTTTTCAAAATTAGCACAGTAAACGTGAAAATAATGCCAAGCGTTGAACATAGCAGATTTTTGATTTATTGGCTGTTTCTACGATGTTGTCCTAATGATAAATCCAAGCTTTTAACTTCTAGGGCCGAATGCATTATTGATAAAGATGTCAAAAAAGTGCAAAAAACGGTTACATTTTCGAGCTTGTTTTGAATTTTACCTGTTCTATTGGGCTTTAACAAACCCATCAAATATTTTGTTGGTTGCTATTAGTTTATTTGTTATTTTATCTAAACAAAAAGTTTTTGAGCCAGCTTTTAATCACATGATCACTTAGTTTCACTGTTTTCCACCCACTCTTATACAGATTCTGCACCTCCGAATAAATGATTGTCTTAGTGAACGTGCAAGGTTTTGCTCAGAAATTTGTAATGCAGAAATTTGTAAATAACAAATAAACTAATAGCAACCAACAAAATATTTGATGGGTTTGTTAAAGCTCAATAGAACAGGTAAAATTCAAATTAAGCTCGAAAATGTAACCGTTTTTTGCACTTTTTTGACATTTTTATCAATAATGCATTCGGCCCTAGAAGTTGAAAGCTTGGATTTATCATTAGGACAACATCGTAGAAACAGCCAATAAATCAAAAATCTGCTATGTTCAACGCTTGGCATTATTTTCACGTTTACTGTGCTAATTTTGAATGGTGGAATAACACCACCACCTGTTTGGCAACAAAACTTATTTGGCCTAATCTTAGCGCCAGGCGCTCAAAACAATTAATCTCGCTGAGTAGATTGCACATTAGCTACGTTATAGGTATTTTGACTGGGCACTGCTTAATAGGAAGCCATGCTATTCGACTTGGAGCTCCTGCAAATGATTTTTGTAGGAGTTGCATGGATGAAGAAGAAGAAGAGACAATCTCTCATCTTCTGTGCACATGCCCTGCCTTATCACAAAGACGTAAAATCCACCTTGGAGACTACTACTTCAACGATACCAGCAATCTAAAAAATTCTGACATTATTTGTCTCCTACGCTTCATTCGAAGCTCCAATTGGTTCAACGAGTTAAGCTGATCAACTGATCCATGTGGTATCACAACGGACCATACTTTGGTCTAAGTGTGTTGGACTTCCCAACCAACAGCCACTTTAACATAACCTAACCTAACCTATCAAAGTCAGACAAAATTAGATTCAAATCGTTATGGAATTTTTCTTTATGTCAAAGTTCAACAGACATAAACTTGAATATTAGATACATAGATTCTGGAATAAAAACTTAGGTATACTTTTCTCAATAAATTAAGATAATCCTACAAAACAAACAGTGTTAAATTCCAAACGAATAGAAGTTAAAAAGTATCTTTTTTAATTGCTGTCATTTATAACAACAACACATTTTTTTTATTTTCGAAGTTAAATAACCTTTATTCATTTTGATGACAAGGAATTCTGCAATTGATTATGAAAGATGATGAAAACCTTTTATGCTTTGAAAACTATCGAGAGTTTGTGATTAGATTACAAATACCAAAAATGTATTCTTAAAGAATTTCATGAATCTTCATTTATATGTATTTAAACCAGGCTAAGACATTCTGAACATTGAACTGGAAGAAGCCTATATTTTCGATGAAGCTAGCTTACTTACAGACTGAGAATTTTCATACATGAATCATAGTGGAAGTCTTAAAAAAAAAAAAAAAAATCTAAATTATCCATTCATTTTCAATGCCAACTTCTTTTTTCTAAGACCCTTGTTAATAACTCAATTGATACAATTAATTCTATCAGTTTATTCTTAGAAAAAAAAGAAACAAAAAAAATGTAAGATAGGGTAATGGATAGACATTATTTTCGGAAAATTAAGGAACAACTAAATAAACTTAAAAACCTATTTGAAGATAAAAATGATCATATTCACTGGACATAGTACCGCTTCCGCTTTAAGGTTTAGAAGTCTTTTTCTACTCTATAAAAAAAGTATACTTTAAATTTCCTTTGCTACACATTCAATGCATAAGTTCGTACTTTTAATCTTTAGTTAGACAAACACAAAGACAACGCTGCTTATCAAAATAAATAAAAGCTTTTATTCATTTGCCTTGATTAATAGAAATTTCAGTGGGTAGAATACGAGTAAGCTTTCTTATTTTGTCTTACTAAACTTCTTACTACTTGTCAGTTGATAGTTCTACTTTTGGAAAGAAAGACACACACTTTTGAATTTGAATTTCTTTTAAGAATTTGGTGTTAGTTAAGTAATGAAAGTTTTATATACAAAAATAGGACTCTAATGGACAAATAATTTATATTTTAAGTTCCAAGGTAAATAAATGTTTTTAAAATATTATTAATAATCTTTTATTTTTTTTTTTATTTTTGTGTAAGCAACGTACTCATTAAAATGCAAATAGCACTGCTTTCCAAACCAAGGATGCTAAGATGTCTATACAACTTATAGTGACCACTGAGGAGACCTGTCATTGATTTTAGGTTATTCCTAAGAAGTCTAAATAGGCAGATACAAGATAAAAAACAGTTTATAGTTGCAGTTTCCAAGCAGAAGTTTAACGTGTTTTAGACTAGGGAATTTGTTTTGTCAGAGTTGATATTATTTTCTACAATTTTGTCCTCTATTCCGCAATGGCTCTCGCCCTTTTTGGGGCGATGTCACTCCCTTTTTTGTTAAGTAATCTGCTTCTTTATTGTCTTCAAGTACGAGATACTAGATAATACAGTAAAAATGGATGCACTTGTAGTTCAATTAGTAAGCCAATGCAATGCGTTCACACACCAGTTTTAGATGCTGGAATAGGAGTTTATTGCTATTAATGGGGCTTGGCAATTTAACAATATTTTAGTTTCTTTAGAAATACTAAATACTTTTTTTTAGTCCTTTACTCCTTTCTATTTTTGGCTCTTTTTTGAATCTTTAGTAGTACCCGTAGCATGATGATTAATCCGTGGGACTGTCACACGAGAGGTCTTGGTTTGAATCTCTGCCCGTGCCACCTAAAAGTTTTTTTCACGGGAACTGCCTCTTGCGAGGAATTGACAAATCCTCCAAGAGTAATTGCTGTCATTAAAAGTGCTCCCTCAAGCTAGCCGTTCGGATTCAACATTAAAATTATAGATCCCCTCCATCCCTGATATGAATCACACAGAGGAATGGTTGAGATTGAGAGTGGTAAACCACTAGGCTCTGGTTCTCTAAGGACTGTTGCGCCTCCTAATTAATTTATAAACGTAATGTTTTAATAGATTTGAAATGAACAAATCGGATTAACTTAACTAAACGCTCGTTCCAAGGTAAACGATTGCTTATGTTGTTATTAATTAAGAAAATTCAACACAATGGCGGATCCAGGGAGGGGGTGGGGGGGTTTTAGGGGTCATATGAGCCATAAAGCTTATAGAGTTTAGTTGTATAAGTAAAGAGTTCCATCTATATGTATGTAGATTTATTAGTAATTTAACGACATTCATCAAAAAGTGGTTTGCTGTCAAAAACAACTGAAATTTTTGTTTTCACTCAATTTAGAATTTGAAAAAACTTTAGTAATGCTATAATTTTCATAAAAATTGTTTCTAAGAAAAAGAACAAATGTCCGTCTGTTTGTCTTTCCTGGCTCCTACAGTCCAAACAATTGTGTTGATTGAAATTAAGGTTTTCAGCCGATTAGCGTAGGGGGTTTTTTTCATTTTATTAATACGAAAAATAACAGCAGTCCCCATACAAATTTGTTGGTTAAAACATGTGATTTTTCTAAAACTTTCTGTAAATTTTGTTTTCTTAATTTAGCTTCTTTCTACAAGAAAAACATATTTTGGTATTGCTCCAGAAGGGTACCCCTCAAAAACCTTTTTCTTTGGACCGATTTCAATAATCTTCTCTTTCTGTGCAAGCTCTTTTTGATGATCAAATGATTAAATTGGTGATGATTATTATGATCAAAAATGTATATTTTTTTTTTTGATTTTTAAAAAAATGTTTAATTTTGTTTACGAAACTCAATATCTCAGAAAGAGGTCTACATTTGTTGACGAAATTTAAATGTAAAATGTACATATATTTATAAGCTCTTTATTTAGTGCCTACCAAAAATATTTTTAAGACAAAATTTCAAATTTAAAATGATTTTCGAAAAAGAATAAGTTAATCTAGATTTTTTGAAAAATAAAATGGCATTTAGATTTTTGAGAAAAACTTATGTTGCGGGTACATTTTTAAACCTTAAAATATAGGAAATATTTTTAAACAGACTTTTTGGAAGAAATTAGCAAGTTCTAGGGACCCAGTCGTGCATTTTATTTATTTCAAAATTGTTTTTCTGTTGAATACAAAAGATCTTAAAAAATTAAATGAATCTACTTTTGAAGTGAATTTGCACTTTTGCAACAGCAAAAGTGACACTTTTGTTAAACTAATGGCTAATTGAAAAACATAATAAACGGGTCATATCTATTGATTTACAAGCTTTGAATCTCTTGAGATTTGAAGTGAAAAGAGATTCTG
Source organism: Eupeodes latifasciatus (assembly GCA_920104205.1). Classification (NCBI taxonomy): domain Eukaryota; kingdom Metazoa; phylum Arthropoda; class Insecta; order Diptera; family Syrphidae; genus Eupeodes; species Eupeodes latifasciatus. Next base: position 403,046,745 of record OV049924.1, read on the forward strand.
AAATGTGTAATTTGTGAGTGCCACGCAAACGTTTCTTCCCAACTTATTTGTTTACCTTAATTTGTTTTAATTTAATTTTTTAGAGAAATTATGTACTTATAATGCACCTATTTTCTTCAATTCAAGATCCAAACATTTTTATCTCTACAATTTTTAAGTTTTGTTGACTCCTTTAAAATCAAAATACGAGTAAGCAGACTGATAGCGATAGTAATAATAGACTCCCGAAAATTGAGTTCGAAAAAACTTCGTCAAAAGAAGCCCGACATTTCTTCATATCAGATCCTCTCTCATTTTCTGGATTTTTGAATTTTTTTAGCGTTCTTAGCATAAATAGAAATGGATACAAGAAAAGTATATTTTATTTTTGGAAAAAGCTATACGTTTCAAAACAATTTCTTACATTTCTGCGTGAAATGCAGCAAAAACCCTCTAAACTCTTGTGTTTTAGCTCTTAAATATGGCATATTTAGAAAACTTTTTGAATCTAGGAATGCTTTCATATGTAGGGAGTCATCCAAATTAAATAGTTAGACCATACTTTGCTGGACAACAGTGTTCTAAAATAATTTGATAACTAAAATTGTCATTTTAGCAATTGAAATGTGTAAAGGTTAGGTTAATATACTCGTACACATTATGTTATTTAAATTTTGTTAGCCTCCTTTTCAAAACATTAAAGAACATTTTTAAGCGGTGAGTAAAAACGCAACTAAGTGTGTGACCCCCCTGATGAAAAGTCTGGATCCGCCCTTGATTCAACAATAGCCACCTTCGTCTAAGACAGAAAATTAACTCAGAAAACTATAATTAGCAGGTAGCAAGAGTCTCAAATAATCAAAGTCGAAACATTTGATATGCTGATGCAGTAAAATATAATTAAAGATGTCTTGTCCTAAACTGTAACTAATAAATCATCAGCTTCATTTATTTGTTGTACTTAGTCTTTGGTACGTTAATATCAATTCAAAAAATTCTTTTGAATCATCACTGATGATTGAACCTTAACTAAGTACATTTAGGAGCCTTAAACCATATCAAACCTTATCACTCGTATTGTAATCTCCCCGGTTAACCTAAATACCTAATTTTGTATCACTTTTTTATATTACTGAATGTCAAGCCTTTTTTTAAACAAACCACTAGAGGACGATGAAAATATCTCCAAAATCTAAGCCCAAAGTGTCATTAAGGTACGTTTTTGATTTATTTTCACAATTTAATTAGCTTCTTAGCATAAATAAACAAATCGTTGGTTATAAACAAAACAAAATCTACCTCAAAAGGTATGGAAAAAAGGGAATATAAAAACTCCCATTGGAAATGATAAATAGTTTTACTGTTTCGGGACTAAAAGTTCTTCGGTGATTAATTAAATGTTGTACAACTATTGTTTGGGATTTTTGTTACACGTGTAATTTAGAGTGATACATAAAATAAATAGGCAGAGTAGATTTGATAACGAGGGAGGGATAACTTCCAAATTGTATGTACCTATCCAAAAATGTTCTACAAAATGTAAATATATTTACACAGACAATTCGAAGAATTTTAATAATTTAATTTAAATTTTAGATATAAAGGTAGAACAATTGTGAGGTAGAACACTTGAAGAAATAGTTAAATACTTGTCTAGAAGCTTACAGTTTCAGTTTTCAAATAAGCTCATCAAACAAGATTCATTCTGTTGTTAGCTATAACATAATATGCTCTGTCCCTTGAAACACTATTTTTTGTAGACTTGTTTATTTATAACGTAAAACGCTTACTTAAAACCTTTGCAACTTGAGGAAGTAAAAAAGATCAATTAACGAAAAATACATCTTACATAACCTTCATTTTTCCAATAAATATCTTCCTAGTACAGTGTCTATTGTCATAGCTTTGAGGCCTCTTAAAAATCCAACTTATATGATTAATAGAGCTACATACCTACTTTACAAACATCAATGTTAGCATTGGTTTAGACGTCACTCATCGTGTTAAGTTATAAAAAGGGTCTAAAGAGAAGTTACAATATAAAAATAAAAACACAAAACCGGTTAGAATTTAATTGACGACTGCTTTGAACATGTAGCAGCTGCTTCTAGCAACCAGTACGATAGGTACAGCAATACGTTTTACCTGCGAATTATTCCTGCTGTTCAAAAACAAGTAGATAGGTAGGTACCTAACCTACCTAATAGCTTACCAATCCTAAACAATAATTCTAACTCTAAAAGCGAAATTGATTCAAAGAAGAGAAGAATTTCATTTTTTCTTTTGTGATGAACGCTGAAAAACACAACTGACGATGGTGATGGTGAGTAAATATCAAATAAGAATAATAACATAAGCAATTTTAATTGCAGCATATAAGATATAATGAACAACAACAAAAATACACAAAACAATAACTACCACAAGGGAAGGAAGTAGGTATCTAGGTATAAGCTAAAAATGCTGTTTCTGGAAAAACTGGATTCTATTACAATAATAATCAACTTCTTATTTGAAATTCTAATCAGAACTCTGACAGATCATAAATACAACAAATCAGAAGGGTTTGAGTTTTAATTTTTCTTCTTTTTTTTCAGACACTGAAATTATTTGAAATTGAATGAAAAATTCAATCAATAATTTGAAAGACTCCTACACAACAACCAACAACAACAATATACCTACAAAGTGTAGGTACCTACTCATTTGGACAGAGGAGTTTGTGGAAATGGAAAGAAACCGGGAGTAGTCGCGAATCGAATCTGGGTTACGTAAGAATAAACTGAGCAATATTGTGCTTTCGATGCAAAAAGAATAATGCTTTGCTTAGCAATGTACTATGACGAACTATGGAACCATTGAATGGAAGTAACGCAAATCAATAAAAACACAATTAATTCGCCATTCATTTAGAACACATTAACTGCCAAGTGCCGATGCCGAGGGAAAACCTTAATGACATTAGTTTTTGGTTGTCCTTAATCTATGTAAGGGATATCACTAAAAGGGTAGGTAGGTAGGCAGGTAGGTATGAAATATATTTCACTAAAAATCACATAAACAATTAACCTATAGAAACCCCAACTGATGATGGGTATGGGTGGCTCATAAGTTCTTCATGCCACCTCGCATATGAAATCGTTGGAGAATAGGAATCCCTTCTGGTTTATTGATCATGAGCAATACCCCTAAACACTAACTCCTTGGCAAAGTCGTCGGTGTCAGTGGGGGAAAAATCGATATAAAATCGGTTTCGGTTGGGACTTCGATTTTTCTTCTTGGGCACTTTTTATTTCCTCTCCCCTAAGTAAAGGAATTTAATTCAAAATTTCACCCATTTAGGTACACCAAAGGAACATAAACTTATAGCGCACTGCAAATGGCAATAAACCAACTGCAATGCAGTAAATGTTTAATTAACTGTTGTTCTATCATTCGTCTTCGTCGTGTTCCAGAGCCAGAGCACTGAGCAGAGCCCAGCAGAAGGCAGAGAAATAAAGAACATAACAGCTTCACAGTATTGAATCGAAAGGGCGTCGCCGCCGCCGTTGTATGGAAAATTACATTTTCTTAATCACACTTAAATTACAACACACAATTTTCACATTCAAATTTCTTAAATTAATCTAATTGCACTTTAGTTAATGAATTTAATTGTTAATAATTTATAAATTATTTAATTAGAAATTGTTTCAAAAATTTAAAAAGAAGAACTTACCTCGTATTCTGACCTTAACGCCATATTCCAAAAAACTTGAATGCGAAGCGAAAGCGAATGCCAACACAAAATTCAATGAAAATACAACAACTGTGAGCAGGTTGGTGTTGTTTTTTTCGATTTTCCTTTTGCGTTTTCTTCGATATAACAGACAGTGGTGCCAACATGGAGAAGTTGAATAAAAAGACGCTAAACAACAACTAATTATTAGGATATGTCAAAAGAGGTAGGTTTGTTGTGAGGTGAGTATTGTAGATTGAGTGTTCGTTAAGAGATGGCGCTACAACTACAGTGCGTCGCAGATGAGAATTGTGTATGGGAGTCGAAATTTTGAGATTGTAGCATGCGTGCTGAGGCTCTAAAAGTTGGCATATTGCGGCAATTTTTCGAAATTGTGAACCACACCTCTGGAGATACAGATAATATAGACAAATACTGCATTAACATGACGCAGCATGACGTAATTCAGTTTTAAATTTCGAAATTAGGACAAAAATTTGTATAAGTAAACTCAAGGGATTTTTGATATGAAATGCGATACAAAATATGACGTACATATATGGTACTAAAAGGGTCATGCACTTGGACTTTTAATAAACATTTGCTATAAAAATTGTCATTTTAAAAATAATGGTTTGAAACAAAATTGATTAAAATTAGGTTTCAATTATGTAATTTTTTCAGAAGCTTTTGTAAGGTGAAGAAATAGAACTGTCAAATTAGAAAATTTGCAATAAAAGACTTTTTCGGTATAAGCTCATGGTAAATAGCCAGAAAGCTCCGTTTTGCCTAATACTATGTTTCTACTTGGAACTTTATCTAGGTTAACTGAAGAGAACTCAAATTCTACTAAAAATTTACACGTCTTGTCATACAGAATGAATTTGGAGATTTCGAGAAAATTTGAAAAATTTCGAATGGTTTTGAGAATTAAGAAATTAACTAAAGAGTAAGACTTTTGGTAGGATGTCTAGGACTAGGATTTTGGTATCTCATTAATTACACTGGTCAAAAAGGTAATGTAAGTGGTTTTTGATGATGGCTTTAGTGCGAATCTGACTTCAAAATCAATGTATTTCGTCAGGTTTTTGAGATAGAACCTTTTATAATTGTAAAAAAAAACTATATTAGGCTTCTCCAGGATATACAAATTTATAAATTAGTTTTTTTTTTCAAAACAAATTTAGTGATTATTTTCTAAGGTCCTTACCAATAATCAAACTAAAGCTCACTTAAATATTTAGCTGGGCCCTAAATATTTCGCCATATAAATAACCAATTTATTAGTCAAGTTAAGGAATAGCGCCTTGTTAAATTCAACTATAAACGCATGGTTAAATATATGTAACTCCACAGTTCACACTGTCATTTTGATAAAACAAAAAATCATTTCGTCAGGTGAAAAGAGTTAAGATTTGTTGGGTTTATTGATGTTTGGTGAAAATAATTTATAGAAAACTAAAGTAGAAAAATATTTGTTTTAATATATGGAGGTGATGTCTTCCCGCAAAAAAAAAACAATAACGTATCTGGTCGTTATCTAATAAGAATATTAAGTTTACATATACATATGTACATACATATTTTTTTTGTTTTCAAGTTTATGCTGCAAAACAAAAATTTGTATATGGAATGTCAAAAAAAACTTTGTATCGTCATATTTTGTGAATGGTTCAGTTTTTGTAAGGTGCTCTTTCCCACCCTAGGTAACATAGCTCAACTGCTGTTTACCGATCCTAATCATTTCCTTACATATCAGCATGATGCTCTTAACATCAACTGACTCCTTACCCTATCTCTTTCTCCAACCACCTCTTATCACTATTGGGCTGGAAGGTGCGTGTCCATTTGAGAGTACTTCTGCTTGTTAAATCTCGAGAGCAACTCTCGGGAGACTGTCCATTTGCGAGCCAAATTTTAGAAGTTTTGCTATCGCGAGCTCTCTGCTAGAATACTGAGAGTTTTCTTGCTGAGAGTACTCTCATAATCGTGTCCACTTGATAGATTTCTTCTGCTAGCATATTATCAGTTGGACATGTATTTTATCCACACTGATAACTTCCCATCCCGTCTGTCGATTTGCCTTGCTTAAAAGGTCTGTAGGTTTTCGTGTTTTGTTAAAAAATTTGTTAGTTGAATTATTCTAAAAGATTTAAAAATTACCAACAACATTTTGCATTTGATGAAATAATTTGATTTCAAAATCTGTTTTTGTAAACGAGATTTTTAGTCGAAAAAATTTGTTTACCAATTTTAGTAGCATTTGTTAAAAAAATTTATTTCTTAAATAAATAAATACAAATTGGATGAATGAATCTAATTTAAAGTCAATATCTTCTATTGTTCACGAGATATCGAGAACCGAACATCAATTTTTACCAAATTTGCGTACTATTTTTTGCAGATTTTTTTTTTGAAAATATGGATTTTTATTAAAAAAAAAAAACTACAGAATATCGAAAACAATATTTTCTGTGAAATAAAAAAAGTTTGAAGACAATGTTTTTAATTTTTGAAAAGCTACATATTTGAGTCGAAAGTAAATTTTTACCAAGTTTTAGTATTTTTTAGGTTTTTATTTTTTGCAAAAAAAACTGTCATTTAGATTTTTCTCAAAATTTAACTGAATGTTGAAAACAATATTTTTTATAAGTTAAAATTATTTGCAAGCCATAATCTCAAATTTTTAAAAAGATTATTGTGTCGAAAATGAATTTTTACCAACTTTTGTTAAATTTTCTTTTAAGTTTCTATTTTTTGTTAAAAAACTGTCAATTCGATTTTTCTCAAAATTTTAACAAATGTTGAAAACAATATTTCTTATAAAATAAAATAAGTTGGAAGCCATAACCTCAAATTTTTGCAAAGTTATTTGAGTCAAAATTCAATTTGTAACAACTTTGAGTAATGTTTTTTTTAGGTTTTTATTTTTTATAAAACAAACTGTCAATTCGATTTTTCTCAAAATTTGTTAAAAAAATATGTTAAAAACGTTATTCTTCCTTGCACAAAATTGTTTTGGAGATAAAATCATTTTTTATTTGTACACTTTTCGAGGTGACAAATTTTTTTCAGTTTTTTTTTTTTGATTTATAAAAAAACCGTTAATTGGATTTTTTTCATAAAATATACTTGTTTGGTATAACGTTACAATATATAATATAATATTTAATTCAATTCTCTATAGCGTTTTTGGTTCGTGAGATATTTGGGGTTAACCAACATTTTCACCTTTTATTTAAACTGCTATGGTAAAAAAACCACCCACTCAATTTTCTTGAGATCCCTTTCTGCATCTTTCTGCATTATTATTTGTATATTTATTTGAATCGATATCTTTACTAGTTCTTGAGCTATGGACGACCAAAAAAAACGTCGCGAACGTACGGACGTAAGGACGTACGAACGTACGTACACACGCACGCACAGGCATCTTTCTAAAAATCTTTTATTTCGACTCTAGGGATCTTGAAACGTCGAGAAATGACAAAATTTTCAATTTGACTAATCGGACCCATTACAATAACTTCATATGGGAAGGTAAAAATGTATTTTCAAATCAAATTTATATGAAAAAAAGACATAGTTTCCACTGCTTTGCCATGTTTACTCTCGACAGCTACTCGCAAAATACGAACTGTGTTGGTATTCCGAGAGCTTATCTCGGATAGTGGTAAACACATGTGTCCACTTGCGAGTGACTTTCAAAAAGATCGAATGTCGAGAGTAATTAGTCAACTCTCCGCGAGCTACTCTCCAGACTATGTCCACTTGCGATATCGCTCTCGAGAGCAGCTTGAGAGCGACTCGCAGCACGTTTACTCTCAAATGGACACGCATCTTTAAGGTGTTAAACGACCCGTGCCGATGATCAGCCTGGCTTGGGGCCCAATCAGTGCTGTCGTTTTAAAAACTTCAAGAGTAGTATTTTTCTGTCATTTTGGGGAGTACTTTTTTAAATTGAGGAGTAAAACAAAAAGCAACAAACACATGCTTGGCCCATGAACAAAATTAAAAACTGAAAATAATAATGTCCAAATTCGAAATTAATTGATCTACTGCGAAGGTTAATGTTCCGAAAACATACAAATAGAAGGATCTAATGTCATGGCAAATTTTTGCTGTCACTGCTATAAGGCCAACATTTTAAGATAATATAGTTAAAATAAATTAAAACGATTTTAAATTTATCACTTTTTGTTTATTAAATAAGAAATTGGCAATTAAAATAATATTTAACATCACTATACAAAAAATTAATTTCATCATTAATTAATTCTTAGGGTTTTGTTTGAATTCATAAATTCATAAATAAATAAAATACATGAGAAAAGCTCATCCCTACCATATTGACTTATCGAACAAAACAACAAAAATAAAATACATTCATAAATTCATAAAATACAAAAAAAAGAGTTCACCCTAACATAATGATTGAATAAACAAAACAACAGAAATAAAGCCTTAAACCTATAAATAAATAAATTTTCAATTCATTATTGTAAATTCGATGTTTCATATTTTCATTTACAAAGATTAAGGGGCCAGTTATAGCTATCATTGAAATCGATCCCGAAAAATTTTTGAATCGATACTTGACGGTGCTTCCCTTTGATTAGAAATGAAAATCGATCGATCAGAAATCACCAAAAGAATTTTTTTTGAGAAAAAAAGTTTAGTTGCGCATTTATTTTTTTTGCTAAAAATGCATTTTTCTATTTTATTTTCCTGAACAGCTGATACTTTTATGTTCAAAACTAAAACGAATCATTCCACTGATTTGTGTTGCAATTTCACACAGTTCCAATGACAGATTTCTGTCAGTAAAAATTTGTCGGTGGTTTTCAATCAGGATGGCTCACATTTTTTGGTAAAATTGTTTTTAAGAAGTTCCTTAGCAGTTAGTAAGGCATTCATCGTTTCTACCTTGAGTGAATTTCTTTTTTTATCTTTTATAAGGCTAACATCTGAAAATTTTCTTTCTCCTGTTGCACTACTATGGGGCAAACTGATTAATTAACCGAATTTCTTAATCAGGGGAAACATTAAATCATTATTTGCGTTTTTATTTGAAATATTTCACTATCGAAATCTTTAAAGAATGGAACGAACATTTGGGTGTTAGTGGGTAATGCAAGTTTTGGCATTTTATTGTAAACCAAATAAAAATTTCTCTTGCGTTTTATTTTGGGGAGCAGTTTTCGTCCGTGGGTAGTAGAGTAGCAGTTGACACTCGAAAGGAGTAAATTACTACTATAGTAGCAAAAACGACAGCAGTGGGCCCAATTCAAAAAATAGCTCAGTCTCTAACGGAGTATCCGGATACCTGGCGAGCTCCGGATAAACTAGCCTTATATATAATAACTATATGCGAATCTCTGTACAGACGGACCTCTCTTTCTTCGCAACTTGTGGGACCACGTTATGAATGTAAACAAAAAAGAAAAAATGATGAGACCGGTATCTCTTCAAGACCGGGCGGAAGTTTGGCGCTGAAGCCTGTTGCCGTATTTCCTGCGGCCAACACAGAAAAGGGAGCAGTGGTAATCCATGGACCCTCTTCTGCTGTTGGTATCACCGAAAGTGTGAAGGTAGGGATACCTAATTTTAGTAGTGGCAGGGTTGTGAAGAATGGCCCTACCACTACTACTGAGAGCACATATACAGATGGATCAAAACTAAAAGAAGGGGTTGGTGTGTACTCTGAACGACTGAAATTAAGTCTCTCATTCCGCCTTTCTAACTTTTGGCGATAAAAGAAGTCTTGTCTTGGCTTAAAGAAAACGTGATATCAACATCTGATATCCGTATTTTCTCAGATAGTCAGGCCGCTATCAAATCTCTGGACTCTTTCTCTACAAACTCTATAACAGTCCATAACTGTCGATCATCTCTAATGGAGATGGCACAACAGTTTTATATTCACCTTTGCTGGGGCCGGATCAGAGACATTCCAGGTAACTGTAAGGCAGATGAACTTGCCAGGAACGGTACAGTACAACCCATTCTACCACGTTTGGCAAATGCTGGCATACCAATCGCTACTTGTAAATTATTGCTAATGCAGGACGATAATGAAGAAGGCAAACACCAGGTGGAATAACATCACCACGTGTCAGGTCACAAAAAACATCTGGCTTACACTAGATTTAAAGCGACCAAGGTGCTTGCTAGCCCTAAGCAGATCGCATATAAGCTCGATAATAGATGTCATAACCCGGCATTGTCTAATAGAACAGCATGCCAAGCGCCTAGGCGTATTATTTAATGACTTTTGTAGAAGCTGTATGGACACGGAAAAAGAGGAAAAAGTTCTTTACCTTCTCTGTACATGCCCTGCGCTAGCTCAAAAACTCAAGAATTACCTAGGAGAATTCTTCTATAACGATCTAAATCATATCAGCATAATCAGCCTTTCACGTTTCGTAAGGGACTCAAACTGGTTTCATTGAGCTTTGAAGAAAGCCTCTAGATTCATGTGGTATCACAATAGGACATTAAACTGGCCTAAGTGTGTCCTATTCCATCACGGACAGCCACTTTAACCTAACCTAACCTACAAACACTACTAATTTCACTTCAATGCTGTTTTTTCGAGAGTAAATTTAGTAGATAATGTAATAGCAAAAGACATATTTATTTTGGTTATTTAGTATACACGCAAATTAACTCGTTGTTAAAATTTAACCGGACGATGCTTAAACGTGTGTTTAGATTTATTATTATTGGTAAGGCCCTTACTTCAAAATTCCGTTTAAAACTTTTCAGTATCTTACTTTTTTTTCAAAAAATCCTTATAAGTAGTAAGTCTTCACCTGTCATATGCTTAAATGGTTCTTAACAGAAAAAACGCAAAATTGGTATACGAGCAATTTTTGATTTCATAACGAATTCGTAGTATTAAGGTTATTATTATTTTGGAATATATTGAAAAAAAATATATATAAAAATAATGTTGAAAACGGATGTTTCTGAATTTGTGTTTGGAAGCAGAATCAGCACTACAAATTTACTCTAAAACGGATTATTTAAAATCACAAGGGAATTACTTTCAAAGATTTTTAAAACTTCAGATAGAGTCAAATGAAGACCCATGAGTCATCTCATAACCCAGACACTAAAATGATATAAACTTTGTCTAGAAAATAAATATTTGTACTTTGCTAAATCATCGTACAATTTATTGTTAAGCGATATGCCGTGTTTTAACTTTGCCTTAAAAACCCCGTTTTTGGTTGTCTTTAGCATTTTTAAAAGGACATATTTTAAAAACCTGATGTGTTAGAAAAATGAAAAGGTGAGATTCAAATTCAGGACATCTTAGTTCTTAATAAAAAATATTCTTATGTTTGCGCATCTGGAAAAAAGTAGTTGTGTCGACCAGTGTTATACATATAATAGTTATTCTATTTCTTATTAATTTCGATGGTTACTTCTTGCTTCTGTACTCAATAAACATTTAATTTTGCTGTGTAAATTCTTCGTAAACAAATACATATTTCTTCAGTAAACACTTTTTTATACCGATATATGATTTTTACTGAATTGCAAATACAAAATTTAATATTTTTGTTGAAATTATGTTTCAGACTTCAAATGTCATCTTAAACTAAACATTTAAAGTGGAAAAACAACTACATCTATTTTAACGATCCTTAAATTAATCTAGATTAACTTCAGGTGGAAAAATAATTTAACTCAGCAATTTTCCTATGCGACTTGTCAAAATTAGAGCAGTTGCAATAATATATATTGATATGGTTGTTACTTCAATTGCTTTTTTGAAAAAATTGTATTCTAAGAGAAACTAAAAAACATGACATAGCATTTTTGTAAAAATCTGGAAGAAAGTATTTAAATATTTTTAACAGTGCAAAGTCAAATTGGTTCGAAGGTTTAAGTCACATATATTTTGTAATGTGATTGATAGCTATCAAATGTTATGTTGCAACAAATTACTTTATACAAATTACAACATTTAAACCAAGTTTGAGCGAAGTTAAGTTAAAAATTATATAAAAACTTTTTGAGATCACATTAGCCTGGTTTGGAGAGCTTCCAACGTAGATGGATTAATTCATGATTTTGCCAGATCATCAAATGGGATTGTTATAGTTTAGTAGTTAATAGTTTAAGATGTTTATTATGAGTTTAGCTTATAGCCAAATTCTATTCAGAAGTGTAATTAAACCATAATCTCTGTAAAGGCCCAACTATAATAGACTTAACCGAAAGTAAGCTAATGTCAAAACCGAACGAAAAGTTATCAGAAGTTATCGTTAAAACAAAAAGTAACCACAATGGATTCAAGTAACTTAAGCAAATGCGTTTCAAATTTGACATTTGCTTAAGCTCGAGCCATTTAAATGGCTCTAGCGTAATTGCGCGAAAGTTAGCGAAATTTAACGAAACTGAGCAGAACGTCTATTATGGTTAGTGACATATAAGGCTGCGTATTGGTTCGTTCCCTTAAGCTGGCTTAAGCTCGGTTAAGTCTATTATAGTTGGGCCATATCTACACATAGAAACTAATAGCAATGATTTTTTGATGTCCTCTTTTTAAAATCATACCGAGTACCTAATTGTTAGGATTTTTTATAAATACAGTGCTTACAGCCAATTTGTTCACTTTAAGTTAAATGTCTGCCATCATCAATGTGGAATCAACTTCACTGCAAAAATACTCTATGTTCCTGCATCACTTCGTTATAAAAAAAAAAAAAACAAAAATTCTTATTCCAAATCCAATTTTTTTCAATTTTATTTTCTACTTTAATAAAGAGAGACAAATATACATATATGATAATTATTTTTAAAATTGATTAATTCAAATAACTGATAACAAATGAATAACTTATGAACTCCATAACACTCTATATAAAATCAAAATTTTGCTTCCAAACGTTGAGTCTTTTTTGTTAACTTTTGTGCAGGTTTGTTAAACTTATAAAACTCTGCTTTTTAGTAGCATTCATTGTGTTCTATACAAATAATTTAATTTTTAAATATTTAATTGTTTATTTGTATAATTCGTTTTTCTAACATTTCGTGTAGTATATGTATCTATTTTTAAAAAACTCATTTTTAGGAAAGATCACAAGAATTATTTTCTTATTCTTTTATGACTTAAAACAGATTTTATAAAAATATTGCAACCAAAAATGAGATTTTTGAAAGATTTGTTAGTGTGTTCGAATTGTTGACAGTTCATAAACGCATCGTATAGCAGATTAAGCTTACCGAATACCAAAATAACAATTCATACAATATTTATTGTTTTTGTGTGAAAGATCATGGCTGAGGAAAATATGGAGGAAAGGGTTGACAATTCGTCGCTGTCTGCGAATAGAAATAAAGCTCATGTGAAAGAAAAGTCAAAATATGCAAACATCCACAGTTCGCAGTTCGTAGCTCATGCATCGAGAAAGAACTAATAGAGAGAACCAACTTCGACGATTGCTCTCTTTTTGCCTACAAGCTGTGATTTGGCCACCAACTTGCATATGTATTAACTCCATATAAAAAAAATGTGGGGAACAAATACTTATGAAAGTTTGTGCACATACTCACCACGAGAGAGAAAAAACTTTTCTCTCTGCTCACCACCTTTTAAAAATGGCGACCACCTTTGAAAAATGGCGGATGTAGTCAGCTGTTCAGAGGTGTTCAAAGAAAATTCAAAATTGTGTATGAACAACTTTTTGGTACTCTCATTGTGTTCGTTTGAGAGTAATATCATTCGAATATGAAGTGAAATTAATTACTCTTGTTAGGTGAAGAACAATTAAGATTTAGAAACAATTCTAAATTACGCATTTAGATAAATATTAGTTAGTTATTTGAAGCCAGTTTTAATCATTAAGTGAGTAAAGTAAATTATGTGGTGCAACAGTCCAATGAGAATTAGGACCTAGAAACATAAAACTCTGAAAGCACTACAACTATTATTTGTATTATTAGCTGCGTTTATGCGTTTAATTTTCGCTCAGACCGTTGAAAGATACAAAAAAAAATGAGATTTGTTTCAATTTTCAGAGTTTATCGATGCGAGAGTTGCAGGAACATTGAAAACGAGAGTTACAGAATGTAAACATGGAACATTGAAAACATTTTTATATACTCATCTCTTTTTTCCATTCCTATTTTATTTGTGTGTACTCGTTGTTTATTTTCTTTACATTACTAACGACATTTCCAAAATGCTGAAAATAAGTGATTTAAGTAGACACTAAATAAAAAGGCCGTCAACTTGTTACTTCTGTTGCCAATTTTCATTGCATAAGATTTGTTAATAGGTGATAAGCTATTCTTACTGCTTTCCCCTAAGCTAGTGTGTTGCTTTTAAAGGCTTAACTACATAAGCCGAAAAGTACTTTTGTACAAAAGTAAAAATATTTGTATTCTCGCTAGTTCAATGGTTTTGTGAAAAGAATATACAAATTTGTTCTTCAACCAAAATTTAAGTCTCATGCATCATTTTTATAAGTTTTCCAGTCCTAACTATTTATATCTTATCTTTCAGTTATATAGCGACAAGGAAAAATCTGTCAGGGAAAGTTCTAACTACAGTTTTTCTGAAAGTGCATTGTGGCTTATTCATAGATGTTTGCTAAACTTTTTAGGCTATTCATAAATAAATGCAAATCAAAGTTAAGGGCTAAACCTGAATAACTATAAACATAGAAAATGCTGTGTTCAAGTAATTATTATCACAGCCAAATTTTATAATTGATTTTTATGGTGTATAAAAAAGTTGAAAAAGTAATTCATGACAAATAAATGTTACGTTAACACTAAGTTCCAGAAAATATCGATTGATACCGCAATTGCAGAAGATATGGATATTTTATATAAATATTCCCGGTAAACTATAGAACTTTATTATTTCCGCCTTTTATAATTCAATGTAAAATAATTCAATGCAGTATATTTTAGATAATACAGTAGTTAAGTTAATAGTTAAGGTATTATTATTGAAATAAATATAACATTCATTTATAAAAAACATGTACTCGTTCATATATACAAGTAAAGTCTAATCTAAAAAGCCTTAACCTTGTTAAACGCTTTCTGCACACGTCCTTTCTTGTTTTGGTTGTTACTGCCATCTATCTGTAACTTAGAGAAAAAGAAGGGAAAAACAAATTCACCACGAACTACCGGTATAACTTCTTCCGTTATTTATTGACAAACAAAAATGTTTTGCTAGAATTAATTTGAATTATAGGAGTATTTTTGTAGATATAAAAACGACAAGATGTTAGCAAAATTAAAAAAAAAATTCATGAGAATTACAAATATTATAATGAGACTTTAAAAAACATAGCCTTCTTGGCTATCAATAAACAAAAATGAAAAATGTCGCATTTCCCGGAAATGATGTTTTTTTGTGTACTCTTCTCCGAGGTGAAAACATGTATACACCGATACGAATTCAACACGCTATAAAAAATGAGAGTAAGAAGTTTCGAAGAGACGGAGACGAGGAAATTTGGTTCTCTCATTTAGTTTTTTCTCTCTGGCTCATGTGCAAGATGCTTTACAGTCAAAAGTCAAGCGGCGTAAAATCGCAAGATCTTTGGAGCCAATTCACGGGCCTGTAACGTGAAAAAGTTACTAAAAGTTTCCTTCAATAAATCTATTGTGAGAGGAGCTATGTTACATGTTGCACCGTCTTGTTGAAACTATACATCTCTTAGGGTTGTTCAATTGATGAACGAAAAAGTCAGTAATCATGACTCTATAGCTTTCACCATTGACTGTTATACTTTCTGGACAGCATCGTTTTTAAGGAAAAAACGGACCAATTTACTTCATCGTTAAACAAAATTCGCAAAATAAGTATTTCGAGAGAACCATGATTTTCAAAATAAGTTTGCACAATTTGGAAGCGTTGATCAGTTAAAATCGTTAAAAAAAAGGTGCTCTATTTTTTAACTTCTCATGGGAAGTTATTGTTTTCGGTCCGATTTGTCAAATTGAAAATTTTGACACTTCTTGACTTTCCAAGGAACCTAAAATCTTAAATAAGATTAGAGAGATGTCTGTGTGTGCATTTGTACGTACATACATTCGTACTTTCGGGAAGCTTTTTTGGTCGTCCATAACTCAAGAACCACTTGAGATATCAACTTCAAATAACTTTTGTTATTCAGATAATATACAGAAAGATGCAGAAATGACTCTCAAATACACTAGCAATATAAAAAGTCAAAATTTTGGTTAACCCAAAATATCTCACGAACCAACTTTTATATTATAAATAACATTTTGAAAAATAATTCAACTAAATGTTTTTTTATAAATCAAAAAAAAAAAACTGAAAAAAAAAATAATTTTCACCTCGAATATTTTACGAACAAAAAAAAAATTTTATCTCCAAAATAATTTTATGCAACGAGAAATAACGATTTTGAGAAAAATCTAATGGACAGTTTTTGTACGAAAAATAAAAAAGATACAAAATTAATAAAAGTTGGTAAAAAATTAACTTTCGACTCAAATATCTTTTCAAAAATTTAAGATATTGGGTTCAAACTAATTTTTTCTTTTAACAAACATTGTTTTGAATATTTAGTAAAATTTTGAGATAATTAGAAACAACAGTTTTCTTACAAAAAATAAAAACCTAAAAAAAAACATTACTAAAAGTTGGTAAAGATTGATTTTCGACTCAGATATCTTATCTTTCTTTGAGATTATCGCTTCAAACTAATTTTATCTCACAAAAAGTTTTTTTTTTATATTCAGTAATTTTTTTTATAAAAATCCAATAGTTCATTTTTTCATAAAAAAATAAAATCTACAAAAAATAGTACAAAAACTTGGTAAAAATTAATGGTCGGTTCTCTATATCTCGTGATCAATAGAAGATATTGATTTCAAATTAATTTCCTTCATCCAATTTACTAAAATTGGTAAAAATTGGTTTTCGACAAAAAATCTCGTTAGCTAAAATAGATTTCGAAATCAAACTATTTCATTATATGCAAAATATTAATATGTTGGTAATTTTTAAGAATAATTCAACTGACAACTTCTTTAACAAAACCCGAAAACCAACGAACCTTTTAAGCAAGACAAATCGACAGACGGGATGGGAAGTTATTAGTGTGGGTCGCATTCCAGCCTCTTTTCTAAATATCAAAATTGAAATAATAAAAGATTGTATTCACATAAAATTAAGTCATTCTTTTACATGCGACTGCCAAAAAGTCTTATATTTCGAAGTTCAAAAAATCCAAGAAATTAGTAGACACATCTGTCATGCGGTTTTAATAAAACATTTTTTTTTTAAATCTTTCATTAACCATTAAAAACAATATTTATTTGCTTAATAGATACATAAATATTATTATAAAAACAATTATAACTAACTTGAACAAGTTCGTGTGATCAAGTCGTGCATTTAATTATATTATTGTGTTTTTGTTTTGTTTTTCAACCAAAAGTTGAATTCTATAGGAAGTTGATATTTCAGTTGACAAGGTAGTTAAATGCATTGCTAAAACTCAACACGAAATAATTTGCTTATTCAACCGTATTTAAAATAAAATATACGAGTATCTAGTAAATTTCCGATCACCAATTAATTTTTGAAAAAAAATCAAAATAATCCTCGAATTGGTCACATGAAAAAGAAATACATAATACTTTTTTTTTAAATTATATAACTCAAGAACATGGTCTTCATCACCGATTAAGATTATTTGCATAATAATTCAATTTTTAAACAATCCACGTCTCATTTTGGACAAGTGGAATTGTTTGTTGTATAAATTCTTAGCAATATTAATTTATAGTATAAAATAATGTGATCCCAAAATAAGAAGGAGGTAACGTTTTTTTTCAAATTTAACTGACAAAAATTATTATCACAATATCTACGAACTTTGTATACTTAAACTTACAATAGAAACACAATCTTCTTTTGTTTACTTAATTCTAGCTGGAATCTGGAAACATGCTGCATCACCCTTGGTGTCTCCCAATCCACAATGAATCTCCAATGTTACAGTGGGATAAATGGGTAAAATATCAAAGCTGTTTTTGTAGGTGTATGTTTCGCCAGCTTTAAGTGGGCAACCGACAGCTTTCTCGCCCGCTGCATCGTAAATATTAGGGCAAGCACTTGTACCATAGATACCAGGAAAAGGAAGTGGCACATTTTGGAGAATTCCTGAGATGTCGTTGTTTAGTTCCTTGAAATCTCTGGTGGGGACCACCTTCATTTCAATGTCGACCTTAGTGTTTCTTTTCAAGATGCACTTATTCTTTGGACAGTTTGATATGGTAACTTCTGTTGGTTCCAGCAGCCTTGCTGAACCTGGGAATAGAAGGAAAACATTTTTTGATAATGCATTTAATAGATTATAATTTTTGATTTTACTTAAGCTAAACTGACAGGTGACGCAATATTTTCAGAACTATGAGCAAAAAGATTGTCTGAAATATTTAACAACAGTGTGAACCTCAAATGTGTGCCAATTGTGTCAATATTTTCAGAAAGGCAATGGTCAGCCATTAGACAGATTCAGGTAATATAAGGGACTGCATTTGCAGTCAACTGCGTTCTTTCAACGTACATTTTGACCAAAGCTACTAGTTTGTTTTTAAAGTATCAAACTCGGAACTTTACTTAACAAACATCTACATTCAGTCAATCGTACACAAACTACTACCACATAATTGTCTACAAAACAATCAACAGGCAAGCTACAATACAATTCCATCTCGGCCTGTATTTGTTTCAAATAGAATTATGCAGAAAATAAATAAATCGCAAAGTAATAAAGTTCAGCTTTCAGCTAAACGAAAAATTATCATTAGCTGCCATTTTGACATAAGTGGAATCGACTTGATGGTTTTTTCATGACTAAGTTTCCAGTCAACTTTCCAATAAAGTTGCTTTAATTGGAAGGTAATTTTTTGGCAGCTTGCCAATCAGTTGCTAGAAACTTGTCTTACTTTCAGTCGCTTATGTTTCTAAACCTGCCCATTGTCAAACGATGTTTAAAATTGTCAGAAGTTGTTATTAGAGATATCTAACAAACTTGTTCATTGTCACAGAAGTATAATAAGTCGTAGACGAAAAATCGAATAAGTTAACCGTCTAATAATGAAACTGAGAGACTTTGGAGCAAAATTTGTTAACCATAATCCTAGATTTAGCTAAACAATATCCGATGAAGTGTCGCAATTGGAGTACGAGTGATTTTTTGACACTTTTACTAAAGTAGGAATGTCAAAGTGCCAATTAATTCGTTCTGCAACCTACTCATCGGATTCTTAACAATATCAGTGTGATTGCTCTTAATGCGCTTAAATATTAACGCATACAAAAAAATATGTGGATGGTAAGCTGCTTCGATAGCTTCTAAAAATGTAATTCTTGAAATATTACTAAGCCACTATGTCAATTCCTTAATTGGCTAAGGTGATAAGTGATCAAGGGCTTATCCAGATTTGTAATCAGGATGTGTTGTGTATCTTAACCTTACATTTACACATTTCAAGAGCTAAAGTGACAATTTTAGTTATTAAATTATGAACTATTTAATTTGAACAGCTCCCTACATATGAAAGCATTCCAAGATTAGAACATCTTTCTAAATATGCCATATTTAAGAGTTTAAATACAATAGTTTAGGGGGTTTGGTGCATTTCAAGAATAAATGTTAGAAAATGTGTTGAAACGTAGCTTTTTTCAAAAATAATGAATTCTGTTTTCTTGCTGGTCTATATGTAAATGCGAAGAACGCTACAAAAATATACATGCAGAAAGACAGAAAATAAGAAGTTCGACAGAAAAATCGTTTTTTCTAGGAAAACTTTGGCCTTCTTTTGATCTATTTTTTCGGACTTAATTTTGGAGAGTATATTTGTACTATCGTTATTAGTCGATTACTAATAGATTGGAGCTAATGCTAAAAAACAAGTTCTAAAAAATTATTGTTTTGCGTAAACCTTTTGAAAATATTTTGATCTCAATGGAGTCAACAAAAGTTACAAATTATAGAGAGAAAAATGTTTAGTTCTTGAATTTAAGGAAATAGGTGCTTTTAAATATGTATATAATTTATCTAAAAATTAAATAAAAACAAATTAAGTTAAACAAATAAGTTGGGAAGAAACTTTAGTATGACACTCACAAATTACACGTTGCACAATCTGTTTTCACTTCAGTTCACAAGAGATTTAAAGCTTTTATATTTAACAAATAGATATGAAACCTTCATTGTTTTTGAATTTTACATTAGCTTAACAAAAGTGTCACTTTTGCTGTGAGTGGGACATTTATATTCTTAAAATTCGTTGTTAAATCTCAGGTCTAGAGCATTCGCAAAGTTGATTTCTTTAATTTTTTAAGATCTTAAAAGTTTTTCTATCTAGAAGAAAATCAATTTTGAAAGAAAAAACCCACTTTAAGAAAGCCTTAAAGTAATATTCACATGAGCACGACCAACGAATGAACGAATATTCGTCGATTTTGACATTTCTTTCACATGAGAGTTTTTAATTCGTCGCGAAAAAAGTTTGACAGCCGAACACCATTCACCACCGAAACCAAAACAAGAATGATTTTTTTAGGTTAAGTACGCGCGATTATTTTATTCGTTGCGAGTGTGGATAATGTGGAACGCGAATAAAGTTTGACAGTTCGTATCAACTAAAATTTTTTTCGCGAAGAATAAATTTGTTTTCTTAAATTTATTAATATATGATATTGAAAAGTAAAAGTATGCATCATAAATCAAATAGAAACTATATTGCTATCGTTTTGTTAAGAATTTGTGTGGAAATATGTCTTCAAACGTATATAAACTCACATTTTGTAATTCATTCGTCGTTCGTTGGTCGCGCTCATGTGAATACTACTTAAGGGCCTTGCACATGAGAGCGAACAATGAATGAACGAATGGACGAACTGATGTGATTATACACATTTCAAAAATTCAATTCCAAATAAAAACACATTTAAATTATAAGAAACCAATTGACAATAATGTTAGGGTAATAAAGTTTGCATTTTTGGATCTAAAACAGGAAAATTTTGTAAAAACAGTTTGGTAGTAACGAATTGCCAGTGTGGTTGCTACTAACTGTCAAACTCTATTCGCATTCCACATACCATCCACACTGCAACGAATAAATTGTTCGCGCGCAACCTCAAAATTATACCACTCTTGTTTTGTTTTTGTGTGAAAGATCATGGCTGAGGAAAATATGGGTAATTATAAAGCAGCATTCACATGAGCGCGACCAACGAACGACGAATGAATTACAAAATGTGAGTTTATATACGTTTGAAGACATACATACATATTTCCACACAAATTCTTAACAAAACGATAGCAATATAGTTTCTATTTGATTTATGATGCATACTTTTACTTTTCAATATCATATATTAATAAATTTAAGAAAACAACTTTATTCGTCGCGAAAAAAATTGTAGTTGATACAAACTGTCAAATTTATGCGTTCCACATTATCCACACTCGCAACGAATAACATAATCGCGCGTACTTAACCAGCGCCTTACTTCATTATAAATTCACCATTTGTGAATTTAAATTTGCTATAAAATTCAATTCTACCTGCTGAGTTTGAGGAAGACCAACAATCCTCTTTCGGAACTGTAAGCTCTTTAACTAATATAATATTTTGAAGGTTATTAGTGTTGAGGCTGTTTCTAGTATCAGTTTTACTAGCTGCGCTGCTATGCGGTAACGAGCATAACAAAAGCATACATTCTGCTAGCTCTATCAATGCCAAATCACTAACCGAGTTTTTAAATGTTCTAGCTTTTGACCAAAACTTTGTTATGTCTGAAGGGTCATGGTATTTCTTAACAAAATCATTATTGCCTAACAAGAACCTCCATTGCATATTGAGTACTTCCACATTTTCAGATGAATGTGGAAATTCTCCCAAAATTGGTAATATTGACATCAAACTACCATTTACTATCTGGCTTAAATCTAAATATGTACTTTAGCAGTTGTAATTTTTTGTTATTGAAATCAAATCGTTTTTTAATTTGGTTGCATAGTTCCGTATAAAACGATAATAAATTATCCTTAAGATCGACTAAATTGTCTTCAACAAAATCATTTGAATTATGATTAATATGCTGTTAAAACTGAATGCCAAAGTATACATATCGGAAAGGGGCATATATAGGCCAGAATCTTCAAAATTAACATCTATACGCTTATCATATCAAGTCTTATAAAAAAAAGTCTTATAAAAAAGGATTTCTGAACGTGCTTGAATTTTCATAATTTTGAATTTTTCCGTGAATACATTCAGAGTGAGTGAACGTGGTTGAGTATTTAAAATTTGAAATGAATAAGCTTACAACTAACTTTGGTTAGGTACTATTTAAATTTAAAAAAGAAGTAGATTCGTTTTGCTGCGCAGTAGATTTTTATTTATGCCAAAACGCAGTAGATATACTGCTAAAGGAGTAAAGTGGCAGCCCTGTAACTTAACCTAAAAAAATCATTCTTGTTTTGGTTTCGCTGGTGAATGGTGTTCGGCTGTGCGACGAATTAAAAACTCTCATGTAAAAGAAATGTCGAAATCGAGGAATATTCGTTCATTTGTTGGTCGTTGGTCGTGCTCATATGAATAGTGCTGGATGCTTTACACTATTAATGGAATTGAAGAAGAATTTCAGAAATGTAAAGGCAACTTAATATTAAAATGGTGATCTCTTATTCAAGGTTACTTCTTAAGAACCTGAATATTTGCTCTTTATCTCAGAAAAGATCTTATCAAAATAATTTAATGCATTACAATAGTTTTTCAAAATTCTACATTGTTTGCGAAATAAAAATTTGAGTTGTTTTTTACAGCAAACTGCTTTTTCTTGAATATCATTAAATCACGAACAAATCTTTTGATGAAATCTTTACTTATGCATCTTAAGTGTATATAAGCTTTATGGCTCGTTTATCAAAAATGTGTGAAGTTGTGCTAGGCGATTCATATTACGTTCGTGGTCCAGTCCTCAGTTAAAAGTCGTATTTTTAGCAATAAAGTTTAAAGCAGTAAATATAAAACTTATTTAATATAAGTTTTAAAAGGAAGGGAATGGTAGCGAAAAATAAAAAAAACTATAGTTTTTTTTAGAACATTTTCTGAAAACCTTTATTTCCAAATTAATACACTTTTTTCGTCGACTTTAAAGCTGCTTTTGATACCATCAACAGAAGATCACTTGTATATAAGCTAGCAGTTATTGGTCTTTCAACCAAATTTATTCGGATTTATGAACAAATTTTTTTAAACACGTCGGCAATGGTTCTGTAATGGTATATCTATGTCAAAATCCTTTAAAACCGAAACAGGTGTTCCACAAGGCTGTATATTGAGTCCGCTGATGTTCGCTATCTTTATCAATGATATTGAAAATAAATTACCGGGAGGCGTCAATTATGGCGATTTATCTTTGAAGATTTTGCTCTATGCAGATGACCTGGTGGTGTTTTCTGATAACCCAGTGACATTGCAGCTTCAGATAAATAAACTTAAACAATATTGCGATTCGTGGGATCTCAAAATCAACATTTCTAAATCTAAAATTATGATTTTTAAACCTCAAAACCGTTCAGATAATAATGTACGAAATTGGACATTAGATGGTACCACTATTGAAGTTGTCAGCGAGTAAATATAAATATCTTGGTTTTACTATCACTCATAATTTGAACATAAAAAATCATATTAAAGAGAAACTGGTGTTACCCAAATCAGCTATAAACTCGATGTGGTCACATTTTTTTTTCAAGAAGCTTAGTGGACCCTACATCGAAATTTAAGGTTTTTGAGGCTACCGTGAACAGTTGCTTTTGTTATGGGAATCAAGTGTATGGATACCAATTTCTAGAGGATATGGATATGGAAGTTATTCAAAGATACTTTTTCAAAAGAATCTTCCGGCTGCCGCGAAGCACGCCTAATTACGCCATTTATGTTAAGTCCGGGCTTCCGCAAATATATGTTAGAAATTTAAAGGCCAACGCAGACTATCTTATTAAAGTTATGCATAGACCTGATAGTTATCTGCACAAGCAAATCCTCACTCAATCAAAATCACTCCATTGTGGATATTCCCCTTTTAGAAATTGGCATGCTCTTGCCACAGCACATAATTTAGCAATGAATCTAAATGCAAACAACAAAAAAGAATGGAGAAATACTTTTTACAACTGCATTTCGATGGTTGATGAGGAAATGTACAAAATTAATTTCGAAAGGGCTAGCAAC
Source organism: Eupeodes latifasciatus (assembly GCA_920104205.1). Lineage (NCBI taxonomy): Eukaryota > Metazoa > Arthropoda > Insecta > Diptera > Syrphidae > Eupeodes > Eupeodes latifasciatus. The sequence goes on from OV049924.1 coordinate 403,070,719, forward strand.
CTATAGCCGTCTTAATTTAACTTTGGGTGATTATAATTATTTCTGTGAGGACCTTTCTGCTTCTGATATATGTAAGTTTGATATTCAAAATACGGACTGAAACTCTTGAGCTCAACTACAGGCCACATATAACTGACAAAGATGCAATTTGTTCACTCTGCAACTCCAACCAAAACGAAGATGTTTACCATTTTTTAGCAACTTGTAATGTTTTACAAGAAATCCCTAGACTTCATTTTGATAAAAGCTTCTTTTCGTCGAAAGAATGTTTACGTGTTTTGAACGGGGAGTATGGTTGGAAGTTGCTGGTACGCTAAGTCTCCCATGCAAATAATTACAGAAATTCTTATTTGAGTCTGTTTTGAAGTATCCACATACTTAAATAAAAAAGAAAAAAAGTTTTGTTTTAGCTAAACTAAAAGCCCCAATATTCCATAACTTGAACCTCTTAGAGTTCGCCTTTTTCCGTTTAACTAAACTAAAAGTCCATATTCTCCGAAACCTTTCCACTTCTTCGCCATCTTCGTTTTTTTAGTTAAAAAAAAAATTAAACTTAAATATTTTGAACAATCATTTAAAGTACCTAATTGTTAATTGTTTTCTATTTTCATAGTAAAACATATTTATTGTTAACTCTCCTTTTTCTTCTTTAAATTTCTTTGCCACTTTAACAAAACAACATTTTAAAAGATCAGACAGTTGGTGCTGCTTTCCAGCAAGTGTATAAGGTGAATACTTGCACTCGCCCGAACCACGACCTGGAGAACAGAGCCTTACTTCATCACTTCTACCTGAGGAATGATATTTCGCATTGGCGATCCGAGAACCGTGGTTTTACCCGGTTTGATGACGACTTTTTAGCAAACGCTATAATCGCCGATCGAACGGGCCCAAGTCCCTTGCTCATCACGAAGGTAGAACTCCAGCTCATCTTCGATTCAATAAAGAATAAGAAGTCAGCAGGTGTCGACGGTATATCCAATATTGTACTAAGACACCTACCGATTGAAGCAATAGACATCTACACCACTCTGTTCAACATCGCGCTGAATAATGCATATTATCCAGTGCATTGGAAGACAGCAGTGGTTCATCCTCTCCCGAAAAAGGGAAAGGACAACTCCAATCCTTCAAATCTCCGGTCAATAAGTCTTCTTCCAAGCATCAGCAAGGTATTTGAAAAGGTAATCAATAGGGCTCTGGCTGAGTGGGCTGCGGACAACAGTATAATTCCGGATAATCAGTTCGGGTTCAAGGCAGGACATGACACTATTCATGCCGCGTCTAAGCTCGTTTCTGATATCCAATGGAACAAGTCCAAGAAACAATGCACGGGTGCTGTTCTGGTTGATTTAGAGAAGGCCTTCGACACCGTATGGTTAGAAGGGTTGTACCTCAAACTTACCAGACTAGGCATCAGTAAACCATTATTGTATATGCTTTATGATATGCTCAACGGTAGAAAGCTTGTTGTCAAGAGTGGCAATGTAACTTCTACCACCACCTTTGAAATTAAAAACGGTCTTCAACAGGGAGCGGTGAACTCGCCGATCCTCTTCAGCATTTACACCAGCGATCTGATAGGTAGCTTAACTAACGCAATTGCGTATGCCGACGACCTGATTGCGTACAGAACGGCTCGAAAGGTTGAAGTTATTAGAATTCTCTTGCAGCGTGACTTCGAGAAGATTCAGCGATACTGCGACGATTGGAAACTGAAAATAAATGTCCAAAAGTCGGAGACAATCTTGTTCCGGACTCCGTTGGCTAAAGCCTCGCGAGATACGTGTAAGAATTGGCGCAAGATGGTCATTGTTGACCCGCACGGACAGGCATTGACGAGCAAAAGTGTAGTGAAGTACCTCGGTATCTGGTTGGACCAATATCTATATTTCGACAGACATATGGATGCTGCTCTGACTAAGGCCAGAGGAGCCTTCGCTCTGGCGAAACGGCTGTTTTACAGCAGTCGGCTTGACCCCAGAGTGAAGGTAATTTGCTACATGGCCCTCATACGGCCAATGATTGTTTATGGTTGTCCAGTGTGGTTCAACATTGCCCCTTCCCAAATGGAGAAGTTTCGGGTGTTCGAGAGACAGTGTCTTCGGCGCTGTCTCGGTTTGTATCGGACACCGGAATCTTCTTATCTGCATTATTATTCAAACGAAGTCAGTGTTACCGCTATGCGACTTTAGTCGCATTTTGACCCTTTTTTGTGCCTCATGCGACCATGATACGACTTTTTAAAAAATTGTCTATTTTGACCCTTTTTAAAAAATTATGCGACTTTTTTGACCCCATCTCTAGAAAAATACATTGAAATGATAAGTTATTTTCTTAATTCATACAAAATTTCCAAACTTCCATTGAAATAAGAACATAACTAACACTGTCACACATAATTTCAATCTATAAAATGGAATCAAGTTGAAATTGTTTGGGTCGACTCGATCACGTTCGCTCAGAATCGAAACCTTGCTATTCTAGCATAAAAATTCATTTCAAACTTTTGACTCTGCACATAAATGTAGTTAATAGTTACCAATTTTAAGTTTGTATGAGTAACTTTAACAAAATTTCCCAATTATTTCTATGTTTTTGTTCGACTGTGGTGAAATTTGAATAAATTCATGAATTCGAAAAAAAGTATCTCTGTCAAGATTTACCTACTATTTTGTTTTCTTTTGTTGGGAGCTCATTCTCGATATTGTCTGTCTTTTTTATATATGGATATGTAAGTTTGGAACTGTCAAATTTGGAGGAGTTTTAGCATAAGATCGGGGCAATTAAAAACCCTCTCGGAGAATATGTTTATTCCAACTTATACTCCCTTGTAAAAAATATTTTCACACTTCCACACAGCAGTGCGTTTGCCGAAAGGGTTTTTTCTAAGTTAACAATTCTAAAAAATAGATTAACGAGCTGCCTGTGTGTGGAAACATGTAATGCAATGCTATCTGCAGCAAATATTTTAGAAAAGCAAACTCTTGATGAATGGAAACCTTCAGAGGATCTTATAAAAAGCTACCGTAAATTAATCACAAAAAATAATGACTCCTATTTTAAAAATAATGTAAATATAAAAGTCAAATATTTATAAATAATATAAATGTACCTTAATTAAAAAAAAATTGAATATGAATGTATTTATTTTTTAGTTTAACTTTAAAACTTAAGTTAATATAACTTAAATCGACTGAATTGACTGTTATTGTTATTTAATGTTATATACATACATATACGTTTTAACGTACGAGTATTTATTAAAAAAAGGAACGTGTTTGATATAAATCGAATGTATTGAATACTAGAATAAGAATTTATTTTTCTTTAGAAGGTATACCTAATAAAAAACTAAAAAACAACTCATTTTTTTTTGTTTGTAATTTATACAGATTTCGTTTGATTTAGGTATGTATTAAAAAAAAAATCTAAATGCGACTTTTTTTTTCATTTGACCCTTTTTTTGCGACCTTTTCAAAAATCTCAGCGGTAACACTGAACGAAGTTCTATACAACGAGGCTCGAATCAATAGAATTGACAATTTCGTGATAAAACTTGTTCGGGCTCACATTGCGAGGGCTATGACTTCGACCAACAATTTGATTTTCGGTCCGTTCTATCCGAACGACAACTACTTCGACAACGTACGTTTGAGCGGCTTTATCCCACCAGAGGCATTCCTCTATCTAGACCAGTGCGGCATGATACAGGATAGATTGGCAGTACCGCTTATCTACCACGTCAGGCGAAAAACCGTAGACCGGCGGCTCCTGTATGAACGGGGCATCCTCGCTCGTGATGGAGCGGAGCTGCTTCGGTTCAGTAGGGCTGTGTCCGAAAAGGACCGCATTGATAGGGTGAAGTAGGAGAACCAGTTTTGGTGGCTTCAAACTGCAACTGATAATGAGTAATCCGGGGTGGGGTATTTTTGCCTTGGCCGGCTTACATACTTGTTTTAGTCTTAAGTTTTAGGTTTAAGTAGAGCAGGAATGGTGGCACAATAAAATAAAAAAAAAAAATAAAAAAACAAAATCTCATAAAATACAAAACAAAAAAAGAAACCAAAATTAAAAAAAAAAAAAATAATGCAAACACTATATATATATCACACACAATATTATAAAAATCCTCGATGGAATTACAAACAGAAGGACATAGTTGTTTTGCTGCTGTGGTTGTTCTAGTTTTAAGTAGTTTGTAGGTAGATTAGGTAATTCTAAGTTTTATTTTAAGGACTTTAGTATGTAAGTAAAAACCCCAAAAAAATGATAAAGATTTTAGTTTTTAAACTTTTCTAAAAAAAAAAAAAAGAGGCTGGGATGCGACCTACACTGAAAACTTCCCATCCCGTCTGTCGATTTGTCTTGCTTCAAAGTTTGTAGGTTTTCGTGTTGGGTAAAAAAAGTTGTCAGTTGAATTATTCTTAAAAATTTTAAAATTACCAACAATATTTTTCATATAAAGAAATAGTTTAGTTTGAAAATCTAGTTTTGTTAAATAGATTTTTAGTGAAAAACTAATTTTTACCAATTTTAGTAGCATTTCTTAAATTTTTACTAATTGGATGAATTAAATTAATTTGAGAGATATCAAGAACCGAACATCAATTTTTACCAAATTTGCGTACTATTTCTTGTAGATTTTATTTTTTTTATGAAAAAATGGACTGTTGGATTTTTATAAAAACCACTGAATATCGAAAACAATATTTTCTGTGAAATAAAAAAAGTTTGAAGACAATATTTTTAATTTTTGAAAAGCTATTTGAGTCGAAAGTAAATTTTTACCAAATTTTAGTATTGTTTTTTTGTTAGGTTTTTATTTTTTGTAAAAAAACTGTCAATTAGATTTTTATCAAAATTTTACTGAATGTTGACAACAATTTTTTTTTAAAGATAAAAGCCAATATCTCAAAGTTTTGAAAAGATATTTGAGTCGAAAATAAACTTTTACCAACTTTTGTTAAATTTTCTTTTAAGTTTTTATTTTTTGTAAAAAAACTGTCAATTCGATTTTTCTCAAAATCTTACTGCATGTTGACAACATTGTTTTTCAAAAGATAAAAGTAGTTAAAACCCAATACCTCAAATTTTTAAAAAGATATTTGAGTCGAAAATCAATTTTTACCAACTTTTATTAATTTTTTTTGTTTAGGTTTTTATTTTTTGTAATAAAACTGTCAATTCGATTTTTCTCAAAATTTTTCCGAATGTTGAAAACAATAATTCTTATAAGTTTAAATTAGTTGGAAGCCATAATCTCGAATTTTTGAAAAGATATTTGAGTCGAAATTCAATTTTTACCAACTTTGAGTAATGTTTTTTTAGGTTTTTATTTTTTATAAAAAAAACTATCAATTAGATTTTTCTCAAAATTTTACCAGATGTCAAAAACATTATTCTTCGTTGCACAAAATTGTTTTGGAGATATAATCATTTTGTATTCGTAAAATTTTCGAGGTGACAAATTTTTTTTTTCAGTTTTTTTGATTTATAAAAAAAAGCGTTAACTGGATTTTTTTTCAAAAAATATACTTGTTTGGTATCACGTTACAATATATTATATAAAATTTAATTCATGTCTCTAGCATTTTTGGTTCGTAAGATATTAAGGGTTAACCAAAATTTTCACCTTTTTTTTAAACTGCTATGGTTCTTGAGCTATGGACAACGAAAAAAACGTCGCGAACGTACGGACATACGGACGTACGGACGTACGGACGTACGTACACACGCACGCACAGACATCTTTCTAAAAATCTTTTATTTCGAATCTAGGGACCTTGAAACGTCGAGAAATGTCAAAATTTTCAATTTGACAAATCGGACCCATTACAATAACTTTCTATGGGAAGTTAATAAAACAGTTATCACATTTCACACAGTTTATAGATCACTTAAATATAAACTTGTAAACTTTGAGAACTAAGATCTTCAAATGTCGTAGTAATATTATTAATTGCCCTCTGTTTTGTAATGTAAACAACACATTTATATTTTTATACAGTTTTGACACTAATCCTTTTATTGAACTCGCATATTAGTACGTTTTAAAAAAGAAAACTAAATATGCAAAACAAAACTATTAAAAACATGATTTTATAGTATGACTTCTAAGTTCAGCGTTGCCAATGTTAACAAAATTATTTAATATATTATTTGTACTGATTGCAGAATCCGATATGTAGAAGAGATAGGAATATGAAATTAAATTTTTGACATTTCTAACACAATAAAAACAAAATTGCTCTGATTAAATTTTTTTAGCTTGAGTAATATAAAGTTATCAGAGATTTCTCAGAAATATAGAAATAATTTCTTATACAAATTTAACACTTTTCTGTCAGAAACTTGGGAATAAAATTTGTATGCTAAGACAATACAAAGCTAGGTAAGAATAAATATTGAATTCTTATTATATTTCATTCTCCAGCTTCAAGTCGATCCGACTGAAGAAATCCTCTTGGAAATATAAACTGGCCAAATGTAACTGTGATAGAAATAGTATCAATTGTAACAATATTTCTTGACAATTACAGTTATCTTATACAATTTTTTTAACATTTAGAAAGACATTGTTCTTAATTTTTTATAAATACTTTGAATCATTGCTAGAAATAAATTGAAAAATTTTTCATAGAAAATGGTTTGTATTTTTGGATTGGCGGCAACGCTGTTCCAATGGCCTTGAGAATAATAAACAAATGTTATTACATTTTAAAATTTATATTCCGCGTGAGTAAGTTAGTCTTCCTCAACAACATTTTGAATATTCTAAGTAATAATTTTGAAACACATAATTATAACATTCAAATAGACTATTAGCTGTACCATAATATTGATTATAAGGTATTAGTACCTATACATAATTTTTATTTGACCTTTATGATATTTCTAACGAGGAAATAAATAAAACAACATTAAATAAAATAAAACTATATAATTGAATTAACGTGACAAAAATAAATTAAAGAAAAAAAACTTACTCTTTGGGCATTTTTTTACTTGCGTTGCTTGAACAGATGCAATAATTAGAGCTAAAAGACAGACGCTTTTCCAGAAATTCATCATTGATTCTGTAAAAAAACAAACAACAACAACAACAAAAAAACATGAATATGGTTAAATATAGCATTTTGTTTTAAAATACCGGCTGCTTTTATTTAAAAATAATTCGATAAGGCATTTCGTCGAAACATTTACTAGTTTAACTGGCTTTTTGAGCTTGCTTAATGATTTTTAAATGCAAATTCATTTAACAAAATTATTGTATTTTATATGTCAAACACGCAACTTTGAGTTGAATTTGAAACAATCTTATCATTATTTTGTCAGTTACAATAAATTATTCACTCGTAAACAAACTTCTATAAACTACAAATTAGGTTGATGCACTTTAGAGTGTCTTGTCGTGGGATGACAGGCCATGTGTCATATGGGAGTAATCATGCAAGTTTACACCTTTAAACAAACTATATGTAGCTTAGCTTTACAATCTTTAGCAGCTAAACCAGTTTCACACTGTCCGCATTGGCATTGTGTCAAAATAAGCTTGAAAAATTGAAGTTATGCAAGATATCCACAGAAATAAGTTAAAATTTTTAAACCCACATTGACATTTTAAATATTTTATATTTATTTTGTTTATAACTTTACACGTACCGAGGGTCAAATTATTATGACGAATGTAACACAAGACTTCAAACAGAGTTTGACTCAGAGTATAGGAATATGTAATTGTAAATTAATTGGAGGTGTTCGGCTTGTAGATACTTCACGACTGAGCAACTATAGCAAAAGTGGCAAGACGCTTGAATAGTGCCTCAACTTTATATAGGAAAATATTATAGTTTGAATGTTAACTATATAAAAATGGTGGGAAAAAGAGAATCTCTGTAGGGGAGAATGGGTATGATACCGTATGAAGTTTGTGACTATTTTTAATTTCGCTTTGTGCTTTTGTTTAAAATTGTTTCTATTGTGTCCAAGAAAATAAAACGTTATGTTCGTTTACGCTTTCAAAATTGTCAATACGAGTGCTTAACACTGGAGATGAAATTGGGTACATTTTTATGTTTTGGGAAGAAGTAACGTAAAGGAACTTACTTGAAATATTATGATATTTCAACAAATCGTGTCTGACTTTAATATATTTCGGGCACACTTAAGAGATAATGACTTTTTTTTAAAAAACACTCAGAGTTTAAACTCCGATGGGGCTTTATAAAAGAATTATAATATTTATTTATTTATTTATTTATGTAACATCTACAAGCAGTCTTACAGCTAACAGATTATGGTAAAAATAGATATTAATATATGTATGTATATAACATTATTAAAAAGTAAATATAAATAAAGGAATCTCTCGAAGAACTTAAATCAATTAATTGACAAACTTCATTGAACTGTTTTAAAGCCCTAGAAATCGGCTCATTACCACCATAGCAGGTATGATGGTATCGTACAAAAAGCAAATGCCTTAAGCGAAATAATCTTGATGGTGCATAGATTGGAATTAAAGAAAGCAAAGGAGGGCATCTAATATGATAGCATAACACGTCCCTTACAAGCATTATATTATGAATGTTTCGTCTTGATTCCAGGGACTTAATTCCTAGCAATAGGCATCTGGCTCTATAATCGGGGACAAAACTCCATTTCATTTTGAAAAGTATGAATTTTGTGAAGCGCCTTTGGACTTTTTCGATGCAATTAGAAAAAGGTCTTAAGTGCCTTGCACATGAGCAACGAACTGCGAATGGACGAACAAACGTGATTTTACACATTTCAAAAAGCCAATTCCAAACAAAAATACATTTAAACTATAAGAAACCAATTGACAATAATATTAGGATAATAAAATTTGCATTTTGTTCTCTAAAACAAGACAATTTTGTAAAAACAATTTGTTAGTAACGAACTGCAGTGTGGTTGCTACGAACTGTCAAACTCTATTCGCGTTCCACATAACATCCACACTTCAACGAATAAATTGTTCGCGCTCAACTTAACCTCAAAATTATATCACTCTTGTTTTGTTTTTGTGTGTGTGATCATGGCTGAGGAAAATATGGAGAAAAGGGTTGACAATTCGTCGCTGTCTGCGAATAGAAATAAAGCTCGTGTGAAAAAAAAGTCAAAATATGCGAACATCCACAGTTCGCAGTTCGTAGCTCATGTGCAAGTTGCTTTAAAGGTCGGATTCCATATAACATCTGCGTATTCAAGTATTGATCTGACAAGGGATGGATGTATAAAGTGATAATAACGCGTAGGGGTCACAAAAATCAACGCAATTTCGTTTAATAAAACCAAAAAGTGAATTCGCTCTACCAACTATATAGTCAACATGACATTTAAAAGAAAAAAGTTGAATCAAGAATTATACCAAGATCTTTGATATTTTCTACACGGGAGAGTGTGTTAGACTCGATCAAGTATTTAAAGTCAATATGAGTGTTTGATTTAAAAAAAGAGATAACATTACATTTTTTTATATTTAACTTTAAACTATTTGAATGACACCATTCAACGACCCGATTTAAATCGGATTGAACACGATAGCACTATAGCAGTCATCAACACTTTTTATCTCAAGAAATAATTTTAGATCATCGGCATATAGGAGACACTGGGAGTGATTTATGGCTAACGTAATGTCATTGATAAAAATATTAAAAAGAAGAGGACCCAGATGACTGCCCTGCGGGACATTAGAAGTACATTCTATAGACCTCGATATGAAGTTATCAATGACAACTTTTTGAGACCTACCTATGAGGTATGACGAAAACCAACTGAGAAACTTAGAGTGGAATCAAATATCTCAAGTTTACGTAGCAGTGTGTGATGGCTAACAGAATCAAAAGCTTTGCTAAAATCTGTGTATACAGCATTCACCTGACTCAATGCCTCAATAGAATTAATTACGTATGTTGAAAAAAGAGCCATATTTGTAGTGGTGGATCGCCCAGATATAAATCCATGTTGCAATTCAGATATGGATTCTTTCGTTAAAAATTCAATTCAATAATAAGGAAGTACCCGTGGCATAATGGTTAGTGCGTTGGACTGTCATGCCCAGAGATCTTGGGTTCGATCCTTGCCTATGCCATCTTTATTTTTTTCACGGGTACTGCCTTTTGCGAGGAATTGACAAATTCTCCAAGAGTAATTATTGTCATGAAAAGTGCTTTTCCAAATCAGCCGCTCGGATTCGGCGTAAAACTGTAGGTCCCCTCCATCCCTGACAACACTACTCGCACACAGGAATGGTTGAGAGTTGTAAGTCACTAGGCCCTAGTTCTCAACGCACTGTTGCGCCAAAGAAATCTTTTAACTTGAAAGTATATCCGACCGACCTTAAGGCTTAATTAATGACGTTCTTGCAAGTGGGAGTAGTTCAATTTTCAAGTTTAAGTTTAAGTTCAAGTTCAATAGATTTTTATTTCTTAATTTATAATTGCAATTTTTTTTCTGAAATTTAGATAAAAAAAATTGTATAAGCATGGCCGATTGACAATCTTTAAACAAGGTTCTAAATTGTAGTTTTAAATTTTGAAAACATACAAAAGATTATAATTTTTTAAAAGAAAAAGCAAACAAATAAAAAATTACACTACAAATCGTATGTGTTTAAAAAGTGTTTCTAAAAAGTTTCATTGTGTATTTGGATTCTGTAAGCCATAGCTTTTCTATAAAAATCGTATAGATTCATTATATTTCGCTCGTAGTTAAGAAGCGCTATTACATCATCATCATGGATCTCATTCCTGCCAAGTAAGGTCCTTCTTAATTCTTTTAATATTAGACCTTTTCCTATGAAATGCTTTATATATTCTCTTACCTACATATTGTACAATGTATGTAAATTGAGCAAATAATCGGCAGATCCTCACGATGCGGCATGAAGTTCAATCGTCATAGATCGCCTTTCATTTTGAAAATCGAAGACATTATTAACTTCCCATAGGAAGTTATTGTAATCGGTCCGATTTGTCGAATTGAAAATTTTGACATTTCTCGACGTTTCAAGATACCTAGAGTCGAAATGAAAGATTTTTAGAGAGATGTTTGTGCTTGCGTGTGTACGTACGTTTGTACATGTACGTCCGTACGTTCGCGACGTATTTTTCGTCGTCTATAGCGCAACAACCAGTAGAGATATCGACTTCAAATAAATTTTGTTATACAGATAAAAATCCAGAAAGATGCAGAAAGGACTCTCAAGAAAATTGAGTGGTTGGTTTTTTACCATAGCAGTTTAAAAAAAAGGGTACTACCCGTGGCGTTGGACTGTCATGCGAGAGGCCTTGGGTTCGATCCCTGCCTGTGCCACCTAAAGTTTTTTTCACGGGTACTGCCTCTTGCGAGGAATTGACAAATTCTCCAAGAGTAAATCTTGTCATGAAAAAGTGCTTTCTCAAATTAGCCGTTCGGATTCGGCATATAAACTGTAGGTCCCCTCCATCCCTGTAATTGCTCGCACACAGGAATGGTTGAGAGTTGTAAGTCACTAGGCCCTGGTTCTCTACGGACTGTTGCGCCACCTAATATAGTTTAAAAAAAAGGTAAACATTTTGGTTAACCCAAAATATCTCACGAACCAATAACGCTAGAGACTTAAAAAATATCATTTTGGAAAAAAAACCAATCAAGGGTTTTTTTATAAATAAAAAAAAAACTGAAAAAAAAATATTTGTTACCTCGAAAATTTGATTTTATCTCCAAAACAATTTTGTGCAACGAAAAACATCTGGTAAAATTTTGAGAAAAATCAAATTGACAGTTTTTTAACAAAAAACTAAAAACCTAAAAATAGCATTACTAAAAGTTGGACTCAAACATCTTTTCAAAAATTAAAAATTATGGCTTCAAACTTCTTCTATCTCACAGAAAAAATTGTTTACAACATTCAGTAAATTGTTATAAGAATCCAGTCTGTTTTTTCATACAAAAATAAAATAAAAAAAATAAAATAAAATCTACAAAAAGTAATAATTGGTAAAAATTGATGTTCGGTTCTTGATATTTCGTAAATAATAGAAGATATTGACTTCAAATTAATTTTATTCAAACTAATTTGTATTTGTTTATATAGAAGAAATAAAAACTTTTAAGAAATGCTACTTAAATTGGAAAAAAATAGTTTTCGACGAAAAATATCTTTAACAAAAATAGATTTTGAAATCAAACTATTTCGTCAAATGCAAAATATTGTTGGTAAACTTTTTAGAATAATTCAACTGACAACTTTTTTAACAAAACACGAAAACCTACAAACTTTTAAGCAAAATAAATCGACAGACGGGATGGGAAGTTATCAGTGTAGGTCGCAATCCAGCCTCTTTTCTTTGTTGATTGAAATCGATGTTAAAATAATTTCTTTCACAAAGATTATGTTCAAGCATGCTATACGTTGCTCTGAACTGAAAAAGTTGCTTGTGCGATATATTCTAGTCTACATTTTTCATCCGTTTTAGCAATCAGATTATACAGGAAATCTTTGACTTCATTTCCATTGTAGCCCCAAGCTTGTGCTGCATACATCGTTGTAGATTCTGCTACTGTAGTAAACACTTTGTATTTTAAGCTATGTGAAATAGAGTCGTTGACAAAACAGTTTTCCCATGAGGAACTAATGGCACTTTTAGCTTTAATCAATTTGTATTTAAATGACTTTCGAGTTGCCTAGGTATTTATTTATATGTTTTAACAAATTCGATAGATTCATTGTTAAAATACCACTTTTATTTCTAGCCAATCTGCCAGATCCGTTTTTAAATACCATCAACTTCGACTTGTTTAAATTGACCGATAGATTCCACAACTTATAAACCAATGCTCCGGCCCGGAAAGTCTTCGAATCCACACCCGCAGGACAGCGCAGTAAAGGAAGACCGCGAATCAGGTGGCACAAGTGGAAAGTTACCTTACCCAACTTGGAGCGCGAAACTGGAGACATCTAGCTGGGGACCGAGCTAGATGGAGAAGTTTGTTGGGTGAGGCCCTAGTTCACACAAGATGTAGTAAGTATGTAGATTCCACAACTTGCAGTATACTTCGAGACGGTTGATTATTAGTTGTAGCGTTTCTGGAGAGTAAGCAAAAAGAAGGGCTTTAATCGGAAATTCAGCGAACTCTATTCCTTCCAATTAATCATCAATGAGATCATCAATAAACAAAGAAAACAAATGAGGACTCAAGGGGCATCCCTTTCATCACCATTCCACATTGTCGCTTTATTCACATCATACAAGTTTTCGATCACTCTTTCATACTTTTTTGACAATCCTTTGCTGTAGAGCTTTTAAAACAAGGCTTTTCTATTGATTTTATTGAATGCAGCCTTGAAATCAACAAAAAGGACACAAAGTTTCTTTTTCTGCTCCAAACTAGTACCCACAATATTTGTCAAAATTAATATATTGTCGCTTGTAGAGTAACCGCAACGAAAGCCCGCCTGACATTCTTTTAGTATGTTGCTTAGGATTGTCACAAAAATTGTATAAAAACAACATAAATATATTTAAAAAGAATATTCCACGGTAGTTTTCTGGCTCAGAAATATCGCCTTTTTAATAGATTGGAGTATAATGTCTGAAATTTAATTTGAGGGAAATGTTTAATGCGACAGAACATTGTGTATACAAATATCTGTAAAAACATGGTAGGCATAATAAAATGGGACGAAGTTTCGTTTAAGTTTTGTAGTATATCATTTTCAAAATTCTTTTTCGATGCCTGTCCAAAAGACTTAAACTGTTTTTTAACGAATTAGGCTAGATGAGACCAGAAAGAGTGAGAGAATTATTGCATCTTTGGAAAAATCCTTAGCTTTTTTTTATTTAACAGATTTTTGAAACTGTGCACGTTTTGTGCATCGAACTTCTTTTTTTAGTAAAAGTGACGTGATGTAGTGTGCTATACTGTCAAGCTATAGATGTTCAATCTCTGCCTGTTCCACCTACAGTTTTTGTCTTGCAAGGAATTGACAAATTTTTCAAGGATAATTCTTGTCATGAAAAGACCCGACAAAATAGCCGTTCGGATTCGGCGTAAAACTCTAAGTCCCTCCATCCCTGAAATGACTCGCACACAGAAATATTTGAGAGTTGTAAATCACTTAGTTCTTATTTTAAACATTGTTTTTTTAAGAGTTTGAGTTTATCTCTTTTTTTGTTGCTTTGAACCTGATTAGCCTTTGCGCATAAATCATGGGCATATAGGAATCTAGTTTTGCAGTAACTTTTTATGTTAAAAGCTTCAGTTTTTAAAGAAGAAAAGTACTCGTAGGATAATACAAATTCAACACGTTTACGGTGGCAGATTTTGTTACAAATGCTTACAACTTCATTGTCAGATAGTTTGCTCATTCGATTTCGCGTCTTCGTAGAAGATTAATTTTATGACAATGAAATTATCAGTAATTGCGTCAGAGATGTCTGACAATGATGTTCGAGAAATGTCACACAAATATTAACTTCGCACGGTTAGCCAAGTTTTTACTGACTGATATAACAATGTTAAAGAAATGACAATTTTCTATTGTTATAAAATTTGTAACCATTTTCCATTAGTTCATAATGCACCTACTAATGAAGCTTAGCTTTTAAGGTATTACAAAATTTCTAATATATTTGTTGATTTAATGACAATACTCAGGTTGATTGTGCAGCTGTTTTATTTCCGTATAATTGTTCTAATTTCTATAGTAAACTACAGTTTACATAATAAAAATCACAAATGCTCGTGAATAGATGCAACTTATTAACTTGACTGATGCTTTTTACCTAATTAACACTTCAAGTTTGATCTTGGAAAATAACCAAGTTAGAATTAAAATACAAAGTTCCTACTCTATACGAACAGATAATTTATAATGCATATATGTACATATATAGAAATAAACTTTACTTTCTTTGTCGATTTGTTTGTTTTCTTTTAAATACTTTAAATAATTGTTTTATTTATATACTTGTATTGAGTTAGATTTCACCGTGTTTTTGCATAACAGCTCTGCTTCTTCATTATTCATTTTTTACGGATATTTATTCAATACAAAATTACAATAAAATTGGAATGCTTAACAAACCAATTAATTCGTATTCACGCTTGTCATTCAAAAAATTTGTTGTTCAACAGTAAAAATAAAAATTACCAATTTTAGGAAAATATTTTTAAAATAGTTAAAAATCACAGTTTTTTATTCGTAAATTCAATACAATGAATATTCAAGTCCGTGAGTGTTCCCTAGCAGAGCAAAGGGCCTCCAGGCTTAGTTTCAGTTTAGTCAGTGATTTCAACTGAGTTACGAAGTATGCCAGTGCCAGCCAACCCCCAAAGCCTATCTTAATAAAAGCTGGAAGCTTCACTATTACAATTCTACCTTAATTATTTGTGTATAGATTATCCCACAGATCTCAAAATAGAAAGCCAAGGATTCCTAAAGTAATTTTAATATATCACAATTAACTGGCAAAAAATATAAGTGACAGTTAATTTTAGGATAACTGTCTTACAATTAATTGTTACAAATCAGCCAATCATTTGTGTATGCTAGTTTATATTTGCAATTAATTGTGAGACAATGGACAGGCTCAGACAAAATAAGGGACTTCATTTGCAGTCAACTTTATTCTTTGAATGTAAATTTTGACCAAGGCAACTAGTAAGTTTTTAAGTGTTATGAATTTAAAATTCAAAACTTTACTTCACAAACATTTATTTAAGTTTAAAGTACAACAACTACCAAAAACAAACAGAACACTCCTCAGGCAAGCTACAAGTTCATCATGATTTGTATTATGTGTTGTAAAGAAATATGAATTATTACTTTTCCAAATTGACAATGAACACTTTTACAGAAAGCATTAAATGAACTTGTGCAGAAAATTAGTAAATCATAGAGTAATAAAATTCAGCGTTGAACGGAAAAACATTATCAACTGTCATTTTGACAGAAGTAGACTTGATTTGATATTTAAGGAGATTTTTCTTGACTAACTTTAAATTCAACTTTCAAATAAAATTGGCTTTAATAGAAGTTGGCAGCTGACCAATCAGATACTAGAAACTTGCCTAACTTTTAAGTCGCTTATGTAGGCTGAACCTGCCCAATGTATCTGACATTTCATCATCAAAGGATTTTAAGGCATTTGATGATCGTGTACCCGCACTATTTATTATAAGGCCTGCCAATTTACATCGTTGTCTGAAAGTCAAAATACTGTCAGATGTCCTATTTTTGACATCATACAGTTTGTAATAACCATACAATTATCTCCCAATAACCTGATAGTTCAATTATGGGTTTAGATCGTTGGTAGAAAATATACTTATCTTTTACAATTTATTAGATCATCGTAATATATTCCATAGTTTCTAGGAGATTGCTAGATTTTCTATAAACTGTCTAAACACAGTTAAGAAGAGTGCACCCTTTTTAGTTTTCCAGTCATCTGTCAATAGTTCGTTTAATGAAGAAATGAATGCATTCAGTTTAAAAAGGTGTGTTAAAAACAATTAAGATTTCGTTCAAATCACACGATGAGAGATGTGCTTATTTAATTTTTGAGAACTTTAAATGTAGAGTCTCTAATTTAACCACGAAAAAGTTTTCTGCATTCAATTCAAGCAAATAAATTAATTGATTTTTACGCCGACACAACAAGGGTTTTAATAATCAACGCAATAAATCAGTTTCATGTTAGCTTTTTCATTTTCATTTAAACTTACTTTCATTGTTAATAATACAATTTTGAAATATTAACTTACCTTTAAAAGAGTTCTTTGTTTTTATCTCTTCCCGCATTAATATTTCAAGTGTGACGAGATGCGTATAGTATAATCTTTTACGCATCACCGACGCATTAACTCCCACAAACTAAGACGTTAAATCAGAAGAAAGACAATATTATAATTATTCTTTAATGAAATACCAAAAACAATGGTACCTAACATGTTTATCTGGTTGATTGCTTATGAAGTTGCTTAAGTATAGGCTAGGCACCGGCTTAGTGTACCTACTGATTAAACTATTTGCTATTTAGTTGCGGCAGGATTTGCATGTGCGCACATAGCCTTAAGCTTAAATTATAATAATAGAGTTGCGAAAAGAGCAATGAATTGGTCAAAATAAGGAAATCACAAGAAAATTATATACTTACTCACTTGTATGTCGAATGATTTGAGTTTTACCTATAAATACAATTTCCTGATTTTCGATAAGTTTTGTTAATTTTTGCATTCGAAAGAAAAGAGATATTTAAAAAAAAAGTGAAAAAAAGGTTTGTTGGTGAAGCTGCGAAAAACTGAACAAGCAATATGAATTGCTCAATAGTTCGATATTTAGTGTGATTCACAATAATTTAAACTAGGCCTGTATAAGTTAAGCGATATTTACGTAGATAAAGTACAGAAGTAATTAAAATCACGCCTCTTCTTGAAAGCATAAATAATTCTATGGAACAAATCTTCTTTCGCACTCGTATAGTTGCTAGAGTACTTAAAGATCTTGACATAAACAAATCCACTAGCCTGGATAGTATCTCAGCTTCTCAGCTCTTGTTCTGAAGAGGTGTTCTTAAACACCCTATTCTACAGGTCTTCTTGCGAGTGGATGGAAAACAGCATTTGTCCAGCCTGTCCTTAAAAAAGGCGAATCCTCCTGTTGGGTTAGAAACTACCTTTCGGACTGTTCAATTCAAGTAGTTTTGGACGGGCTCAAAGTATATACCCACAAAATAAACGCTAGTGTGCCCCCGGACTCCGTTTTGTCTCCGAGACTCTTTCTTATTTTTATAAATGATCTTTTGTCTCAAACTTGTAACCCACTTAATTGTTTTGCTGATGACAGTATCCCTAAGCTTTTCGTTTTTGGATTCTTATCCTTGTTCGTTGGATGTGGACTACCAACAGCAGCGTATGATAAGCTCATTAAATTTTTTATTTTGACAGCATTGTCCAATGGGGGTTCAAAAACCGTGCAAAATGTAATGCTCCGAAATCTTAATGCTGTCTAATGTCTCAAAAGCGTAGCCCTCACCCAATACCTATATCCATGGGTGGTACTTGTGTCGAGGAGACTTAGCAACTTTCAGTTCTAGGTATGTGCATCACAAACTACTTGTTGTAAAATGATCAAATATTCGATATCGCCAAAAATGCTGCAAAGAGTTTAGGTTTTCTCAGACGATGCAAGAAGTTTCTTACCGCTTCTGATCTGACTACAATTTACAAAGCTTTTATTCGTCCAAAACTCGAGTATAATTCTTATATTTGGGTGGGTGCTCCAATAACGCACTTGAGTCTTTTGGATAGAATTAAAAAAAGAGCTTTGAAAATTATAAGCGATCGTTCTATTGCTGAGACATTTGCTTCTCTTGAACACCGCCGCAAGATGCCATTCCTATCATTGTTTATTCGATAATAGCCAGCTTTATTTCTCCTATCAAAACATTCAACTGCAATACCTGTACTTCAAGGAATGCTAATCTACACGAATTTGGAACAGGCTCCGAAACTTGAATATAACTCTCATATCTGGGCTGGTGCTCCGCAGTAACTTATTTAAGCCTCTTGGACAGTATTCAAAGAAGAGCTTTTAAAATAATTGGTGACATTAACATCATCAACTCGTTTACGTCACTCTAACATCGACGCAAGGTTTCTTGTCTCACCCTTTCTTACCGTTATTTTAACGGACTATCCTCTAGAGAAATAGCCAGTTGCATTTCTCCCCTTAAACAATTTAACCGTAATACCCGCACTTCTAGGAATGCTCATCAGTTAATCCTTGAGCCCATCTTCGGCCGTACTATGAAGTACAGAGATTCAGTTTTTAGGCGTACTACGCGAATGTGGAACGCCTTGCCACGCTCTATCTTTCCCAGTCATTGCAATGTTCAGAAATTCAAAATCAATGTACACCGACACCTCCTATCCATCCCTTTCCTCTTTTCCTAATGCTCACACTGTGTCTTTGGCATATTAAAGGTATACAAAACCCTTTTAGTTTTCGCTAATTATAAAAAAAAAAGAAATATTTCCCACTCATTATAAAGTGGAGACATTTCAAAACAATGTGCATTGGTATCTTGTTTCTAATCCTATTCTCCTTTCCTAATTCCTCGCATTGTGTTTAATCATTTTACGCGCATTCATAACCCCTGAGTGCGCGCTCAATGTAAAAAAAATTGGAAAGTAATTAAAATACATAAAGAACTTGATGAAATTTAAGTTCGAATGGAATTAAACAGGAATTGAAAGGCACACATCCAAATACGGATGCTTTAAGGGACCAGTTATAGCTCTCATTGGTTTTCAATATTAAAACCAATCATACAAATTTGTTTGGCAGCTTTGTTGTAGATTTTATTGAAAATGTCTGTCACTGAACACAAATTACCTGATTGGAATCAAGCATTATCTAATTAGAATCAAGTATTTGAGGTTAGAGTTGATCATTGAATGTAAAACTGGTGGTTGGGAATACAAAAAAATGAAACACTTTTAATGCAGCGATTATGTTCTGAAATGTGAAATCAACAATCAGCTGTTCCTTGAAAACGATTTCTTAATTGAAAACTTAAAACCGAACTTAGTAGAAAAAATCTACAACTGATCAGCTTCATTCTGACACCAAACATTACAATTACACTAATCGACAAGTTTTTCTTATTAGCACAAAACTGCACTTTTCTAATGGGTTTTGGTGGCCGTAATCCAATTCCGATTTCAAAAATAAGTGTATTTCCTAAGGTTTTTTGAGAAATCACTTTTTAAAATTCGATATAACACGTACATATACAAGGCTTTTTAAGGCTATCTAAATTTATGAAGTAGCTTTTGTTAAATAAAATATGTGATGGTTTTCTAAATCTGTAAACCGCTTCTTCAATGTACTGTTGAAATATATATGTAACTAGCTTTTACCCGCGAATTCGTCCGCATTAGATAGTTTTTTTGGATAGTAGTATGAAATAACCTGAGCTGTACTTTTTTGTACGTATGTTTGAATTGTGCCGAGATGGTATGCGGCCATACTAAGTGTGATTGTCATAGATTAGGTTAGGTTAATACATTTTAAGAAGAAGAGAGGTTACTGCAATACATTTACGACGTTTTTTGTTTTCTGTTCCTTGGCCAGAATGTAAAGATTTTGTGGGTTTGAGACTCGTGACACGTTACATATAATTGTCCATGGGAAAAACAGTTTTTTTTCCAAATTTACATCTGCAACTTTCAGCGTTTGCCCTGAGCTTTATTTATTGTTATTGCAAATGCTGCTTTCGGAGGAAACTGCACTCTTTTAAACTAAAACGGCAAGTCGATTGGAATTATCGGAATTCGGGAATTAAAACATTTTTTCCTTTTGCTATTCAAGTCATGATTATAGCTTTTATAATATTTCCTCGTAGGTGAGTAATCTGTAGCCGTGTACCATTACATAACTTTGGAGCTTCAAGATTTCTCATTAACAGGACTGGAACAGCAACCTTCAATCTCAACTTATGAGGAGGCACCGCTGATAATTCCAAAAAAATAAGAAACTCTATGGGGTATCTCATTAGTTGGAGCTAAAATTGCCCTCTCACACAACCACTCCCGATTGCCCATATTTATATGCAGGTTTGGATAGACATTACTTTTTATTTCATATGTGCTAATGACAATTTGACAGAATTCATGACTCAACGTAATGGAGCCGTTACAGTCTGTTGGCATACAATCTTCTCCGATTTTTAGAAGAGCAGCGGTAGCGGCATATTGTCCTGCTTGAGAATCATTGTGTAGCTGTACTCGCATATTCGTAGTCAGACAAAACTTTTTTACATATACCCATAACACAGACGCTTTCAAACATGCGTTTATTTCATCTGCCGGTGTACCTCTAGTAATTACCGGCAAGGTCTGTCTAAAGTCGCCAGCTAAGAGAACCACCATCCCTCCCATGATAGCCCGGTTGTTCTTGATGTCTTTCAGTGTACGATCTAGCGCTTCAACTGCTTAGTATGGATTTTATCCAAATATTATTCAAATCTTTGGTAATTTAGGAGTAAATGCAAGCGATCAGATTCCCCGGAAGTAAATTTTCCCATGGGAATGCGTTGTTTTCCCGAGGTCAAAAGTAACTCATGTCCTTTCTTAAGTCTCAAACTATCTCCTTACCAAATTTCATTTAAATCTGTTCAGTAGTTTAGGCGTAAAAGCGATCGGCCCACCTGAAATTTCCCATGGGAATGCGTCATTTTCCCGGGGTAAAAAGTAGCCTATGTTCTTTCTCGGGTATCAAAATATCTCCCTACTTAAAAAAATCTAAAATAAACGCTAAACCAATTTTGCTGACATGTTTTCAACAAAAAAAAAGAAAAACGGTTTGAAAGAAAGTTTTGTTTTTGTAACGAATCTGTTATCTAAACAATTCTAGTATTACAAGTTTTTGCACTATACTACAAAAATATAAAAACCATGTTGAAAACAGGTATTTTTTAAATAGTTAAAGTTAGAGTTTGAATTTAAAATCAGCACTAAAAATTGAGTTCAAAGCGTATTTTCCAAAACTATTAAAGTATCAAATTCAAGTTTCTATCGAAACTTCTTATAGATTTATATAAAGATTCATAACTAATGAGAATTTGGAGAAACTAAGTAAAACACTAAAATGCTTTAAATTTTATTTTAAAGAGAAAGATTCTTACTTTTCAAGATTATCATACAATTTATTCTTAAGAGGTGTTTTGAGTTTTAACTTAGGCTTAAGAACCCTGTTTTAGGTTGTTTTTGGCATATTTAAAGGGGCATATTTTAAAAATCTGATGTGATAGAAAAGTTTAAAGTCGTGATTCGAATTGAAGACATCTTAATCCTTTAAATAAGTATTGTTTTGTTTTTGGAACAGAAAAAAAACGTAATTTCTGTCGATTCTTTTCTCGCTGTTAAATCTCGAAACAACATTTTCAATGATGAAAACCAATGATAGCTATAACTGGTCCCTAATTATCAATTACAAGTTCAATTTAATTTAATTTTTTAAGGAATTTTACTATTACTTGTACAGTTTCTCTGGTCAGATTTAAGTACAACTATTTTGGTGGAATAAATCTCACTGAGGTTTGATAGTGGTTCAAGTTTCGTATATATGCATGTTGGCGAAGTCCGTTTTTATTTTAAAACTCAACATATAACTTACCTATGTAAATTATCAAGATAAAATTGATTTACCAGAGATTAAATATTTAACATTGTCTGTTATAAATGGCCGTATTATCTTTGGGAGTAGCATCGCCTTTATATAGTGCCCGTGTCATGATGATTATAGTGTGTTGGACTATCATGCCAGAGGGGTTAGGGTTCAATCTAGGCCTGTGCCATCTAAAGTTTTTTTTAAGGGTACTGCCTCTTGCGAGGAATTGACAAATATTCCAAGAATAATTCTTGTAATGAAAAAAGTGCTTTCTCAAATTTGCCGTTCGGATTCGGCTTAAAACTGTAGGTCCCCTCCATCCCTGACAACATTACTCGTACACAGGAATGGTCAAGAGTTATTAGTCACCCTAGCCCTAGATCTCAACTAACCGTTGTGCCACCTAATTTATTTATTTATCGCCTTTGTACTTTTCGATAGCTTACCAGAACTCCGAAAATCTGTTTGCCTTAAAAAATGTTAACCCCTATTGCTCCTTTTTCCAAAATTGCCCAGGTGTAAGCACATACAGCACATGGCCAATAGATCCACCTTACCTAATTGTTTCGTAATAGATCTCACTTTTTTTTTTAAATTTCTCTTAAAAGTTTTTTGTTTAATTCGTTAAAATTCGTGGCCCTCTTGACATGTGCGTTCAAAGTACGTCACAGGGCATAGATGGTAAATAGACTTTCCTTTTTCTTCATTTTCTAGCTTGAAATTGTTTTTGTAGTTTGTATCTATTACGCCGCGCCGCGAAGCCCGCCGCCCCCAGCTAGTTGGGCGTAAACTTAAGCTACTGAGTACCTACATGTTTTGAATTATAAAAATAATATTTTAAAATAAGCTACTCTCAATAAAACAATATACTAATCACGTTTACTTCTCATACATTTGATGAATACAAAACAGGGGAGAAATAAAGCTTAACTTTGAAACATTTTTTTAGAACCCCCCAGCAAAAATCTCACAACCTTTATGGGTTATTAATTTCAACAACTTTAGTCTTCTTAATACGAGTAGTATGAAGCTTAAAGTCTCAAAAATATATATAAAATAAAAACACATGTTAGATTGATTCGTTTTGTTTTATATTCATTTGTTTCTATAGCAAAAAAGCATTTATAGTTTATAATAGTACATCCAGCCTTGTACTAATAAATAATTTTTAAAAATTAAAAAAACAATATATTCATCTCTTCTAATTTAACAAAACAAAACTATTTTAATTTTTAAAATAATTGTATCATGATAAAAATATAATCCTTCTGCTCAGTGTTTATTTTTAATAGTAAATGTAAGTGCGTGTTTTTCTTGACTTTTGTTATAATATTTGGTTTAGCTTTAATTGATTGAGGGTCATTTGGTTGGGATGTAGTTTTAGTTTTGGGTTCATTTTAAGTCCAGATATTCCATGTCCAGGTTTAGTATTGGGTAGTTTTCAATCTGATTATCTTCATTTGTGGCGTCAAGATCAGGCCTCAGATGTCGTGTGAGTTTACTTGATGATTCCTTTGGATTTCTTTGAATGTTTTTGTCCTCCTGATCCAATGGGGAATAGTGGAAAATAATACCTTTTCGGAATGCATTTCTTAGCTTTCTTTTGAGTCGCTGCTGTTCTGAATTATCAAACACTTGTACTTCTTCAAGATTTCTTCTATTATTGAAGTCGTGTAAATTTGTCGTTTCATCCGAGTTTATTCTTACGTTCTAAAAAAAAACAAAGGTATAAATAAATGTCAAGTTAAAATAATCTTCAACATAATGTACAGTAAATTGTTGTGGAGGAAGTTTTAATTTAGCGTGATATTTAAAATTTTAAGGAATCCTTCTTATTTTAAATTATTAATAATATGCTTAAATGATATAGTTAATTTAATTTAATTTTATTTTATTTTACTTTACTTTACTTTATTTTATTTTATTTTATTTTATTTTATTTTATTTTATTTTATTTTATTTTATTAACTTCTCCCATAGGACGTTATTGTAATTGGTCCGATTTGTCGAATTGAAAATTTTGACATTTCTCGACGTTTCAAGGCTCCTAGAGTCGAAATAAAAGATTTTAAGAGAGATGTATGTGCGTGCGTGTGTATGTACGTTCGTGCGTCCGTATGTTTGCGAAGTTTTTTTCGTCGTCCATAGCTCAAGAACCAGTAGAGATATCAACTTTAAATAAATTTGATTATGCAGAAAGGACTCTCAAAAAAATTGCGTGGGTGGTTTTTTTACCAAAGCAATTTGAAAAAAGGTGACAATTTTGGCTAACCCTAAATATCTCACGAACTAATAATGCTAGACACTTCAATTAAATTTTATATTATATATTGTAACGTGATACCAAACAAATATATTTTTGGAAAAAAATCCAATAAATCAAAAAAACTGCAAAAAAAAAAAATGTGTAACCTCGAAAACTTTATGAAAAAAAAAAATGATTTTATCTCCAAAATAATTTTGTGCAACGAAAAATAACGTTTTTAACATCTGGTAAAATTTTGAGAAAATTCGAATCGACAGTTTTTTTATAAAAAATAAAAACCTAAAAAAAAAATTACTCAAAGTTGATTTTCGACTCAAATATCTTTTCAAAAATTTGAGATTACGGCTTCCAACTAATTTTATCTTAGAAGAAATATTGTTTTTAACATTTGAAAAAAAATTAAAAAAAATCAAATTGACAGTGTTTTTACAAAAAATAAAAACCTAAAAAAAAAAATTTAACAAAAGTTGGTAAAGATTGATTTTCGCTTCAAATATCTTTTCTTAAATTTGAGATTATGGCTTCCAACTAATTTTAACTTATAAGAAATATTGTTTTCAACATTTGAAAAAAATTTGAGAAAGATCGAATTTTGAAAAAAATAAAAACATACAAAAAAAACAATACTAAAACTTGGTAAAAATTTACTTTCGACTTTATTTATTATTATTATTTTATTTTACAGAAAATATTGTTTTCGATATTCAGTAATTTTTTTTTATAAAAATCCATCAGTCCGTTTTTTCATAAAAAATTAAATCTACAAAAAATAGTACGCAAATTTGGTAAAAATTTTAAAAATATTTAAAATTTCAGAAACTGCTTTAGCGCTATCCTTAACAGTTTCACACAACTTATCATCCGAAGGAAAGGGGGAAGAGAGTTCCACTGACGAAAACAGAACACAACAAATTGTTCCGCGTTGAATTCAAAAGTTAAGAGTTCTTGTTTAACGCGGCATCCGAATCATATTGTAAAGGCTTAACGGTTGATGTGTTTGCCTTATACTATGAAGAAAAACTATTGTTCTAACTTGAAGAGTTTTCCTATTGTCATACGAATTATTTGTTTCGATAAGTCAGAAATATAGTCATATTCCTTCAATCTGTTATAAACAACGTTTAATTTTCTTTTATGAGAAGAATCGCAGTTACTGAAAATTTCGCATCTAAATAACAATATTGGTAATACTAGTGTATGCCAGAGTTATGATTGACTTGCCCACAATATCCTTAAAAATCCATAAACCTTATCTACAATCAACCTAAACTGACTTTTACGTACTTGATCGGTGAGTTGTTCAGGTGTAATTGATGAAAATGCGAGGTATCAACAGATGTTCTTGAAATGACTAAACGCTTTGATTTATTCGGATTTAAACATAAAGTAGTATTCACATGAGCGCGACCAACGAACGACGAATGAATTACAAAATGTGAGTTTATATACGTTTGAAGACACAAATTCTTAACAAAACGATAGCAATATAGTATTATAGTTTCTATTTGATTTATGATGCATAATTTTACTTTTCAATATCATATATTAATAAATTTAAGAAAACAAATTTATTCGTCGCGAAAAAAATTGTAGTTGATGTGAAATGTCAAACTTTATTCGCGTTCCACATTATCCACACTCGCAACGAATAAAATAATCGCGCGTACTTAACCTAAAAAAATCATTCTTGTTTTGGTTTCGGTGGTGAATGGTGTTCGGCTGTCAAACTACATTCGCGACGAATTAAAAACTCTCATGTGAAAGAAATGTCAAAATCGACGAATATTCTTTGGTCGTTGGTCGTGCTCATGTGAATATTGCTTAAGCCATTGGTTCGCGACCAATTCGAAATTCTATTTATATTTGTTTATTCTATACGTCATATGCTGCATTTTCTATGAGACCTTAGGGAAAACTTTTTCGAGCTTGAACATCGTCGGCGTACATATCTTAAGGGCAGGTCATTTATATAAATTCTGAAGAAAAGTGAATACAATATTGAGTATTGCGGAACGCCTCTGGTAAGTGGAAGGAACTCTAACACACAATTATTTGCGACTACTGCTTGATTTCTATGGTAAAGGTACGAAGAAATAAACTTCATAGAGGACGTTGAAAAATTAAATTAAATTTTGAGTTTTATACACAGAATATTGTGATTTACAGTGTCAAATGCTTTGCAGAAGTCTAATAAAACAAGGAAACTTATTTTGTCGTTATCTATTGATTGTCTCAAATCTTTAACGAAATTTATTAGAGCAGTTGTGCAACTGCGTCTAGGGCGAAAACCAGAATGGTTTTCATAAAGTAAATTGATGCTTAATATGTTCTTGTATCAAATTGATTGGAAAAAAAGTATTATGGAAATCGGTCTAATTCTTAGGAATCGGAATAATTTTTGCACTTTTCCATGTAGAGAGAAACACTCTAGTCATGATAACAGAATTGAAGATGTGAGTTATTGCGCTTTTAAAATATAAGGAAGGATGGCTTTGGCGAAGACAGGGTGTATACGTCTAAACAGAATCGTTTCCATTTCATAATTTAACGTTTAACGTCACTTCTAATCTAGTTTTAAGTTGTACACGTGTGTTAAAAAGATTGCAAATGTTTCCTTCAATAAAAGATAACTGTTCATCTATTGATAGCATTCCACGTACACTATACCATTCGCTAGATCTAAGATTCATCTCTGAAGAGTTTTGGTCAATATTTTTAAAATCTCGAAAAGTGAAAGAATTGTCTAGATTTGCTAGTTAACATTCAAGCGATCATGATGTGAAAAGCATTGGGCTGAACGTTGATTAAAGTAAAGTGATTTATAACGATGACTCACGAAAAATACATCTAGAAAGCTTCTATTAGAATGCCTAAAGTGAATGGTGGGTAGATTTGTATTTACTAGAAATAGGATTAACATTCTTATAGAATCAACCTTACTGGAATCTTGAAGAATTTTACAGTAAAAGTCTCCCACTAGGACAACCAGAGGAGGTACACAAGATAATTTATATAAAATATTAATAATGGGTGAGGCATAAACATTCCTGTCCAAGTAATTGTATAACACCTGCATTAAATTTCAACAAAAACATAATCAATTTCACTAGCCATTGGATCCTTTTGAATTAAGTTACACTGTAAATTGTTACGAACGAAAATTGCAGCACCTCCTCCAACCCGCCAACCCTATCTGACCGAAAAGTCTTATAAAAACAATTTAAGCTGCAGAGATCATCACTTAATTCTTTATGAAGCCAAGATTTCGAAATGCAAATCAACGTTTGAACCTTCAAATAAGGCTCAAAATTCGTCTATCTAAAAAATTAAACTCTGGGCATTTATGTGACAAAATTGCAGAAATTATATCTACCATTGTTCGCGAAGTATTCCAATCGCCAGTGCAATATTCACAGTTAAGATTATTGGCACCACCCATAGATGAAATTCAAGAATGAATGATGTCCAATAAGACACCTGTATATTACTGACGAAACAAGTTGCAGAAACCAGAAAGGATAAGTGAAATCTGATATATTATTGAATTGACAAGTCTTATTTCAGTATAATTTTTTGGGTTTTATTATCAGATACGATACCAAAGAGCTCCATCAGAGAACTGGTCGAGTTTCTATCGACATCCTTATTCACAAGTTAAATACTCTTTTGCGAAGCACACATTGCGTTCCTTTTACTTCAGATAATAGAAGACCCTGGACTTAGCAAAACTTGACGCAGAAAAGTAAAATCTTATAATCTCGAAATCTTGGAAGAAGTTGGGAAGTGTGCTGTATATTTTTGCTTTGAAGTTATTACAATTGTTGGTTCACGAACTTTTATGATATAGAATTTCGAAAATATTTAAATTTCCATAACTAACTTTCAACACTAAGAAACGATTAACTATAGACTTAAACCATTGATCTATTTTATTTTATATGACATTTTTTTTTGTTAATTTCCATTGGAAACTATTGTAATCGGTCCGATATGTCGATTAGAAAATGCATCTATACCTCGAGATCCAGATAAGATATCGACTACAAATAAGTTTAGTTTTTCAGATAATAATATCAATGACATTAAAAAAGGACTTTCAAAAACTTTTATGAAAATGTCACATTTGGTTGGACCCAAACATCTCACGAACCAATTATGCAATGTCAATCACGAGTGGTATGAATTAAATAAATGCCAGCTTGAATATATATAACCTGGTTGGGGTTAAAATACTGTATGGGTCATATTTGTATTTAAAATACTATATGTCAAAATCCTCTATTAAAGTATAAAGTTTATTCCAAACTTCCAATCCCGTAGCTAATTTTAGAATGCACAAGAGTATAAGTTATGTTTCAAAAACATTTGAACTAAAAAGAAAGAATTAATACAAAACTTGTTCTATGATTTTCATCCTTAATAAAATATCCTTAATAATTTTAATATATTATTTCCCTTTTCTTAATTACATACATACTTCTTGTTTCAATTGATTTATATTTAATTCTGTCAAATTTAATGTATTCCTTTCTTGTATTTTCCAAATATACAGTTGATTGGGGAATTTTAACCTACTTCGATGTTGTGAACTTTTACCATCCGAGGGGCTATGTTTGGAAACTATGCCGTTGAAAGTTTCCTTAAAAATAACTTAACCTTTAAATTTAAAATCACCCCGATTCGATTGAAAAAAAAGTTTTATATTGTAAAATCCTATGTCTTATGTTTTTCTTTTCGTATAAGCTAAACATTAAACGACACTATAACCCATAGCAACTTACCCTTTCTAGTAACATATTTAGAAGTTGACTTGGTTTAACCTCGTCCTGTTGTGTTAAATGTACATCTCGCTTTCCTTCTGATTGTTGACTTTCACTGCCATCTATTGAGCGATATATTTTCCCAGTAGATCTTTTGCCATGTGCTATATATTAATTGAGATATATAAAAATTAATATCCCCAATGGAACAGTAAAAAACAAAACTTTAGTGATTTAGTGATTACATACCTCCCCAACAGGAATGACCATATTCTAGGCAGGAACCTGTAGATAGTATAAAAGAATGCAAATTGCAATTAATTACATTTTTTCTTCCTAACTATTGGTTTTGTGAAAATAAATATAAGATACTAGAAGGCTTCATGAACATAAATACTAATAAAAGCGGATGAAAATAGAAAAGTCTTTATAAATATTTTTGCATAGGAAAAAGTCTAAACTTAATTGACTTTAAATGAAAGAATGAAGCGTCTTTTTAAACTTTACAAAAATGAACATTGAAATGAAAAATTGAAAAAGAATTTGAACGTATAGTTGTTCCTTTGGAAAAACCGAACATGAGTTTATTTCTTTTTTTCTCTGAAGCACTGAACGGAATTTGATGAAATTTCTCAGTTATAAAATGAGATGTGGAATAAATTATCATATGTACTAAATTGTAAGCATATACGAGTAGTCCCAGAAGTATCCGACGAAACAAATAAAACACAGAAAATTTGGGGAAAAATATCTTTATTTTTCTACATTGTCTCCTTTTAGCTCGATATACTTTTCCCAGCGTCGTTCAATAGCTTCGATACCCTGTTTGTAGTGAGAACCGTAGAACTCCACAAAATAGCTATCAACCGCAGAGTCCACCTCTTCACTTTTTGTTAAATCTTTTACTACCGAACCATTTTTTGAAGTTTGGAAACAGAAAATAATCCGATGGGGCTAAATCTGGTGAAAAGGGTGCGTGAGGAAGCAATTCGAACTTCAACGCTGCAATAAGTTCGCATAATACTCGACGTTTATTGAACATAATCCATGAAAATTATTCCTAGCGCATCCCAAAACTGACGCCATGACCTTGCCTGCAAATGGAACTGTCTCCGCATTCTTTGGAGCCGATTCACACCTTTTAGTCCATTGATTTGACTGTTCCTTCATCTCAGGTGGGAAGTGATGGACTCATGTTTCATCCGTGGTTAAAAATCGACACAAGAACGTTGCTTTATTGCTTGAAACATCCTTACGACGCTATTTTTGTTCCATTGTGAAAAATCGCGGAACCCATCTTGCGCACAGCTTTCTCATGTCCAAATTTTCAGTCAATATGCGATGTACAGAACCTTTTGAAATGCTTACCATGTCTTCTAGCTCACGAACTTTCAGTCGAGGGTCACCCAATACCATTTTGTGAATTGTCTTCACTATTTGTGGCGTGGTAACCTCATTTGGTCGACCACTGCGATGTTCGTCTTGGCAGCTCGTACGACCTAGTTTAAACTATGCCACCCAATATTGTTATGCTGTAAACAAAGAAGCAGACTCCCCCAGAGGAGAATCTAGCTCCGCTTTGATATTGGTTGGACTGAGGCCTTTCAAATGAAAGTATTGTATCACATAACGATGACCAAATTTTTCCATGTTTACAAATTCACTGAAAGCGTTTATTTTTTTTTTTATATATTGTGCGCTCACTAAAGGGGTTATAAATACCCTTATAATGATTAAACACAGTGCGAGCAATTAGGATAGGATTAGAAAGGAGAAACCGAGTCAAATTGGTTTTGAATGTCTGCACATTATAATGAGTGGGAAATATTGAGCCTAGTAAAGCATTCCACATTCGTGTAGTGCGGCTAAAGAAAGGATATTTGAACTTACAGTACGTCTGAAATTGGGCTCAAGGGTAAACTAATGGGCATCCCTAGCAGTACGGGTATTAAGGTTGAACTGTTTAAGGGGAGGAATGCAACTGGCTATTTTAATAGAGCATTGTTTATAAAAATAACGATAAAACAATGACAGGCAGCGTTGTGCTAAAGTGCCCAATTGGGCCATTTGGCCCCAAGATTTTTATTTTGGCCCCCTGCCCGGGTCATCACGAAATGGCCCCAAAATCGTCAAATGTTGTTATGTTGCGTTTTATAAATAAAAATTGATTAAATAATTAAAAATACTAACTACAAATGCAAAAATATGAAATATAACCTAATGTTTTATTCGATTATTTTCATTTCATTTTCTTGTATTTCTTTTTTAATGTATCTACTTATACATAACGTCTTACAATAAAAAAAAATATACCATTTGAAAGTCAATACTAATTAGAAGTCCTATAAGAAGAGAGTATTTGAATCGGTCGACTGCATACTTATTACTTAATATGTATAGGTGTAAAAATATTCATATGCGAAATCACATTTTGTCGCTCAGATGGTCGAATGGCCCCAACATTTTTTTTCCCTGGAACAACGCTGATGACAGGCATGAGACCTTGCGGCGATGTTCAAGAGAAGCAAATTTCTCGGTAAGAGAACGATCTCCAATCATTTTTAGAGCTCTTTTTTTCAATTCTATCCAGAAGACTCAAGTACGTTATTGGAGCACCAGCCCAAATATGAGAGTTATACTCAAATTTTGGACGAATAAAAGCTTTGTAAATTATAGCCAGATCAGAAGGGGTAAAAAACTTCTTGCATCGTCTGAGAAAGCCTAAACACTTAGCAGCATCTTTAGCGATGTCAAATAAGTGATCACTCCATAACAAGTGGTTTATGATGCACATACCTAGGACTGATGGTTGTTCAGTCTCCTCGATGCAAGTACCACTCATGAAAAGTGTCATAGGGGGAGGGTTACGTTTTTGCAACAGTAGACAGCATTGAGTTTTTGAAGCATTAAATTTTACACGGTTTTTGATTCCCCATTGAACAATGCTGTCAAGATCAGAATTTAATGAGCTTATCATACGCTGCCTAATATGAAAAGCTAAGGGTAATATCATCAGCGAAACAATTAAGTGGGTTAGTAGTTTCAGACAAAAGATCATTTATAAAAAACGGAGCCCTGGGGCTCGTTTTGTCTCCGACATTTTATTTTGTGAACATCAGATTTGAACCCGTCCAATACTACTTGATTTGAACGGTCCGAAAGGTACCCAACAAAGAAGAGATTCATCAATACCAAAAGAACGCGTTTTCGATAAGAGAGCTTGATTTTGCCAGCGTTGAAGAACTCATCTTCAGAACAATAGCGGGGATACTATCCGGGCCAGCGGATTTGTGAATGTCAAGATCTTTTAGTACTCTAGCAACTGTACGAGTGCGAAAGAAGATTTGTCCCTTATAATCGTTTACGTTTTCAAGTACAGGAGGAGTTATGTCACTCATTGGCATCATCGAATTAACAGCTAACTGTGCTGCAAGCAAATTGGCTTTATCAATCGAGCTTACAAAAGGAGTGTCATTGGAAATGAACGTAGGAATTGACGATGATGTAGTGTTGCGCCATTTTTTACAAATAACCAGAAATTTTTACTACCCTTGGGACATTGTAGTATTTTTTGCGGTAATTTCTGGTCATGCAAAAATTTAATGCGTCGTATATGTTCGTTACAAGTCTTTCTAGCTTGTTTGAACTTATTCCGGTTTTCCTCAGTAGGGTTGGCTTTATAAATCCGGAAACTTACATCTTTGATCCTAATAACCTTTTTACAGCTCGAGTCAAGCCATGAGTTTTCTTTAGGTTTAATAGATTTTCCCCTTTTGATGGCTGCCCAACAAATACTGAACAACGTAGCGTCGTCAAACTTCGAACTTAAACTTTATATAGATAGTTGGTACTCCATGCTATAGTCATTATTTCAAACAACAACCGCCATCTATACGTCAGGTCGGTTACTTATGGGAATGCACGTATAATTTGATTTACGAATGTATCATGAATTTTACTTCTTTTTTCCAAATCGGGAAACTTCTTAAGCTTTCAATGTGAAATTAGGAAACTCTCAATCTCTACACCGCTACATTCTAAAAACATTACTCGTCTATTTATAGCAGCGTCTTTTTATTTCCTTTAATTATGTAACTTCAATTATGTGCAAACTTTTTTAAAATGATGCACCTATTTTATAGTCGAAATTCTTCTAGAATCAACTCGTGTCTCAGTCAAACCTACTAGTACATTAAATCTTATGAAAATAACTCCATACAAACTTTATTCTTTGATGACTTTCCTGATCCTGGTAAAAAACACATTTGGTCGTTTTTCTCAGAAAATAAAAAATGAAGAAAAGAAAAGCTTTACAACGCAGTCATTCATAAGAAAGAATAATGTTGCTGTGTCTTCAGTCTTCTTAGGGTTGTTTTGAACGTGTATACCTACTCTTTGTGTCCTTTAGTAACCGTCAAAGCTATGTGAACGAAAATTATGATAAATTGTACTTTTAGGATAATCACAGGAGTAGTTTCACACCTTTTTACAGAACAACAACAAAATGTACATATATACTGTTCGTAAAGGCATTTATGATTTCAATTTCATTTACACAGAAATGGGAACGGAAAAAAACCACGGAAAGGAATTTCAGTTTAAAGTGCAGTAATAATATGTCTTTGTTTGGTTGTTTTTCTTGTGCCAATGCCAAGCCAATATTCGTCATAGAAAGGAAAAGCGTAAAAAGGAAGCTGCTCTATTTCATCTAAATTGGATGGGACAAGATTTGTATTTTTATTTTTAACAATGAGAGGTTTACACCTGCGTTATCTTTTATATCCTTGATTTGGGATTTTATAGAGAGTGGGTTTGTAAAAGGTTAAGGGTTATATTTTTCCATTAATGGAAATGAGTAAGTAGCTATAATCATTACACGACAGACATGTACATATGTATAATTATATTACATATAGAATTCTTCCTTAAAAGGGTCTTTAACGATTTTCACATTTTTCAAAACGTTTTTTTTTTTTTAAGCACGTTTTTCTGTATACCTATTCCTATTTTGTAGTTTTTTTTGTTGTAATATTGATACAAACATAATAGGAAAGAAATATTACTTAACCTTTTCTATTGTGGTCATTTTCTTAAGAATGGGGTCATTGATTTAAGGACGCAAGGCCGTTGCTCAGGGTGACATTATTTTTTAAATCAAAATACTGGAAATCTATCTAAGAATGGAATGTGAGTGAAAGGAAGAGATGCGAAGGAATATTTCTATGAAAATAAAGACTTGAAATACCTTCATTGGAACTAATTGCTTGAATACAAGTAGTATTGGATTGGTTCAAGTTGGAAAACCACCAAATAAATGCTGGCATGCCCCAGGGGTGTGCTTTGTTTCCTACACTATTTCTTATTTCTATACAAAAACTTCTAATCCAGTTGATTGTTTCGCTA
The DNA here is from genome assembly GCA_920104205.1 of Eupeodes latifasciatus. Taxonomy (NCBI): domain Eukaryota; kingdom Metazoa; phylum Arthropoda; class Insecta; order Diptera; family Syrphidae; genus Eupeodes; species Eupeodes latifasciatus. The sequence goes on from OV049924.1 coordinate 403,105,340, forward strand.
ATGAAAGTACTCTAAGCTTTTCATAGTCGTTTTCAAACTTACATCCCTCTTCTTCAGATATGGAACTGCAAATGGTAAAAATTCCGACCTACACAGCATTGTGCAATTGGTATTAGGAAACCAAGTGGACTTTGATACTTGGAAAACTCAATGCTGTCTTTTATCGTTAAAGTGATACTTGCCATTATCAATGAGTGGCACTTGCATTAATGAAACTAAACATCTAAATATTTTCGGTAAGTGCGTTACCAACCACCTCTTGTGGAACAATCAAGTATGCGATGTCGCAAAAATGTCGCAAGGTGTGTTTGTTTTCTTAGACGATGCATTTGATCTACGTCAAAAGCTTGAGTATAACTCCCATCTCCGGACTGGTACTCCAGAAACTTACTTAAGCCTTTTAGACAGGTTTCAATGAAGAGTTTATAAAATGATTGGTGATAATAAAGTCATTAACTCAATTACGTTACTCGTAGGAATGTTTCTTGCCTCACCCTTTTTAACGTTATTTAAACGGATTAAACGGCTACAATCGCAGGAGATCGCCAAATCCTTTTCCGACCGAGTTACAAGTAACCTCTCTAGAAGTTCTCTGCCGCCAACACAATGTATCGAAAACCAGTGGCAACATTGCCAAGATGCGGCGCTGCATAAAAGGACGAGAGCTGCTCTTGGGCTCTATGAGCAGAAGAGGCGAGAGGAACACCGACTTCTCAGGAGAAAAAAAGAGGGCATGAGAAGCGTGCGGTCGAAGATGTTGAAAGGTTTAAAAGCAGGAATGAAGTTCGAAAGTTTTATGAACAGGTGAAACGAAATTCACAGGTACATAAACCTAGAACCGAAAGTGGAAACATCATAGTGGAATGGCAGTCATTGCTGAGGATATGGAAGAACCACTTTTGCAGACTGTATAACGGCGACGACGAACCGAATCTCGCTGTCAGGCAGGATGATCCATTCAACATAGACGATGAAAAACAACAATCCCGTCCTCCCGACTTAGACGAAGTAAAGATTGCCATATCTAAGCTGAAGTCTAATAAAGCCGCTGAAGCGGATGGCTTGAATGCCGGGCTCTTCAAAGCAGCTGGAGATGAGTTGGTTAGGAGCATGCACCAACTTATATGTAAGATATGGTCGGAAGAAAGCATGCCCGATGAATGGAAGCCCGGTATTGTTTGCCCGATCCTGAAAAAAGGAGACCCTCTAAACTGCACCAATTATAGAGGAATCAGTCTACTTAACATCGCTTATAAAATCTTCTCTGCCGTAATATGCCCATCGTCAACAACCTGATAGGTCCTTATCAATGTGGTTTTAGACCAGGAAAGTCCACAGTCGATCAAATATTCACATTACGGCAGAGCCTGGAAAAAAACCCAAGAACACCAAATCGACATCCATCATCTTTTCATCGATTTCAAGGCCGCATATGACAGCATCTACAGGCACGAGCTGTATAGAGCCATGTCTAGTTTTGGCATCCCTACCAAACTCGTCCGTTTGTGCAGGATGACCATGGAGAATTCACGCTGCTACATAAAGGTTGGAAACAACTTAACAGAACCTTTCGATGTCAAAAAAGGTTTTAGACAAGGTGATGCGCTGTCATGCGATTTTTTTAACATCGTACTTGAAAGAATAGTGCAGAGCTCACACGTCAACACTAGAGGCACTATCTTTCAAAAGTCTGTCCTATTACTAGCATATGCTGATGACATTGACATAACCGGAAGAACTCAGTGTGATGTCAATGGGGCTTTTGTGAGTATTGAGGCAGGGGCGGCAAAAATGGGTTTAAGGATTAATGAGGGCAAAACAAAGTACATGCTGTCGTCAAGAAAGGACTTACAAGTTACAACACCGACGACGTCTCAAAACGTCACCATCGACAGACGTAACTTTTAGGTTGTTAAGGACTTCGTCTACCTAAGCTCCGCTACCAGCGCTGAGATCAAACGAAGAATAACTCTTGCTAACCGCTGTTTCTTTGGGTAAGAAAGCAATTGAGTAGCAAAGCCCTCCCTCGAGGGACCAAAGTGTTGCTATATAAGGCCCTCATCATCCCCGTCCTGCTATACGGTGCAGAAGCATGGACTACAACAAAAGCCGATGAAAGCACCTTGGGTCGTTTCGAGAGAAGTTCTTCGTGTGATCTACAGTCCCGTATGAATAGAAGGGGAATGGAGAAGAAGATGGAACGACGAGCTGTACGGGCTGTACAGCGACGTAGACTTAGCCAGAAAGGTAAAAGTCCAACGACTAAGATGGCTGGGTCACGTAGAGCGCATGGAAACCAATGCTCCGGCCCGGAAAGTCTTCGAATCCACACCCACAGGACAGCGCAGTAGAGGAAGACCGCGGATCAGGTGGCGCGCACAAGTGGAAGGTGACCTCACCCAACTCGGAGCGCGAAACTGGAGACATCTAGCTAGGGACCGAGCTAGCTGGAGAAGTTTGTTGGGTGAGGCCCTAGTTCACACAGGACTGTAGCGCCACCTTAAGTAAGTAAGTAAACGGATTAAATACCCGTGACGTTGTGGTTAGTGTGTAGGGCTGTCACGCCAGAGGCCTTGGTTTCAATCCTGCCTGTGCCACCTTATTTAAAAAAAAAAAGTTTTCACGGGTAGGTACTGCCTCTTGCGAGAAATTGACAAATCCCCCAAGACTTATTCTTGTCATGAAAAGTGCTTTCTCAAATTAGCCGTTCGGATTCGGCTTAAAACTGTTCAGGAAAATGAATTTCCTTTCGGAAAAAGAAAAATACATTTTTAGAGAAAAACAAATGCGCAATTACACTTTTTTTCATCAAAAAAACATTCTTTGGGTGATTTTCGATCGAAACAAACGTCAAATATCGATTCAAAAATTTTTCCGGATCGATTTCAATGATAGCTATAACTGGCGCCCTAAACAGTCCAATCGTATTATTCAAGTTTATAGGAATGGCCATCAATTTAATTTGTTCATACTGTGAAGTACAGATATTCGTTCCTTAGCCGTACTACGCGAATGTGGAATGCTTTGGCACACTCTGTCTTTTCCTGTCATTGCAATGATCCGATACCTTCTTTAAAACGCCTCCTCGTCCATCTTTTCATACTGTGCCTCTAGCATATTAAAGGTATTCAAAACCCTTTGAGTGTGGGTTAGTTATGAAACAAAACAGAAAATACACAGAGATATATCATGCTCGTATGGAGAAATCAAATGAATTTGGATTCGAATTTACCAACCGAAGCATACACGGGTCAGAGGTTCGTTAGGTTAGGTTAGAGGTTTCGCGGGTGTTAGTGTTAAAAGAAATGGAATTATAGAAAGAGGAGCAGCATATTCAAGTAGATGTCGGACAAACGTCATGTAAATAGCTAGGTTCACGAAAGGGTTCGAAAATTCTTTGGACCATCTTTTAACAAAACCCAATGAAGAGTTTGCCTTGTGAATTATTTCGTCAATGTGAAATAGAAATTTCAGGTCACGGTCACATAAACGGCCGAGATTCCTTATGTTTTCTACTATATATATCGGATGATTATGAAGATAGTAATGATGGGGAGCTGCTTTAATGCGTTTACGCGAAAATGTCATTGTCTGGCATTTGCTTATGTTAAGGTCTAAGCAATTTTTAGTAAAACAGCTTGAGAAATTGTCGAGATCTCTTTGGAGGAGAGCTACGTCTTCTTGAGTTGAAATGATCTTACAAATTTCGTATCATCAGCGTAAAGGGATATTTAACAATGTTTCATGACCATGACCATGTCAATGTCAATTATTTTAAGGATAAAGATAAGAGGGCCTTAATGACTACCTTGGGTAACACCAGAAGTGGAGAACAGCATTGGAAAGAGCGGTTCTATATCGGACATAATATTTACGATTTTCAAGGTAAGAAGTAATTTATTACAATAAAAGAGGTTGAAAACCTAAATAGGTGTGTTTAAAATCTATAAGATTATGAGAAATTTTGTCAAACATTTGCTGAAGTCAATGGACACCATATTAACTTTGTTCCCGTTTTCTAAGGCTGTAAGAGTTTATGAAACGAATAAAAAGAATAAGAAGCCGTGCTGTGCTGGGGTAATGAGTAATAACTGATGAGTTCATATAGAATATAGAATACTTTCAAAAATGTTTGATAGTTTATCACCCTTCGGTCCCTTCTTGTGAATTGGAGTTATAAAAGATGTTTCCATATTTTAGGATATTAAGGATAAATGAAAAGTTTTAGATAGAGTAGTTGAAACAAAAGCAGAACATTTTTTTAGGAAAATGTCAGGAAGACCATCAGGGTTCGGAGTGAGCTCATCGTTAAGTTGAGAAAATTTGTTTTCAAAGGCTAATGGAAAAATGCAATCGGGTAGAAAGGACCCAACGAAAAATTCGGTAAATACTCATAATAGGTCCGATCTGGGATAAAAGAATGAAAAGAGGGTTTGGGATCGGTGATAAACTTAGCTTGAGTTTTATGTAAGTATTCTTGGTAGAGAGAATCGTTGAAATGAGGGTAAGAAGAAGAAGGTAAGTTGGGCATTGAGAGCGTTGGAATATTTTCCACAGCTTGTTCTTTTGGTTACAAAGCGATAGAAGTCTGCGATTATACCAAGTCGGGGCTGATGGATATGTCGATAGGAAGGGACATGAAGTTCATTGGTAAAATAGAACATTAGTAGCAAGGGATAATTATCAATAGCTTAAAGAATTTGCACTGAGGCTTGAATCAGTTAAATTATCTACAAAAAGACTTTCTTTTCCGAGGAGGTATTACATTTGACACGTGGTCTGACACTGTCTATTTAGGGTGCAGAAGGCACATGGTTGAAATCGCCAATAATTAAAATTTCATCATGCAAACACTCTTTAGCTTAGAAATTAGTTTAATTTTTCATTGATACTCCGTCCTTTGTATAAAATATTGGCGTTTGTAATTTTATGTAAAAAATTGAGAATAAATGATTTAACTAACTTTTTAAAGGGTGATTTTTTAAAAGCTATAGAAAAGTTTTTCAAAAAAAAAACTAAAAATTCCAAAAAATGCATGAAATCTTTATTTGAATCGATAGTACGGTCCATATAATTTAATGTTTAAAGATTATTTCATGCAAATGTTGACCTTGACTGCGCCTTAAATGGTCCATCCGCTTATTCCAATTTTGGCATACTCTTTCCAACATTTCGGCCGGTATCTCACGAATAAATGCTTCAATGTTGTCTCTAAATGCGTCAATTGAAGCGATCTTGTCTGTATAGACATGAGTTTTAACATAGCCCCACAAATAGTCTAAAGGCGTTAAATTGCACGATCTAGGCGCCCAATTGACCGCGCGTGCTGTGTGGCATGTAGCACCGTCTTGTTGAAACCACATGTCATGCAAGTCAAACTCTTGCATTTTGGGCAAAAAAAAGTTGGATATCTTCTCATGGTAGCGCTCACCATTCACAGTTACGTTACGATTCGCATCATCTTTGAAAAAGTACGGTCCAATGATGGCACCAGCCCATAAACCGCACCAAACTGTGACTTTTTCTGGATTCATTGGTAGCTCTTGCAATGCTTCTGACTGATATTCACTCCAAAAGCGACAATTCTGCTTATTTACGTAGCCATTGAAACAAAAATGAGCTTCGTTGCTGAACACAATTTTTCGGTAAAAAAGTGGATCTTCGGGCAACTTTCCAAGAGCCCATTCACCAAAAATTTTACGTTGCAGTAGGTCGTTCGGCTTGAATTCTTGCCCCAGCTGTATTTTGAAAGGCATCACACCTAAATCCTTCCGCAAAATGTTCCACGTTGTTGAGTAACAGAGGCCCGATTGCTGCGAACGGCGACGAATCGATAATTGATGGTCATCATTAACACTGGCCGATACAGTTGCGATATTTTCTTCAGTTCACACTCTACGTAAGCGTGTTGGTGGTTTAATGTCGAACAATGTAAATTTGGTGCGAAATTTAGTCACAATAGCCCGAATAGCCGCTGCAGCAGTGGGGCGATTAAACTGACCATAAAATGGAAGAAGCGCGCAATGAACTTTCTTAACAGAGCACGCATTTTGATAATAAAATTCAATAATTTGCAAGCGTTGCTCGTTTGTAAGACGATTCATGGTTAAATTATAGACCAAACTGAAGATGTTTGACAGTGAAACAAAACACCAAACGAGCGTCAACTGTTTAAACCAGTGTTGCCAAAAAATAATAGCTAAAAAATCACTCTTTATGAAATTTCCCAAGAGTATTAATGGGACTTTATCCAAACCAATTCAATAGGTCGTATATCAGATCACAGTCAAAACCGTATGAAAAGAAATAAAATCTTTTGTCTTCAACGTCATTTCAATTTATTTATTTTTATTTATTTATTTATTTCATGATGTATATGCTAACACGGTAAGATTAATCTTATAAATTCGTGATAGTTTATATCTATTATGTACATTGTTCAAGTTTAATTATTTAAAAAAAAAAGAGCAAAAATTAACTTTAATGATTTTTAAATATCTAAATATAAATTTTAATGAATTACAAAAAAAAAAAGAATACAAACAAGAAAAATAGAACGGGAATTTATGAGTTAGGATGAAAAGAAGGGGAAAAAGAGGTTAATAGTGACAGAAAAGATAGAGGAGAAAAGAGGAGAAAAATTAGAAGTTAGTTGCTTTGAATAATAAAGAAATCTTTTAAACTATTTTGAAATCGACGCGCGTTGTTTATTTCTCGCAGATGAGGTGGGAGTGAATTCCAAAGGCGGATTGCAGCTATAAAAAATTGTCTTTCAGATGTAAGACATTGGAAACGGGGAAGTATTAAAAAATTTGATCTGTTTGATACCGAAAAACGAAGAAAATTATAAAGATATGTTGGTTGACCGGTTCGTAAGACAGAAAACAATATTTTCAAGGTTCGAAATTTAACAAAGCTTTGAAATGACATATTAAGGAGTTTCAGGCTCAGATGAGACACATGATCGTATTTTCTAAGTCCGTATATGTAACGAATAGTACTATTAAATGCTACCTTTAATTTAGTTTTGCTGGCAGAATCACAGTTAAAATATATTTCACAACCAAAAGTTAGAACTGGGATAACTAGTGTTTTCGCGAGAATCATTCTTGTGTTTAATGGTGTAAACTTTTGAAAAGTCTACAAATTCCGGAGAATTCCGTATGTTCTTCCTACTATTAAATTAATATGGTGATTCCACGTCAATGTTCTGTTGAAAACCATTCCTAGATTTTTTGATGAGTTTACAAATTGTAAACAAATGCTGTTGAGCATTACCGATGGAAAATAAGATATATCTAACACTTTTTTAGAGATGAAAAGACATTTACATTTGCTTGGGTTAAGATTTAAACCATTTCTTTCTGCCCAGCTAGAGATTCGCTCAAGATCCTCGTTCATATTGAAAATACAGTTTTCTATAAGGCCTAGTGCACAGCTTTGATATATTTGAATATCATCTGCGTAAAAATGTTTTGAAGAGTGCATAATTATTGACGCTATTTCGTTAATATATAAGGAAAAAAGGAGTGGAGCCAGTATCGATCCTTGCGGAACACCTCGTACTATGGGAAGGAAATCGGAAAGCTGATTATCGAGACAAACGGCTTGCTTCCTATTGGTTAAGTAAGAGGACAACAGTTTGATCGCTTCTGGAGAAAAGTTGAATTTTTGACGCAGTTTATTTAGGAGAACGGAATGGTTAACCATATCAAAGGCCTTCGAGAAATCGAGAAGAACCAACACACTGACACAATCCTTATCAAGTTCGGATCTTATATCTTCAATGACTTTCATCAGCGCGGTTGTACAACTGTGTTTTGGTCGAAAACCTGATTGAATATTCACTAAGAGGCTATTACTCCGTACATAACTATTAAGTTGAGTTTGCATTATGCGTTCGCAGACTTTTGATAAGAATGGAAGAATGGAGATCGGTCTGAATTCATCACATAGGGAATTGTTTGGGATAGGAATAATTTTAGCTGATTTCCATTTTTGAGGAAAAATTCCAGTAGTAAGAACGGTGTTGAAAATATGTGTTAAAAAAGGCAGTAACAAAGGCAAAATTGCTTTGAGGAAAATAGGGTTAATTCCGTCCACCCCCATTGCATTAGATTTAACTGCAAGGAAATTTTCAACAACAACTTCATTTGTTACTCCTGAAAAAGAGAAAGGGGAAAAGGAGAACATGTGTTCTACTCGTACGTCATCTGTATTTATGTCTCCTGGTTGAACTTGGTTTAAAGGAGTTAAAAACTTGCGATTAAGTTCATTGCGGTCAACGCTGTTTTGGATCACTTGACGTTGTTTTCCAATTCCAAATTCACGTAGGTTTTTCCAGAGCTTTCGGCCATCAGAACTTGTGTTAAGTCGGGTGGAATAAAATTGATTTTTTGCCATTCTAATTTCTAAAACAACTTTGTTACGTAGAATTTTATAAGCTTTATAAAGTTCTTCAACCCGATATCGTATCCACCATCGGTAAGCTTGATCACGCTGGTTAATCAAATCTTTAATTACATTGGTGAACCAGGGTTTCGGTATCGATTGGGATCTTTTGGTTATAAGTGGGACATGGTTATCGAACAAGTTTATTAAGTTGTTATTCAAAAACTCTACTTGATCATCAGGTGAGGACATTAAGTAAATGTTTTCCCAAGGAATACAGCGAATATGATGTTCAAGTAAAGATAAGTCAATGTTTTTAAAGTCCCGAACTTGATAAGACGTATGCGTGCTATTTTCAGTACTAAAATCAAAAGTCAGAAAAATAAGATCGTGGCATGAAAATAAAGGACTTTTTATTTTCGAGATAAAGTATTTATGGAAAACAACTAGATCTAATTAAATTCAAAATAAACTATAATTTATGATTTATTTCCGTGGGTTTCTATTCAAATACGCGTTAACTCTGTACTATCTGAATATTTCTTCTGAACTCGCGTTGCGGGTTACATAAAAATAATCAAATTCCTTGTGAAGTTTGGTAGACTTCGAAATAATTTCACTGCTTGTCGCGTTGCATTCCAAACAACCTTCGTTAAATGATAAACCTATATAATTGCAAACTTATTTCAGTGCAATGTATGTATCACTCTTTGGGGAAATAATAAATCATATCATAAGCCAATCTATACCCAATACAACTAATGACACTGATGGAAGTCAACATCGCGCATTACTGCACTTAAGTAATTTCTAATTTGTACTGTCTTTTTATTGACCCTAAATCATAAATCCATAGGTTGATGTTTCATTGGAAAAGGTCTTGTATACAGGACTCTGTCTAATAAAATAGATAGACAGATCGTATACTTAATCGAAACCTACATAAAATACCTAATCTCAAATCCCAAAAGAAGTTATGAAATTCACTTGTTGCTGTCCTGATTATAAATTGTGATAAGTAGCTATGACACAACAAACAACATTTTGCCGCGGATGATTAAGGCAAAGTTCAAATAAACTAAGCGTAAAATTTATAGGGTCTTTTATATTGTATATGTATGAAGATAATTATATTATGATGAACATTTATATGGCATGTCAATTTTACTTAAGTGTAGTCATACATTTATTTTTTGTAGAAAATATTCATTACATCGTTGTATGGGTATAAATGAGCAGTGCTGTATCTACATTATATAGTCTTTAGGTTTAGGGCCCTCTTTTTTGTTTAGTTCTATTGAGCAGAAATTCGGCGAAGAGAAAAATGTGGAAATAGAAAAGCAAGGGCGTCTTAACAATTGAAGAGTTTATTTGCGAATGAAAAATATATTCTAGATATTTACAAAATGAGTTTTCGTATTTTCCTACAGATACTTGATTTGTTATTTGTATACAGTAATATTTTCACATAAGTTACATACATTTCAACACCCTTCCTCAAAGCAAACATATTTTCAAATTATAACAAAATTTAACTAAGATTTAACATTTTTGTAAATTCTTGATGTTTGTTCTTTGCAAGGTTCTTTGTAAGTATATCTGCTATCATTAAATCTGTAGGAGCATATTTAAGAACGATATCACCTTCATTGACAATTTGCCGGACAAAATGATATCTAATATCAACATGCTTAGTTCTCGCATGATGCACCGGATTCTTTGCAAGTTGTTGCGCACTCAAATTATCGCCATAAACGACAGTTGGACTTCCCACTTCACCACAGCCAATTTCAATTATGAGTCTTCTCATGGCTATTGCCTCCTTGCATGCTGTTGATAATGCCATGTACTCAGCTTCGGTGCTACTGAGTGCCACACTGCGTTGCTTCTCCGATTTCCAAGATATAGGACCACCTGCCAAGAAATACACGTAACCAGTATAGGATTTACGGTCGACCTTGTCTCCGCCCCAATCAGCGTCAACATAGCCCGTAAAAGCCATTCCACACTTCTTGTAGTGTATCTTTTTGTCCACCGTAGATGCCAAATATCTAAGAATGTGCTTCACGCCAGCGTGATGCTCAACATGCGGATCCTTATTTCTCTGAGACAATTTCGCAACTGAATGCAAAATATCTGGCCTGGTCGTTAACGCCAACCACATCAGTTCCCCAATAACTGACTGATAGGATCTTGTATTTACCTTTTGACATCGATCGTTATCACAAGCTACTTGGAAACCGGCGTCTAAAGGCGTAGCTGCTGGCCTGCATTCTTGACTGCCATGTCGTTGCAATAGATCCTTAATGTATTGGGTCTGACCCAAAGTTATCTCGCCTAGTTCGCCTTCACGTTGAATCTCCATACCAAGAAATAGGTTCAACATTCCCTTGTCAGTGCACTTAAACGATTTTGAAATATCTGCCTTGATTTTTAACAAATCTTGTTTCGATTGGCATGCTATAATAATATCATCAACGTATATTAAAATCAGTGACAAATTACCCATTTCCTGCTGTTTATACAAGCATGGCTCATTATCGCAAGGTACAAATCCCATCTCTCGTAAAACACCATCAAACTTAAAGTTCCACTCCCTTCCTGATTGTTTTAAACCGTATATTGCCTTCTTCAGCAATAAAACTTTGTCAGGTCGAGAACTATCGGCGTACCCAGGTGGTTGTTTCATGTAAACGGTATCTGTAAGATCGCTGTTCAAATATGCCGTGCAAACATCCATCTGATGCAGAAACAGTTTCAACTCTGCAGCTAACGCCAAAATGAAACGTACACTCTCCAGTCGGCATACAGGTGAAAATGTTTCACCATAGTTTACACCATATTGCTGTGAACACCCTTTCGCAACAAGACGGGCCTTAAACCGTTCTATCTCGCCACTGGCATTTCTTTTCAGGTTGTACACCCACTTGCATCCAATAGCACGTTGATTACTTGGTAAATCTGCAACTACCCAGGTCTGATTCGCCAACAAAGCATCATACTCCTTCTGCATAGCGTCACGCCAGTATGAATCGTATTCACTACTTGTCGCTTCTTCGTAAGATGACGGAATGGGGACATCACTTGCAACCAGTGCGCTAAGTACGTTGTATTGCTTCTTAGGGCGACCAATTCTACCTGACCGAAGCAATCTTGGCCTTCCAGGGCCAATCCTCAAATCGTCCTCTTGAACATCGTTGACCGCTTCCTCGAGATTATTTTCGCTGCTGTTCACAACAGCTGGCTCTGTTTGACCACTTCGCTCATTAACAGCTTCTTCAAAACAGTCGTTGTCATCAAAACTTTGAGCATCTTCGTAAGCCTCAGCTTCATCGCCACTAACAACTATATCAACTTTAGAGGGTAAATCAAATGAAATCGTGTCCGGGGTCTTGAAAACAGTGCTGCCATCAGCATATTCTCTGTTTTTTAGCTCATCAAATAAGACGTCACGTTTTTCAAACACTTGTCTCGTATTGACATCATACAGTCGATAACCTTTTGCTTGAACTGAGTAACCAACCATTCGATATTCCTTCCCTTTTGCATGAAACTTGCTATTCTTATGCCCCTTCTCAAGTGCCACTGCAAAAGAACCAAAAACTTTTAGATGGCTAATAGAAGGCTTCTTACCTGTCCAAGCTTCCATAGGTGTCATATTGACCAGCGCACTTGTCGGTGAACGATTGCGTAAGTAAACCGATGTGTTGACTGCTTCACCCCACAATGAATCGCATAGTCCTGACTGCACTAACAAACACCTTGACATCTCAACCAACGTCCGATTTGCTCGTTCCGCAACGCCATTCTGTTGCGGTGTGTATGCCATTGTCAACTGCCTTGCGATTCCATTCGTCTTTAAGTAAAGGTCGAACGTCTTATTGATGTATTCACGACCATTGTCGCTGCGTAAACATTTTAGCTTCTTGCCGGTTTGTCGCTCCACCAGATTCTTGAACTCCACGAATTTGCTGAAAACCTCATCTTTGGTCTTTAGGAAGTAAACAAAGATACGTCTGGATCTATCGTCGATGAACGTCAAAAAGTATTTCGAACCACCAATTGATCTTGGCTCAAAAGGACCGCAGACATCCGTGTGCACCAGCTCTAATAATTCCGTTGCTCTGTTCGAAGTTGCATTTGGAAAAGGATGAACGTGTATTTTACTGACCATGCACGTCTTACATGTCGTATTGGATTTGAAATTGACTTTTTCAATCCCGTGCACCAAATTCTTCTTGGCAATTTCCATCAAACTGCCATAATTCAAATGGCCGTATCTTCTATGCCACAAATCCGCTTCATCTTGAACAGCAGCAAAACAATTACTGTTTCGACATTCGAATATATACAGATTTCCAACTTTATTGACTTTCAAGATACATTCACCATCCTGTATAACTTCAGCGTGCTTTTTTCCAAAATGCACAACGCAATTATTTTGTACTGCTCGACTGACGGACATAAAATTTGACTTCATGTTTGGTACATATAACACGTTCAATAATTTCAGAGTACAAAGGTCCGTTTGTAGCTGTACATCACCTCTCCCTTCTGCATACAAAAAATCTTCACCAGCCAAACCAATCATTTCTTTATGTTCTTCGAAATTTATGAAAAACCTTTTTTCACAACACATGTGGCTTGTTGCCCCACTGTCCAAACACCAATTTGACCGATTTAATGTACACACATCCATCGCCCCCAACAAACTACATTGCTTATGTTGTTCATTTATAGTAGTAGAGCTCTCTTTGTTTCTACATTGTGCCTTCACATGTCCACGACACCCGCACTTGAAGCAAGTAATGTTTCGCAATTTTCCTTTTGCATTTGTATTGTGTTTTCCGGGAGGGTTCATCCGTTGATGAACAACTGTACTAGCTGTAAAAGCTTGTTGCTTTTCGAAAAATGAATCTTCATTGCCTTTGCGTTCCCCTTCTTGTTTCAGCTTGATACACAGAATATCAAATTTGGGTAAATAGTCACGCGTCTCTATAGCAACTACAAAACTTTCGTACATTTTCGGCAAACTAGAAAGAAGAATTATTGTTCGCAATTCATCGTTCATTTCTATGCCGACTCCGGCAAGCTTGTCCAATACTTCAACAAATGTGTTCAAATAGCTGGACATGCTCTGACCGTCTGACATCCGCAAACTCAATAATTTCTTGTAAAGGGATACTTTGCGTTGAGAGCCACTTGGCTGATGAACTTCTTTAAGTTTCGTCCAGGCGTCAAAGGACGTAGCACAATCCTTTATGTAACCTAATTGCGAAGGTTTTACACTCAGGGTGATCATGGCCAACGCTTTCTCGTCCATGCTTGGCCAATCGGTTCCTGTTCCTTCTCTTACTTCTTCTCTCTTCAACGTACCTGATGCAACACTCCATAGTTCCGCATGTACCAAAACGCTTCGCATCTGAATGCTCCAAGAATCGTAATTCTTTTCTTCTAACTTCTCTATTTGGTACATTGCACTCATCTTGATAATTGTGACGAACTATTGCTGCGATTCAAATCTTTTCTTTTTACCACATGCGGTCGCCTGGGCCCATAACCTATTGAGCAGAAATTCGGCGAAGAGAAAAATGTGGAAATAGAAAAGCAAGGGCGTCTTAACAATTGAAGAGTTTATTTGCGAATGAAAAATATATTCTAGATATTTACAAAATGAGTTTTCGTATTTTCCTACAGATACTTGATTTGTTATTTGTATACAGTAATATTTTCACATAAGTTACATACATTTCAACAAGTTCTATGGATCAGTTAAGACGAAAACTAAACGGAAGTTTTCAGGTGGTTTACAATGACTAAGTACTCACTGTTTAGTTTATAAAATTAAAATGAAATTATTAAGTAGCTAAATAAAAATTAGAAATATGTAAATACAACTAATTTGAATGCGATGCTAGATTGTTTTCATCTTAAGAAAACATATACTCGAAAGTAAAATATTTTGTTTTAAATTTAATTTATTTTTTGATGACATTAAAGCTTAAGTTTTGATGCTGAAATGAATCAAACGCTTTCTAAATATTTTTGTGAACTATTAAAATAAAAAAACTCATGGAGACAAAATGTTATCACTTCAAATTTTTTGCCCATCAAAGTTATGGATTATCGTTTTAAAAATTACGAAAAGTTCCCCCCGTAGAAGCATATTACTATTATGTGTACTTCTAAGGCTTAAATAAAGGGATTTTGGTTTCGATTGTTGTCATCGCCTCCTTTTTTAAGGCAGACGGTGGACTTACTTTTTACCGATTAAATCGAAAAGTTTAATTAATACTTCCGTTTTAAGTTTTCAAATGAAAATAATCTTAACAAATTCCAGTTCTAAATTGTACTTGGTTTTCTTTTTACTTCAGATATCTAGATTTTAATTTTTTTAAATAGAAAGTAAATCTTATATTTTACCATTTTTACGGCGGTATTATTGAAATGGCTGGTGGATAGATAAGAACAAGTTATTAAGCAAGGGCGGATCCAGACTTTTAGTCAGGTGGGGGTCACACACTTAACATATAGATGAGTTTTTAGTCACCACTTAAAAGTTCTTTAATGTGCTGTGAATGCTGACAAAATTAAAAAAAAAACATAATGTGCATCTTAACCTTACATTTGCACATTTCAAGGGGTAAGGTGACAACTTTAGTTATAAAATTATTTTAGAACACTGTTGTCCAGCAAGGTATGCGTATGGTCTAACTATTTAATTTAGACGACTCCCTACATATGAAAGCATTCCATCCAGTTTTCTAAATATGCCATATTAAAGAGCTTAAACATAATAGTTTAGAGGGTTTTTGGTGCATTTCACGCAGAAATGTAAGAAATTGTTTTGGAACGAAGCTTTTTCCAAAAATAATATATACTTTTCGCTTTTCTATTTCTGTTAATGCGAAGATAGCTACAAAAATTAAAAAACTCGGAAAATGAGAGAGGATCTGATATGAAGAATTTTCGTGCTTTTTTTACGTAGTTTTTCCGAATTCAATTTTCGGGAGTCTATTATTACTATCGCTATCAGTCGTAGATGCTAGAAAATATTTTGATCTTAAAGGATTCAGCAAAACTTAAAAAATGTAGAGAAAAAAATGTGTGGTTCTTGAATTTAAGGATATAGGTGCATTAAAGTACATAATTTCTCTAAACAAAAACAAATTAAGGTAAAAAAATAAGTTGGGAAGAAACTTTTCTGTGGCACTCATAAATTACACGTTTCAGAATCTCTTTTCACTTCAAATCTCAAGAGATTCGAAGCCTTTATACAGATATGAAACGTTCATTATGTTTTTCAATTAGCCATTAGTTTAACAAAAGTGTCAATTGTGCTGTTTTTGGGACATTTTTATTTTTGAAATTTGTGTTTAATTCTCAGTTCAAGAGCATCTAAGGCAAATTCACTTCAAAAAGTAGATTTATTTGATTTCTTAAGATCTTAAAAGTTGTTGTACTCAATAAAAAATCAATTTTGAAAGAAAAAAATGCACAACTGGGTCGCTTGAACTTGCTAATGTCTTCCAAAAAGTCTGTTTAAAAATATTTATTTAAAGATTTAAAAATGTATCTGCAAAATAAGTTTTGCTCAAAAATTCAAATGCCATTTTAATTCTCAAAAAACCTAGATTAACTTATTTTTTTTTTGGAAAATCAATAGAGCGGTTTTTTTTATTTGATTTTAACATATACAAATTTTTAAATTTTGTCTGCAGTTGTTAAGTGCTTATAAATATACATTTTACATAGTGACCCCTTTCTGAGATATCGAGTTTTGTAAACAAAAATCAATATATTTTTAAAAATTAAAAAAAAATATATAATGACATTCTTGAGAAAACTTAAAAAAATAACGGTTTTATGAAGGGAACTCTTCTCAATCAATACCGAAATATGTTTTTCTTGTACAAAGAAAAAAAATTAAGAAAATAAATTAGAAAGTTTAAAAAAAAATTATCGGTTAATTTTTGAAAAAAAAAATCGAATTTTCTTATTTAAAAAAAAAACGCCTTACGCTAATCGGCTTAAAACCATAATTTCCCAGTTTGAACTCAATCGAAACATGTAGAGGCCAGGACAAACAGATAGACGGACGGAATCAGAGGATCCACTTTTTTCGACTTTTCTACCATCGTAATGTCATGTTTGAATTTTGTAGACTCAATTGAAGGCGAGTTTCAGGAATTTAATTGACGATCTTTTATTCAAGGTTTCTTGTTAAGAACCTAAATATTTGCTCTTTTTCTTAGAAACAAATTTTATGAAAATAATTTAAAGCATTACCTACTAAAGTTTTTCCAAATTCAAAATTGAGGGAAACAAAAAATTTAGTTGTTTTTGACAACAAACCACTTTTTGGAAAATGTCGTTATATTACTAACAAATCTTTAGATGAAATCTTTAATTATACAACTTAACTGTATAAGCTTTTTGGCTCATATGACCCCCCCCCCTAGATCGTCCATTGGTCAAAAGTTGATGAATTTGTGCTGCGTTATTGGAACATTCAAGGGAGTTCCTACGAAAATGAAAAAAATTATCTCCCAGGGGGGGGGGTCATGACACCTACGACCCCCACCCCCTGGGATCCGCCATTGTTATTAAGTGAGTTCCAAGCTTTAGAACAGATTACTCAACCATATATCACATCTTTGTACTTAGGAATATTGCTAAATCATTCCTGCCCAAAAATAAAAACGCGGTACACTTTCTTGTCCATTTAAAAACTGCAATTGGTGCGGTGGACCGGAAAGCGCTGATATGTAAATTATTTGGATCCGGAATGTTATTGAATTTCGGACGAGTTCTGGAAAATGTTTGCATAGAAACCAGCTGTTTGGAATGGTAAATATTTATCGGAATGGTTAGAGACAAAAGCGGGTGTCCACACAAAGATGTGCCCTAAGTCTAAGCTCAATCGCGCTTTTCTTTCAAGACATAAAGACCAGAAGGTGTGAAATACGCGGGTACTTTGATCAAAGCTTTGCCTTTTGCCGATTATATCGTCATCCTCGCATCATCATCATTATCATCCCCGGAATCATTCCACCTGATGATTAAGAAGTTGCCCGAATACTGTTTACGATGGAATGTAGTATGATGGTATCCGGAAGAGGGGGAGAATCAAGGACTGAGACAAGTGAACAGTGGTATTACAACAATCAAAGAATACAAGCGGTTGAGGAATATAAATGCCTAGGAATTTATTTTTTTTAAATCTAAAAATGGGAAGACATCTCACGGAAAAACTGCAGAAGGCGAAAACCACCATTAATGTACCATAGAGAGAGTGTTTCAACAGTAACTACATACATACATCCACCATTGCAGTAAGAATAAAGTGTTTGAATCAGTATCTCAATCAGTTATTTTCTACGCAGCGAAGAAGTCTTCCTACAAGCACACCAGACAATATTATGATAACACTGGAAACAGGTTAATCACCTCTATTCCTAAAGAAGCTTAAACGGCAAGTAGATTACATTATAAAAGTTTAGAAATTGGCAAATGAACGTTAACCAAGGAAAGCGGCTCTAAAAAACATACGATGTAAGACAGGAAGGGTTTCAAAATTGATTGATCTAGCGGGAGAGACGGATGTTCCACTAAACCAAGGGCGGATCCAGACTTTTCATGGGGGGGAGGGGGGTGTCACACACTTAGATGAGTTTTTACTCACCGCTTAAAAATGTTCTTTAATGTTTTGTAAAGGAGGCTAACAAAATTTAATAATTGCTAAAATGACAATTTTAGTTATCAAATTAGTTTAGAACGCTGTTGTCCAGCAAGGTATAGTCTAACTACTTAATTTGGATGATTCCCTACATATGAAAGCATTCCAAGATTCCAACAGTTTTCTAAATATGCCATATTTAAGAGCTAAAACACGATAGTTTAGAGGGTTTTTGCTCTATTTCACGCAGAAATGTAAGAAATTGTTTTGAAACGTAGCTTTTTTTCGAAAAATAAAATATACTTTTCTTGTTTCCATTTCTATTAATGCGAAGAACGCTACAAAAATTCAAGAGAGACGATCTGATATAAAGAACTGTCGGGCTTTTTTTAACGTAGTTTTTTTCGAACTCAATTTTCGGGAGTCTCTTATTACTATCATTATCAATCTGCTTACTCGTATTTTGATCTTAAAGGCATCAACAAAACTTAAAAATTGTAGAGATAAAAAGGTTTGGTTCTTTAATTAAGGAAATAGTGGCATTTAAGTACATAATTGTTCTAAAAAATTAAATTAAAACAAAGTAAGGTAGGTAAACAAATAAGTTGGGAAGAAAAGTTTTTGTAGTAATCACAAACTACACGTTTCAAAGCTTTTATATCAATAGATATGAAGTGTTTATTATGTTTTTCACTTAGCCATTAGTTTAACAAAAGTGTCACTTGATTTTTTTGCGACATTTGTATTATTGAAATTCGTGTTTAAATCTCAGTTCTAGAGCATCCAAAGCAAATTCACTTCAAAAGTAGATTCATTTAATTTTGTAAGATCTTTTAAGATCTTTTGTACTCAACAGAAAACCAGCTAGAACTTGCTAATTTCTTCCAAAAAGTCTGTTTAAAAATATTTCCTATATTTTAAGATTTAAAAATGTACATGCAAAATAAGTTTTTCTCAAAAATTTAAATGCCATTTTATTTTTCAAAAAATCAAGATTAACTTATTTTTTTTTGAAAATCAATTTAAATTTTGTCTTAAAAATATTTTTGGTAAGCACTATATAAAGAGCTTATAAATATATGAACATTTTACTTTTAAATTTCGTCAAAAAATGTTGTCCCCTTTCTGAGATATCGAGTTTTATAAACAAAATTAGTATTTAAAAATTAGTAATTTAAAAATAAAAAAAAAATTACATTTTTTATCATAAAAAATCATCATTAATTTGATCATTTGATCATTGACAAGAGCTTGCACAGAAAGAGAAGAATTTTGAAATCTGTCCATTAGATCTTGAGAAAACTTAAAAACAAAATAAAGGTTTTTTGAGGGGTACCTACCCTTCTGGAGCAATACAAAAATATGTTTTTCTTGTAGAAAGAACACAAAATTTAGAGAAAGTTTTAGAAAAATCACATGTTTGAACCAAAAAATTTGTGTGGGGACTGCTGTTATTTTTCGTATTAATAAAATGAAAAAAATGCCTTACACTAATCAGCTGAAAATCTTAATTTCAATCAACACAATTGTTTGGACTGTAGCAGCCAGAAAAGACAGACAGACGGAAGGAGTCGGGGTACCCACTTTTTTCGACTTCTCTACCGTCGTAGTGTCATATTTGATTAAAAGCTCTAGTTTGAAATTTTTTACTAAAGCAAAACTTGCTATATAGTTTCTATACGTCGCAGTAAAAATCACTTCAATAATCACTATTTATGTGTGTCAAAAATGTCATAATAAAATTGAAGGCTAGTTTAAGGAATTTAAAGGCAACTTAATATAAAATTGATGATCTCTTATTCAAGGTTTCTTCTTAAGAACCTGAATATTTGCTATTTTTCTTAGAAACAATGACCTCTACGACCCCCCCCCCCCCGGATCCTCCATTGCACTAATCATTAACGAACAAAGAGCGTGGAAATCGACAGGGTACCAGATAATTTCAAGACTGGATGGAAACTAGAGAGAGAGGTACAGTGATGAAGAATCAAACTCACCGCATCCGATAAGAGAAACTACTTTCGTGATGAATCTGGTATTGAAGATTTCAAACATGTTTCGTCTAAGAGGAGAACTGTTGGGCCAAAACTGTGTTCCCCATCGGGAAGATTTAGTAATATTTTTTGAGATGTGCAATTTTAATTATTGCAAGCATAATTCTAAACATAATTATTGCAATTTGTCAATTTGAAGAGTTAGAAAAAAAATTTCAGATTTCAAAGTTCTGTACCGTGGTCTCAAAATCATGGGACAAAAATACAAATTTTGCTGGCCTCAATTTTACGATAAAATATTACAATACAAAAATAATAATCCTGTACTCTCCTAGATTGGTAGGGTACTGCGTTTTCACTCAGACACTTCTTATTAGGCTTTTCCAAATAATGCCCTATGACGATGGGAAAAGACTGCTTGATAGCCACGGAAAAACTAAAATGTCAATTCATTACGGTATTTTGTAGTAGAATTTGCGGTATTGCAGTTTTCAAACAAATTCAATAAAAATATTTAAATTACCTTCTGAAGTTTTTTGAGGCACTCAATAGTCAAGAGGAAGTATCAGACATTAAAGTTGCAAAAGATGAATTGTAAAGAATTATTTCAGCAAACCCTTCAATTTAATATCCATCATCTTACAAACCTATCTACATATCTATTTGTCTCATCAATACCTAAAGGTGGCCTTGGTGTATATGGCCACATGATGACCAAACAGTCATATACATACAACTTCAACAACAGTCCATTATTGACGGTGGAGTAAGTCTTTCTTTGTTCGTTTTTCGCCACGAATTATTTTTCTCTTAAATCCGCGACACATAGTATCCTTCTTCCTTCTATACGTGGTTTAAATTTAATTGAATGTTGAAGTGACGGTACACCTCGTTCTGAATAGATTTCTACTTCATAGTGTCATCCAATTACATGCTCTGAACAATAAAATTTACATTTTAGATGCAGTTTTAAAAAAGAATCCTAGAGATGTATTTTCTAAAGATAAAATGCATACAAAGTTAAGCTGATTTGATGGTCCAAAGATAAATTTTAATTATTGAGTCATTATTTATGAAACATAACACTTTTACTGTAGAGACAATACTTTCTTTATCTTATGTCACAAATTAATCAAAGGGGGCTTATAACATCGTGTTTTCGTTATATGGATATGATTTGATGTTATAGAACTCTTTTGGATATTAGATATCTTCTAATTGGCATACAAAATGCCCTGATACTAATAAAATCGTATATTATTTTGATAGAGCCTTCAATGTAATTCTTTTTTCGTTGATAAGAACAAAACATCAAATCATTGATTTATTGATGGGCATGGACTTATCACTTATGCGGGTTGCAAATTATATATTTTTTTTGACAAGAATTTCAACGTAATACTTGATGAAACAAGATTAAGTATATACATATTTGTTCGTCATTTATTTTAATGCACATTTTTTACCCTCTGAGATCTGACAGAAGAGGAGCAAGCTAACAGAATATTATTATTATAATAATAAATTTAAATTGAGTGAAAGTATATAAACTAAGAAAATAACTTAAGAATAGTTTAACAACCATCCAACTCTAAAACCCACGTGGAAATTTTAATTCTAGAATTTTTGTTTTTAATCGACGAAGTACAAAAACTGCATCAACGAAACTTTAAAAAATTAAGCCTTGGTAGTTTCTTCGAAAACATGTGTTCGAGTTAATGTAGTTTGGATTTATAAGTCTTCTTATTCTGCTAAATTTAATGCAAATACATAAATGCTCATAAAAGAGATAATAATTATAGTATTCTCTGATATTTTTTTTAAAGAAGGGAACAGTGTCAGAAGGGATAGTTGCGAATATTCCCTATAGTTAGTAGTTAGCATTTTGTAGGACCTGTGCCTTGGGCGTAGGACTGTTATGCTGGGTTCAATTCCCTGCATGTGCCATATAACATTTTTTCACGTTTATTATCATACAAATTGATTCTCATTTCTGACATTACTCGCACACAGAAATGGTTGAGAGTTGTAAGTCAGTAGGTAATAGTTCTAGTTCTAAATAGAGGGTTTTTAGAAATTAAACCTTTATTAAAAAACCATTTATAAGAGGCTGTTATTTGTGAAGATCTTACTTACTTTAATTTTCTACACAACTTGAGAAGTAAAGAATCGATGTCAATACTCACTAAATTGGTCTTGAGAGAAGACACTTGCACTTGCACACTTTGAATATTATTATACTGAGTGTCAATCTTTATTTAAATAATGTAATACATTTTGAATTTTCAAACCTACAAATGTTTTTAGTTGTTTTAAGTTAATATTTTGAAATTTATAATACAAATTAAATAAATATAAATAATTTATAACACTGTACATAAAAATAAAAAAAAAATGTTCTTCGTAAAATTATTTGGTAAAAGTTTGATTTCTTTTACTAAGTAGTAAACTTGAAACGTCGCAATTTTAATAGCTGCAACAAGTGTGTTTAAAGCGAAACTAAAGTTAAACAAGAAAATTGAATATGTTCCGATTCGAAATCTAAAATGATTACAAAAAATTTGAATTTAAGGTTTTCTCAAAATATTGAGTTTTTTAGAAATTGATGTCTGTAAACATTTTATAAAAAAAAATGATAAACAATGTTAATGATTTAATCAAAGTTCACGGAGGCGTATGTGGATAAATTTATCAATAAAATTTCATACGTATAAGATTTCTTTTTTATTAACTTCCCATAGGAAGTTATTGTAATCGTTCCAATTTGTGAATTGAAAATTCTGACATTTCTCTAAGTTTCAAGGTCCCTAGAATCTAAATAAAAGATTTTTAGAGAGATGTTTGTGTGTACGTAAGCTGGGAAAAGTTTTTTCGTCGTCCATATCTCAAGAACCCGTAGAGGCATCAACTTCAAATATATTGTTGAGTGGGTGGTTTTTTTTACCATAGCAATTTTTTTTTAAAAAGTGTACATTTTAGTTGACCCAAAATATCTCACGAAACAATAACTCCAGCGACTTGAACTAAATTTTATATTATGATATGATATCAAATTTATTAAATTTTGAATAAATAAATAACATTGAGTTTCGACTCAAATATCTTTTGAAAAATTAAAAATTATGGGTTCATTAATTTCATCTTATACAAAAATTTTGTTTCGACTTCAATAAAAATTTGAATAAAAATCAATTTTTTCATAAAAATCAAAATCTAGAAAAAAATAGTACCTACGCAAAATTGGTAAGAATTCTCGTGAATAAATGAAGGTATTGTCTCGCTAACAAAAATAGATTTTGAAATCAAACTATTATATCATATGTAAAATATTGGTGGTAATTCTTAGTTACTTTTTTTAGAAAAATTCAAGTAACAAATTTTTTAACAAAATACGAAAATCTATAGATATATATTTTAGCAAGACAAATCGACAGACAGGATCAGTGTGGGTCGCATCACAGACTCTTTTTCATATGTAAGAACTGGCAAAGTCTATACTGATTTCTTCGATTTCGGAGATGCCACAATCATTAACAGAAGGTACACAATCTACCTCTTAACAAGTATTGTGACGGTGACTCCTATGAGCAAAAAAGGAAACGTCTCGAAAAGTCCCTTGTACATGCTTCGACTGGACAGTCCCAACGCATAAGGTAACTGTTACTAGATGACTTCGGCTCACAATCGAGTTACATAGTTGTAAAACTTGTTTAGGAAAGCCAAGACCGCTCTCCGTTTATCGAGCCGTTGTTGATGAAATCCCTGAGTTGCCATTGAGTTTTTGTATCCAAACTAAATAATAATTAATATAATGTTTTCATTTGCACTGTTAAATATTAACATTGTTGAATTAAGAGATTGGTTATAGTTAAGAGGAAAATAAAACAAGAATAATTAAAAATAAACATTTGATTTTCAAGGTTTGACATATCTAGTTCTAATCCTATTTGCAGCGTCTACTAAATTGTAAGTCATATATGTCTTACACTTTCTAGATTATTACAATTTAAATTAAAATTAACTTCCAAAAAAAAAACATACACATATTTGAATGGAAATAACTATTTATTTTTCATCAAATGATTTGTCGTAAAATAAAGTTCTAAAGTGATATATTTCAGATGGTTACTAATTTTCTAAATTTTTGTTATATTTGAGACAAGCTTCATAAAAAAAAAAACAAAACAATCTCTTTTATAGGTTCTCAGTTACGAAAACGAAATTTCCGCCGCTGCTATCGCGAAAGGATACTCTTAATTCGGATTTGATTGCCTTGCCTTTAAAAAAACGATATTTCTTTTTAAAATATCATAACACAAAGAACTCTTTGTTTTTGAAATAATTTCGACAGACGTTCATCTATTGCCTTTTCAAAACAAACAACAAATGAATTAAAACCTAGGAAAAAAAAACCTCACAAATTGTTTCTGATTCAGAGACGTGTTTTGCGTTCCATTTAGATCAATAGGCATAACTAGGCTACGCATACAACCCACTCGGTCCATTAAAATGTATTGAAACATTTGCTTTTGCAATTGGTACAAAAGAGAAACAATCTCGAAGTGTTTTGTGAATAGATTAGTATTTGGCCGTCGGCAAATTTCGATCAAAAAAGTAAATATTAGTTGAGTTCTAATTAAACACGAATTTTAATGGTTGAAGATTTTAAAAGTCTTAAAAAGGGTTTATTTCGATATACCTACATATACTCGAATGTATTTAAATAAATAAATTAGGTGGCCCAACAGTCCGTAGAGAACCAGGGCCTAGTGACTTAGAACTTTCATTCCTGTGTTCTAGTCATTTCAGGGAACTATGTTTAGTTTGTATTCCGAATCCGAGCGGCTTATTTGAGAAATCACTTTTCAAAACAAATATTAGTACTCTTGGAATATTTGTCAATTCTTCGCAGGAGGCAGTACCCATGAAAAAACTTTAAGAAAGCATGGGCAGGAATTGAACCCAAGACTTCTCGTATGACAGTTCTACGCACTAACGCCACGGGTACCACTTGAATATACATATGTATTTAACTTTCTTAAAAACCATGTTTAGATTTAATTTCTTCTTATTTTCTTTAAGAATATTGTAAAAATACAAACAGAAGTTAGTTTTTGAAATATTTATTTTTAAACTCATTACCTACATCAAAAACACATTCATTCAACAGGTATTAGGTGCCCAGTACAACTTTCGCTCAACTTAACATTGTCAAGACTCAAAACAAAAACAAAATATTCGAATTGACTGAAAGTTACTTAGTTTTTAACTATTTGTCTATTTCAATTGCTTTTTTTTTTAGTTTTGTGATAAGAAAAAAAATCTATTACCTTGAACGAATCCTAAAACAGCCAAAAGCAGAATTACACTTAAATAAATAATTTTACCGCACATTTTGACAAGAATAAGTGAATTAATATTTTTTCATAAAGAAAAAGGAAACTAAAATTTTCACGATCAGAATTTTCCACACTACAGTTAACACTCTTAACAGTTCCTTTTTATATTTTATCTTTTACAACCACCTTTATAAAAAGCACTGCATTCGGTTGGTTCCTTACTTGTTGAATGAATCACGCGTAACTGTTAACTGGTTATCCTCGGCAATACACCGGATGTCTTATATAGCCGAACAACATAGGTACTAAGCCAGCTTCTATCCAAAATAAGGTGAAAAATCTACACGCGGACGAAGAATGGGCTACCAAACTCAAACTCCTATGAAAAACTAATATTTCATGATGTGTGTAAGATGTAAACATTGTGTAGGGTTGCCATGTCCTAAAACAGCTCTATAGTCCAATTTAAAAATATTACGAAACAGAACCCCAGTTTCAAACAAATAAAGCTTGAATTAGAATTTATTTAAAAAATAAAATGCTCGACTCAAACTTGATCATATATCCAAAGAGTCTGTTTAAAAATATTTCCTGTATTTTAAAATTTAAAAATGAACCTGCTAAAAGGTTTGTTTTCAAAAATTTTAATGCCATTCGATTTCTCAAAAAAAACTCAATTTTTCAAAATTTGGATTTAAAAATCGTTAGAGCGGTTTTCTTAAAATTATTTTTTTATACATAAAATTTGTCAGTTTCATTTTAAAAATGTGTTTAGTATGCAGTTATTTAGAGATTATTAATACACTTCGTGTCACAAGACAAGCGTTTTTGTTAGTGTATTTGCCGATATTTCTTAAACCTTAAGATTTTTTGGAAAAACCCAAACGTGGAATGAATGAGGTAGGGACAAGATCTAAATTTACCTGTAAGGCCTGTAACAAAAAATGTTATGGTTTAGTTAAATATTGGTTTTATTGAATGGGTTGAAATAAGTTTAAGTAATGTGTGCTGACTCCTGATTTCTAAATTACTTCAAGTAACCTGTGGTTTATGGATTCATATAGTGTTGTCAGATAATTGAGCGAAATTTGGACCCAGACCCCTTTTATGGCTTTAATAATCTCTTCGGTTTTTCGGCATTGCCGTCCTCTTTTGTAGACTTTTCTTGAAGGCTATCCCCACACGTTTTCCATGATGTTCAGGTCAATAAAATATGGGGCCATGGTATGTAATAGGTTCACATTTTGCCCCTGAATCCATGATATTGTTGTCCGTGCGTTATGTATTGTTTGGTATTGTTGGAAAGGCCATCGTTCTCCACCAAATAATTCAGAAAACTGCGGATAATCTCGTTCCAGAATCGAAGTTTAAGGGATTCCCGTCATTTTAGAGCTTTGAAAATCCAGCTCCACTGTCCCGTAATAGGTGATTGCTCCACATTCTATTACACCGCCTCATTTGCTGTGCCGTTTTCAAGATAGATTTCTTCCCTTCTTAATTCATGAAAATATCTTCGAAATAATTTTGTTTTCATCGGAAAAGACGACGGTATGCCAAGCTATTCCACCTACTGTGATTTGTTGCAAAATTAAGGCGTTGGCTTTTGCGTGCAGCATTATATGGTGGTTTTTTTTTCTTCATTTTTTGGGTATCGTATATAGTCTGCCTGTAGTACCCGTGGCATGATGGTTAGTGCGTTGGACTGTCATGCAAGAGGTCTTGGGTTCGATCCCTGCCTATGCCACCTAAAGTTTTTTTCATGGGTACTGCCTCTTGCGAGGAATTGACAAATTCTCCAAGAGTAATTCTTGTCATGAAAAGTGCTTTCTCAAATTTGCCATTCAAATTCGGCTTAAAATTGTAGGTCCCTTTCATCCCTGACAACAGTACTCGCACACAGGAATGGTTGAGAGTTCTAGTTCTCTAGTTCTCAAACGGACTGTTGCGCCACCCAATTTAT
The DNA here is from genome assembly GCA_920104205.1 of Eupeodes latifasciatus. Taxonomy (NCBI): domain Eukaryota; kingdom Metazoa; phylum Arthropoda; class Insecta; order Diptera; family Syrphidae; genus Eupeodes; species Eupeodes latifasciatus. The sequence continues at coordinate 403,132,703 of OV049924.1, forward strand.
TTATTTATAGTCTGTCTTCTGTATCACCCGAGCAACAGTCGATCTACTACCATTTACCCCAGCTTCTGCTTTCAATTTACTAATGGAAAATTAATTTGAAGCAGCTCTTCTCTTACTATAGCCCGCTTTTTCTAAAATGATGTGGCTCCTTGAGGTAGTTGTATACATTATTTGATTTTAAACTTCTTCTAATTTTTCTGGCTATAAAACGGATGGTCTTGCCGAGATCCCGGTAAGCTCGAACTTGGCCTATTTCCTCCGTGGTTAGACCCTTACCTATACCCATACTTCTTGATTCTATCATATTAATACTCGTACTAAACTTCCAAACAATCAAAGTATCCTTTTATCTAATTTAAAACACGCTAATAGGTAAATTTAGATCTTGTCCCTATTCATGCTACTTACAAAAAATAGGTACTTTTTATGACCTTCTTCGGAAAAACCGCCAAAAAAATTTTATTTATTAACTTTATCCAAAATTTTTGTTTGCTATAGCGTTGCTGATGCACAGTTAGTTAGTTAGTTTCTTTTTTTCGTAAAAATATTTTCAAAAAAGTCTATGACCGCTCATTTTACAATTCAGAGATTTTATAATTTATATCTTACAAATGAAACATTATCTTTGGAGAAAAAAAAAATATAATAAATACTTAAGAAGAAATGTCGAAGGAAAATACGAAAAAAACCTTCATTCAAAATATTACAAAAAAAAAGTATTACAATAAGCAAAACCAGAAAAAGTAAATTAATTTACATAAAACATTAAGAGAGTAATTATAAATAAATTAAATGTAGAAACATGATGTATTAGAAAAATAATTTTAAAAAAATGCCAAATAAATAAATGAAAAATTAAATGATTAACAATCAAATAATTGAATAAAAACATAATCAAGAATAAATAAATAAATTAACACATAATAAATTCAAAAAATAAACAAATAAATAAATAAATTAATACATAAATAAATAAAAAATAAATAAATAAAAAAAAAATTAATTAACATACAAATAAATTAACAAGTAAATAAATTAATAAATAAGTAAATTAATAAATAAATAAATTAACAAATAAATTATTAAACAAATAAGTAAATTTACACATAAATAAATAACCAATAAATACATTCAAAAATAAATTAATCAACAAATAAATAAATTAACATACAAATTATTAAATAAATAAATAAATTAACAAAAAATAAAATAAAAAACCATTAACATAAACCAAAAAGGAAAAGAAAAAAACAACGCAATAGTCTTACTTAAAATATATCACAGATTATGCAAGAAGTTGTGTTATGAGAACATTCTCAGAACTTTCACAGCTGATATTAAAATTATTTATAAGTTTACAAATTCTATCAGAAATCAGTTCAACATTCGCTTTTCTATCTAAGGTTGAATAATGCCAAGGACGGTTTAGCATCATTTTTAAAATCTTGTTTTGTGATACCTGCAACTTTTTTAAATGACATCTGGCAGCGTTACCACACACTGGACACCCATATAACAGTATTGCTTGAAATATAACCTTGTGAATGATAATTTTATTTTCGTTTGTGAGTAGAGATTGTCGGGTAATAAAAGGGTAAAGCATCTTGATAGCAATACTAATTCTTTTAAGAGTATTTTGAATATGTTGGTTAAAAGTAAGTTTTGAATCGAGGTGAACACCAAGGTACTTAACAGACTGCTCCCATTGCTGATGCATAATTTTAATGATTTTATAAGAAATGTTTTGTTTTATTTATAAAATTATTGTCTAGTGAAAGACTTAAACTACATTATTATTAGGCTATCATAATTTTGTGTTTGCAATTTTGGGAAAAGATGTAGCGCATTTCCCGATAAATAGTGCAGTCTGGCAATCCTGAGAATCACATGTATGTGAGAAGAAGTGGGTGAGTATTCTTTTGTATGGGAGTGTTTAGGATTTTTGCTCTCTAATAACTTAACTGGTTAACTTTTAACACCATTGCATATGACCTACGACCTAGGTTCATCTTCTTGTGTAATATATGTTTGTCTGCCTTGTACACACATACACATTTGCCTATCTACGTATATTGTTGTATCTATTCAGAAGGAATGAAAGATTTTTAATCCCTTAGAGTCTATTAAAATAGTTCATAGAAGAAACAAAATGTAGTCATAAAAGTTCTAGAATGATTTCTACATTTTTTTTTCGGAATAACCAGCTGATTTCTATGCCGACACGGTGGCGTATTAGTGACTAAAATTATCTAAACAATAAATAACCATAGTTTATTACTTGATGTTTATAAAAAGATACAAATAATTTTTGGGTAATCAGAGGTTTCCTTTTAATACTCGTATATAAATGTATTCTAATTGTATACTCGGGTATTTCCTAGACTAAGTTTTTGTTTTATTTTGAGAAAAAATGGCGTCAAAAAGGATGTAAGATAATGACACATTGCATATTATATTACTGCGTTGTTTAATATCATCGCTGAGGACCTGATATAAATTACTTGAAAGTTTTATTGCTACGTACAACCTCAGTGTCAGCTAATGACAATTTTGTTTTATATCACTTTGTGATTACCAGTGAAAAGCAATAAAATTTTATAGTCTTACCTACGCTAAAAACATTGTAGATAATCAAAAATGTTATAGGGACTTAATAAGTTTCAAAATGTCTGATGGTGTCTGTTTTTAATTGATATAAACTTAAATAGTGTGTGTACTAAATACAAAAATGAATAACTCCGCCTACATAAGAAAAAAATACTAAAAAATAAAAGTGTTTCTACTTTTGAAAAAAGGCTTATTAAGTTTAGACATTTATTATCAAAAACTGTTCGATGATATGGCTGAAACAGAAAGTATGTGAATGTTACACATGTCATTTTTTCGCGATCTTGGACACATGGTATTGAAAAATTAATTTTACCCCTCCATCCCTGACAACAGTACTCTCTCAAGTGAATGGTTGAGAGTTGTAAGTCACTAGACCATAGTTCTCAACGGACTCTTGCGCCACCTAATTTAATTTATTTAAAACCTTAACAAATATAATATAATATTTATTCCAATATTTTGTGAGAGATTAATAATATGAAGTCGAAATCTTTCTTTATTCTCTTAATACTTGAGTCAAAAACCATTTCTTATCAGCTTTTTCGTTGGTTTTTCGTGTTTTGTAAAAAAAGTTGCCAACTGAATCATTCTAAAATAATAACTAAAAGTTAGTAACAATATTTTGCATATGATAACATAAGTTTTTCTTTGTGTTTTTATTTCCAAGATCTTTAGTCGAAAACCATTTTTTAACAATTATCATTAATTCACAAGAATCGAAAATCAATTTTTACCAATTATTAGTAATCCTTTTTTTTAAGTTTTAATTTTTTGTAAAAAACTTTCAATTCAACTTACTCAAAATTTTACCAGATGTCAAAAATGTTATTTTATTGTTGTATAAAATTATTTTGGAGACAAAATCACTTTTTGTTCGTAAAATATTCGAGGTGTCAAATATTTGTTTCAGTTTTTTTTTTTATTTTGTGGTGTTTGTTCTATCGACGAGCTTTCTCGTAGCTACTTGTTCTTATTCTACTTTGTAAATAATTGTCCTGTATTCGATTCTGTACATTTTTCATTATTATTCAATTTTTGCATTAATTATGATTATTCGACTTTTTTAAATAAAAAATTTAGTTTGTTCAATAGTTCTTTGTTTTCTTTAAATATAGAATAATTTGGCGACGAGAGAAAAAAAAATGGATTGCAAGCAGTTGAATCAAATTTAAAAAGCTTTTCAGGACAAACAGAAGGTGATAACTGACCTTGTTGCACAGTTGCAAATACCTTCAGGTTATTCAAATATTCAATCTTTTGAAAATTACGACGCCGAAAAAGAAAAATTTTAAAATTATCTAAAACGGTTTGAAGATTATTATTTCAGCATGAAAAATGTTGCAGACGAAGCCAAAAATTACATAATTGTCCTCGGTCCATCAAGAAACAGAATGTCTTCAAAACCTTGTTGCATGTCTACACAAGCTCACTAAATACGACCTCCACATCAATATTAAAAAATGTTCATTCTTACAACAAAAGATTAGTCATTTGGGACATCTAGTTGAATTCAACAAAATAAGTAAATCTCCAGAAAAAGTACGTGCTATACAAGATATGCATTCTCCTTCCAATCCTGATGACGTAAAAAAGTTTCTTGGCCTTGTTACATATTGCTTTCGATTTATCCCAGATTTCTCAACTATGTCACATTCTCTGAGCTGTCTTCTTCAGAAAGGACAAAAATGGTACCTTGTCTGTCGTTCTAATAACTGATGCCAGTCTTCATGGATTAGCTGCCGTATTGAGTCATACTTTAAATGGAATTGAAAAACCCATAACATAGGCTTCACGTTCTCTGACAAAATCAGAACAAAATTATATCCAGCTGGACCGCAAAGCCTTTGCTATTATTTTTAGTGTTACTCTTTTTTACAAATATCTATTCGTCTATTCGGCAGAAATTTCCTACCCTACTTGTGACAGATAATCAGCCCTTGTCAAGAATTCTTCATTCAGATAAAGCATTGCCTTAGATGACTTCAGCTCGACTTCTCAGATACGCTTCATTTCTATAAGGATTCAATTATTCTGTTCAATTCAAACCAGGCGAAACTGATCAATCAATTGGTGAAGAAGTCGATGTGTTATACAATGAAAGAATTTTACAGATTTCAAGCAAATAAATTACTGCTCAAATCAAGACTAAAGAGGATTCTGATCTTCGGAAAATGATCATTGACCTGAAAGCCAATTCAACCGATTCTGAGTTTACACTCAAAGATGGTATCATTTTCCGGAAAGATAGAATTCTAATTCCACATTCTACGCTCAAAAATTCTAACAGAACTTCACGAAACGCACTTGAGTATCACTAAGATGAAACAACTTTCCCGACGATATATATATTGGAATAATATTAACAAGGACATCCAGCGATTGGTAAGAAACTGCGAAAATTGTGCAATCAACAGATCTTATCCACCGAAAGCTCCAGTGCATCCTTGGAATACACCTCAAGAAAATCGGGAACGAGTGCACATCGATTACGCTGGACCTTTCCAAAATTTCTACTCCCTCGTTTGTATTGATATTGATGCAAAATAAAAATGGGCACTTTCCTCAAGTTATGGTATCCGACAATACTTCAATTTTTCAAAGCGATGAATTTCATTCATTTTGTTCAAACAACTATATTTTCCAAAAGTTTATTGCTCCTGAACATCCTGCAACAAATGGACTTGCCGAAAGAAATATACAAACGCTTAAACACCGATTAAAAGCTCTCTCAAATGATCGAACACCAATACATACAAAAATACAGAACATACTTTAACGATACCATGCTACACCCCTCGCCTGTGGAAAATCACCTGCTGAACTCTACCAGAGCAGAAAACTAACAATACTAATTGATGCTATTTTTCCATATTATCCAAAACCTTCCCAATTGGAATGCAAACAATCCCGGTCATTGCAAGTGGGGGAGAAAGTTCAAGTCAAAATTCTTAGTAAATGGCAGTTTGGAGAAATCAAAACTAAATTGGGAAAAAGTCATTACCTCGTTACTCTTGACTCTGGTCGCAAAATCAAACGACATATCAATCAACTTCTAACAACTTTGGTCAAAAAGAAATCCGTTTTATGTGGTCCAAGTCAAAGTTTCAACATTCCAAGACCAAGCAATACTAATCCTGGTTCTATTATTTCCGTTCATCCTCAAGATAATCCAGCTCAAGAAATTCCTACTAATTCTTCACCATTAATCAGTCATAAACTTCCAGTTCAACAAGAAATTAGAAGATCAACCAGAAAAAGACACCCTCCAGTCCGTTTTGGTGATAGGGTTCTTTTCTAAATATCTTTTACTAAGTGGGGGAGACTGTGGTGTTTGTTCTATCTAGCTACTTGTTTTAATCTACTTTGTAAATAATTGTTCTATATTCGATTCTCGACTTTTTCATATTATTCAATTTTTCATTAATTTATTATGATTATTCGACTTTTTGATTTTTTTAATTAAACATCTTATAATTTAGTTTGTTCAATAGTTCTTTGATTTCTTTAAATATACAATAGATTTATACAAATTATATATGTAAGTTTATAATTTAAATCAAGTTGCTAGCTTTATTGTTTAGTGAGATATTTTGGGTTAACCAAAATTTTCCCTTTTTTTTTTTAAATTGCTATGGTCAGATAACCACCCTCTCAATTTGTTTGAGAGTCCTTCTGCATCTTTTTGTGGTATTATCTGTATAACGAAATTTATTTGAAGTCGATATCTCCACTGGTTCTTCGTTCTTGAGATATGGACTACGAAAAAAGCTTCTCGCACGTACGGACGTACGAATGTACTACACACGCACACACTTCTTTAAACATTGAGAAATGTCAACATTTTACAATAACTTTCAATGGGAGGTTAATAAAACACTCCAATTCCATTTTATTTTTCTGTGAAACTTGGGCATAGGTCGTATATGGGGCCTAGAGTGCAATACGAGCCTATAATTGAATTTATTATTACTTATTTCCATTATAGGTCAAAATTGAAAACAGTGTTATACTTGAACACTTTTAGTTCTAAAACAGAGAAACTTTATTTTGAGTTTCTTTTTGCAATATAAGAATGGCAGTGAATCACAGAATATTTATGTCGAATACTTGGTGCTGAAAACTGTGTGTGTCCATAGTGTACTTATGTATGAAGTCCTTATTGTATTCTTCATAATTATTTTGTAACTCGTAATGGGATAAGATGATTTAAATTTGTTTTTCAAAACCATTATATTATATGTACCTGATATGCATAAGAAAAGACGTTTTTGGTGGCTTTTTTTTTTTTTTTTTTTTTTTTTTTTTTTTTTTTTTTTGGTGGGCTAACTCCTTTTTATTTTGAATATACCTAAAACATATATGTATATAAATATATACTGTACTACATGTATGTTATAAATATGTGTGTATATGTATATAAAAAGCAGTTTTTGCTATTTTATGTACTTAAATATGATGCAGTGCACAATGTAATACTCTATTGATTAAAAATAATCAAATATCATAAATAAATTCATAGTTATTTAACAAACTTAACATTGTATTTTTCCAGATCCAGACGCATAAATAAAGTGAGAGTAGGTTGAGCTCCTGGTAGATCATCTTGGAATATTCATTTCGGTTTATTTAAATTTATACTTTTCCTTATTTAAGTTCTAGATAAAAATATAGTTGGATATTCTTCTAAAACAAATAGAATTTTAATTTCAAAGTTTTAAAAATAATAAAAAAAAAATATATAGTTTTAAATATCAAAATGTACAAGGTCTTGGTTAACTTAATTAAACTTTAAAACCTTTGCTTGAAGCTGTTATGTACTAAAAACCTAATAAAAGCTTGTGGGAACTTTTTATGTGTACAAATTATTATAGCAACTCAGTTAAAGTCTACTAGAGCTTTTCTATGTTATAATATTGAATTCACAAACCTATTTTTGAGAAAAGCCTCTGCTTCCGGTTTCGTTCGAATCAAGAAAATAAATTCAAAAGTTATTTTTTTATTTATAAAATTTTGAATTGAAGGCAAAAAATATACGTTAATTAACTCCTTATATGTATGTATTGATGAAAGTTTTATATTACACATATTTTAGTATTTATAATAATTAATTAATGTCTTTCTTCTTTGATTAACAATTTGCATATCGACGGTTAAACTTCATATCCAACGTCGCTTTTGCAAGTTTTTCAGAAATAATAAAATCTTTTTAAAAAATTATTAAAAATTAAAGAAAAGGAATGTTTGTTGATTTAAGTTATTAAATAAGCAATTCATTATATTTAATAACATTATAAGGGTTTTATTACTATGACAACAACTTGATTGTGCTACCACAAGGCCGGTTGATAAACTGTTATCAGATTCCTTATACAGGGTGTCTGGCGGCAGACTTATATTTATAAAAATTAAATACAAAACAAATCTATTTGATATATTGTATTATTTGAAATATCAAACGACATATTACTAATGCGGATTTCAACTTGTAAACATTGTCACCCAAATGTCTTCCTTCGCACAGTTCCATCCAAACGGAGCTTCGTGTTACGCACCACATTCTGCAGTAAACTTGATTCAATTGATCTGATTTCTTGACAAATGTTTGCTTTTAGGTTCACTAGAGTTCGGTGATTGTTGCTGTAAACTATCTCCTTGAGGTAGCCCCATAAACAAATATATAATGTGGTTAAGTCGGGAGACCTCGGTGGCCACGGGATGTCCCCAAAAAGACTGATAAGTTTTTGAGGGAAAGCTTCCCGAAGCAAATTCATCGAATCTCAAGTCGTGTGTGCAAGGAGGGAGATTATTATCGAAAGAGTGACCTTTACAGTCATATTTTGAGTGACATTTCTGAATTTACCATTTTTAAAATAAAATAACAACATCAACATGAACGCTTTTGGCTGGATGCTACTTTAAAATGTAGATGCAAAGTTAGGGCTGATTTAAATTTCCTGAAATTCATTATAAAGGGTGATTTTTTAGCTATTATCTTTTTGGCAACACTGGTTTAAACAGCTGACGCACGTTTCGTAGTTTGTTTCGCTGTCAAACATCTTCAGTTTGGTCTATAATTTAACTATGAATCGTCTAACAAAAAAACAACGCTTGCAAATTATTGAATTTTATTTTCAAAATGCGTGCTCTGTGTTCAGCGACGAAGCTCATTTTTGGCTCAATGGGTACGTAAATAAGCAGAATTGTCAATTTTGGAGTGAATATCAGTCAGAAGCATTGCAATGCAAGAGCTACCAATGCATCCAGAAAAAGTTACAGTTTGGTGAGGTTTATGGGCTGGTGACATCATTGGACCGTACTTCTTCAAAGATGATGCGAATCGTAACGTAGCTATGAATGGTGACCGCTACCGTAAAATGATATCCAACTTTTTCTTGCCCAAAATGCAAGAGCTTGACTTGCATGACATGTGGTTTTAACAAGACGGTGCCACATGCCACACAGCACGCGCAACAATGGACTTATTGAGAGGCGTGTTCGGTGAATATTTTATTTCACATTCGGGACCGGTCAATTGGCAGCCTAGATCGCCTAACGCCTTTAGACTATTTTTTATGGGGCTATGTTAAAGCTCATGTCTATACAGACAAGCCCGCTTCAATTGACGCATTGGAATACAACATTAATGCATTTATTCGTGAGATACCGGCCGAAATGTTGGAAAGAGTAGGCCAAAATTGAATGGACCATTTGAGGCGCAGTCAAAGTCAACATTTGCATGAAATAATCTTCAAACATTACATTATATGGACCATACTATCGATTCAAATAAAGATTTCATGCATTTTTCTGAATTTGATGTGTTTTTTTTTGAAAAACTTTCTTTTAGCTTTTAAAAAATCACGCTTTATTAATGGTTGCCAATTTGTTTTAAACCATAACGTAATTTGCCCATTTTTATGTACGTAATATTTAAATGCAAAACATAAAAACCTTTTCATTAGGATCATTGAAAAACTGACTGAAAGAAGTGTTAACAGGTGCTCTTAAACGGTTTTCATACTGTACAGACAAGTTCCCAAATTACGTTAAATCACAACTAACCTTTGTCCATATTTAGTTTGGACCCAATCCAATGAATATTGGAAACTCTGATTTAAAAAGGCTTTTTCCCATTTTGTGTGTATCCCTCAATTTTATTTGAATTTAAGTCACTCTTCGTGTAAAACAAAAATGTCTCCCTTTTATTTAATTTATTTTATTAATTTGTTGTTTTTAATACTTTTTTATGTTTTAACTTTAATTCGACTGAATATAACTTATTAATTAAACAATTCAAATAAATTAAATTGTTTTTATGATTTTTGCGTGATTTCCTTAAAACTTCCCTTTTTAAATGGAAAATATCATTCTCATTAAATTAATGTTGATGTATTTATTTCAAAAATTAACTTCATAATAATTTTTCCTCATTTTCTTTAAAATATAGTTAATTTTAAATATTATTTATAGATTTTTTGGCACTCCATGCCAAACCAAACAAGCCAAACTAAAACCCAAGTACATGCATGTATGTATATTTAATTCCATTCAAAACTTATGGCTCGGAAATATGAAAACCAATTTAAATAATTAATAATCATCAAATACCTTTATAGGCAGCTACATATTTTTTTTTTTAATTAACTTATGATTAATAACATTCAGCTCTACACTATGTATGTACATATACATCAAAACTACATGGATATGGTAGGGTCTACAAGATGTGGTGTGGTGTGGTGGATAGGGTGCGATAGAGCTGCAAGCTATTTAACATAATTCATGAACCACAATTAAAATATAAAGTGCTGAAAATAAAAATTCGATAAATATTGTTTTATGTCACTGGGCATTTCATCGTGTGAATCAAGGTGAAAAGAAGTCATCTTTCTGGACATATTTATTGCAGAGATATTTTAATTCAAATAAAACGAAAAAATATTCAAACCAACACGATAAATCACCCAAGGACGAACCAACCGCATCCAACAAAACAAGCCGTTTCTGTGTCATTTGGTACGAGATCTCTTTCTGTTACCACCCGAGTCCAAACCCGAGCCCAAACCTCTCGTCCAAACATGGCTACACGGAAACACAAATAAAGGCAAAAACAGGCCACACCGGACATAACCATCAGACTTATCTGTGTTCAAATAAACATAATGCCTTTCGTTTGTCCCCTGGAATTTTTCTTCTTTCATCCTTAAAAAAAGAAAAACTATTTCATTTGTAAAATAGAAACACAATCCAAACGAATCCCTTCAACCAAACTGTAAGGACTAAAAGCTGTATCCTGCCAAGGCAACAAGGAATAAAAAAGAAAACACAAAGTGAAACAAACACAGTGCGGGGAATAAATGAATACATAAATTGGAAGCCATCCAGATGCAATCTGCAATCAATTTCATTCACCGTTGTTGTTTGTTACTGCTGCTGCTGCTGCTGCTACTGCTTTTGAAGCTGATGGTATTCCTATTCGGGTTAAGCAGTTAAAGAGTCTGCATACGGCATCCGGTTTCCGCAGAGTTGCATACCAAAAATGTTATCTCTGCACAATTACTCCTCGCTCGCAACAGGAGCAAGTTACCATTTCCGGTCCCCTTTAACTAATCGCCTGAAAATATGAGCTTAACATTCAAAAGTGCCTTAAGATATGACACTGGCAGAGGGCGCATGTTCTACATATGTATCTACCTACAAATATACAGTCGATTTGGATTATCTACATATACATATATACATACAACATATAAAGTATTTCTAGGTTACGACTTTTGAAGCGAAGGAGGAAATCCTAAGAAGCTAACTTTTCCACTTGACCACGATGGGATAGTGGAAGTTTTTCTACTTGTACTTCAGAGTCAGCGAGCAATGCCATCCATTAATGAAGTTTAAGTGTCTTTCTTAACGATGAAGATGAGGACGACGACGAGGACACGGTGCGGTGGACGGAGTATTGGAAAGAGCAAGGAGGAGGATATGAAACTACGACTAAGTTATTGAGGTACAATGCGACAGTACCCAACTTCCTACATACCTACATTATAAAAGAGAGAAACTATTAAGCAAATGTTTGGGGGCGGATGCAGGGCCGGATAGAGCCATTCAAAAGGCCCTTAGGCAATTAAAGTCTAAGAGATTTCCTCCTCCTCTTGCCTTTTTTCTTTTTCTTTCTACTTTTATTTGCAACAGTACACTAATTATGGGAACGATGAAAAAAAAAGGTTTTTCTTAAGATTCCAAACCAAAGAAAGACAAAAGTGGACTTCCAGCGTCATACATTAAAAGGGTAGTACTTCAGGCCAGGGGAATTATTACGCTAATTTTTGTTTCATTTGATATAAATTCAAAGGGGGAATGTATGATTATGATTAATATTAATATTATTATTATTTTTGTTCGCAATATTTTTCATAAGAATTAAAGGCAAGGCGAGCTCACACAGGGCTTTAAAAGGAAGGAAAAAAGAATTTTGCTGGAAAAAGTCAATAACCAAAACTCAAAGCAGGATTTTAAGGATAAAATCAATCTATATATATAAAAATGAATTGCTGTTCGTTAGTCTCACTAAAACTCGAGAACGGCTGAACGGATTTATCTTATCTTAGTCTTGAAATGTTCGTGGAGGTCTAGGGAAGGTTTAAAAGGCGAGAAAAAATCGAATTATTTCCGGGAAAACCCTAAAAACAGCCCTTTTCTATTTCCCATACAAACGTTTTCTAGAGTCAATTTGATATTAAATTATAATCACTCACTGTTGTCTAAGCAATTGAGGTGTGTTCCAATGTCAAAGAGTCAATTTGCAATTTATTACCGCTGCATAAAGTTCAAATTCAATCATATCTATGAAAAAAGTCTTCGCGTGCGCTTTTGAGGATCTAATGTCGCGTTCCGAAAATAAACAAAAGTGAATCGCGAACGCGACAAAAAATGTAATAAACTATTAGTAGTACTGATTTGCAATTAATTTGGTGGGCTTCGCGAAACTTAATTTTAGCTAACTTCAGTTGTAACTGTATGAGATTATTTTTTTAAGTTTTATAAATCTTAAGTTTTGTCACAAATTAAGTTTCTGAACACAACCATAATATTTGACATTAGATTTGACAACCAACTAATATGTCAATCATTCTGTTGCACTTCAGAACACGGAGATTTGGGATGAATGCACAATGGCCCATAAGAGGTCACTGGAGGCGCTGGACAGAACATTGAAAGATCTTCGTGACAACCAAAATATTTTTGGTGGGGCCATGATTCTGTTGTCAGGTGATTTTCGTCAGACTCTTCCAGTTATTCCCCGATCAACTGTTGCTGATGAACTAAATGCATGCCTGAAATCATCGAATTTGTGGCAGTACGTAAAGACACTTAAATTAACAACTATAGCATGCGAGTATTTTTTGCAACATGATGAAACTGCAAATGTGTTTGCGAAGCAGTTGTTACAATATTTTCTGTGAAATAAAACAAGTTTGAAGCCAATATTTGTAATTTTTGAAAAGCTATTTGAGTCGATAGTAAATTTTTACCAAGTTTTTGTTTTTTTTTGGAAGGTTTTTAATTTTTGTAAAAAAAAATTTGAAAAGATATTTGAGTCGAAAATCAATTTTTACCAACTTTTATTAATTTTTTTTAGGTTTTTATTCTTTGTAAAAAAACTGTCAATTCGATTTTTCTTAACATTTTTCGGAATGTTGAAAACAATATTTCTTATAAGATCAAATAAGATTGAAGCCTTAATCTCAAGTTTTTGAAAAGATATTTGAGTCAAAATTAAATTTTTACCAACTTTGAGTAATGTTTTTTTTAGGTTTTATTTTGTATATAAAAAAAACTGTCAATTAGATTTTTTTAAAAATTTTATCAGATGTCAAAAACATTATTCTCCATTGCAAAAAATTGTTTTGGAGAGTCGAAAATAATAAGGGTATTCATGTAACGATATAATTTTCTACTTTGTAGAAAAATATAAATTTCCGCAAAGGGTTTACATGAACACCCCATTAAAAATATTTGCGGAAACGTTAGAAACAAACAAAATTTATCTGTTTTTTTTTCTACGATTTCTGCTTCAAATTTGAGAGATAAAAGTCTATATTTTGCAGAATATTTTTCCCATACAAATTTTGACAGTTGATTTCTACCGATAGAAAATTCTACAGTTTTTAAGGTTTCTGTGGGTTTTCTGTGTTTGCATGAATACCCTTAATAATAAAATTTCATGCTTCATTAAAAAAATGCTTTTTTATTCAATACGTTTTGTTTGTTTTAAAATTAATTTATACAAAAGTTTAGGTCTTTTATTTATCGATTGAGGCAGAATGAAGTCTGCCGGGTCAGCTAGTATTGAATATAATAAGATGTATCAGTTGTATCAAGGAGAATATTACGAGTAGGACGGAAACGGATTTAAAGAATAAATAAGGATAGTCACATAGAATTCCTTAAGTATGTCTATTGCAATGGCTGTATAAACAAACTAGCATTTTGCCTTCCTAATCATTGTAGCTTGTTCCAGGTGGAACTTTTGGCGATAAAAGAAGTCTTGTCCTGACTTAAAGAAAACGTATTTTCACAGTGAAGCCGCTATAAAATCTCTGGAATCTGTCTCTACAAACTAACATTCATCTTTGCTGGGTACCAGGCCATAAAGACATTCCAGAAAATTGTAAGACAGATAATGGTACAGCACAAGTACAACCCATTCTACCACGTTTGGCTAATGGTGGGATAATAATCGTTACATGTAAACTGTTGCTGATATGCAAGACCTTATAAAGAAGGCAAACATCAGCTAATATAACTTCACCTGATGCACTTGTCAGGTCATGAAAATAATCTTGCTTCTCTAAGCAAGTCGCATATATAAGCTCGATAATCGGTCCCATAACCGGGCACCGTAACAGGAAAGCCTGCAACGTGGCTAGGCGTATTCTCAAATGAGTTTTGCAGAAGCTGTATGGACGAGGAAGAGGCAACAGTACTTCACCTCCTCTGTACGTACATGCCCTGCTCCAGCTTAAAAACGCAAAACTTACCTAGGAAAATTCTTCTATCACGATCTAAACGATCTCAAACAGATTAACAGAAACAGTCTTTTACATTTCGTAAGGGACTCAAACTGGTCTAATCGAGTTCAGAAAAAAGACTCGAGATTTATGTGGTATATCACAATGGGCCAATAAACTAACCTAAGTGCGTCCTACTCCATCCCGGACAGCCACTTTAACCTAGCCTTGCTTGGTTTTATGTTAAGTTTTCAAACATTAGTCAGAGATTTTTGTTGCGGGTGATTTCCATACTTCTTGGCTGCACAATTGTTTTCAGACAAACCTTTGGGAAGATATATAAAGAGTTTTGAACAGTTAAAAATGCTACCAGATGTGTTGACCTTTGATGACACTGATAAATACACAAAAAGTGTATTATCGTCTTCGGCGCATCGGATTTGCAGATATTACTATACCATTTATCTTATCGAGCACTTCCCGCCATTTTAACGTAAAAGCCAACCTTTGTTAAATATGTTCTTAATGCTTCCTCTGGTCACCTTCTATGCATACGGGACAGTAGATTACCCTAAGAACTTTTCTCTCGAAACCACCCAAGATACTTTCATCCGCTTTTGTCATAGTCCATGCTTCTGCACCATACAGCAGGACGGGGATGATAAGGCTTTTATATAACGACACTTTGGTCTCTCGAGAGAGGGCTTTGCTTTCTTTGCCCAAAGAAACAGCGGTTAGCAAGAGTTATTCTTCGTTTAATCTCAGCGCTGGTGTTGTTTTCTGCATTCATAGCGGAGCCTAGGTAGACAAAGTCCTTAAATACCTCAAAGTTACGTCTCTGCCGATTATGACGTTTTGACCGAAACGTCGGTCGGTGTTCTAGGTCCTTTCCTGATGACAGCATGTGCTTTGTTTTGCCCTCATTAACCGTTGAACCCATTTTTGCCGCCTCTGCTTCAATGCTCGCAAAAGCCCCATTGACATCACGCTGAGTTCTTCCGATTATGTCAATGTCATCAGCATTCAGCATATGTATGTCAATAATTGGACAGACTTTTGAAAGATAGTGTCTCTGGTGTGGACGTGGGACCTCTGCACTATTCTTTCAAGGACGATGTTAAGGAAATCGTATCACCTTGTCGAAAGCCTTTTTTTGACATCGAAATGTTATGTTAAGTTGTTTGCGATGGAACCAGATAGTGAAATATTTTACTTGAGAGCGTAAACGATTTTATAGTCCGTAAGCCAGGCGCTAATTTTCGTCAATTACTTCTTCTCAGTCGATAACTCGTAAAATGCCTCAGAAAGTTGCATTATGAAGCGTTGTGAACGTCAGCTGTGGTAGAAATGGAACTGCGAATGCAGCGTGACTTATTCGGACAACTGCTTCAAATTTCTCTAAAAAAAGAACTTGATTTGGATAAAGTTCTTACTTATCCATTAACGCCAGTGCCACTGTCTCTGTGTCACCTTGACGGCACCATTTGCAAAACACAAAAGTCGGCTTTGATGACTTTATTAGAAAAATATAATCAATCTGAACCTGCTCAATGTACAGACGTTATTATATACGATGGATATTTCATGTTACATCAGATGAAAGATGTACCGCTTAGCTTTGGAAACATTTCAAAAAAAGTATTGCAAATGATTTGTGCAAACAGAGCACAAGTCATTATCATTGCCTTTGATAGATACATTTTCCCATCGATTAAAGACACTGAGCATAAGCTTCGAGGTATGGAACAAGTAAACTTCCGTATCGATGGTCCAGATCAAGTGCGAAAAAAAGATTTTTCAATTAAGTTAAAAAATACCAACTTTAAAGAAGCACTTGTACAGTTTTTTATTGAAAATTGGGAAGAAAATTATATGGCGCCATATATTAATAATAAAACAATTTATGTCAATTCTGACGATTGTTTTAAGTACATAGTTAAAGATTCTAAAGTGGTAAAAACGGTAGAAAAAACACTTTCGTGTCCAGCTCACGAAGAAGCCGACACAAAAATAATTTTCCACGTTTGCCAGTTAGATTTTAATGCAAATGTAACGATTCGTTGTTCTGATACTGACGTATTAATAATTATGTTAGCCAATATGGGTAAAATTGCTGAAGATATCCAAATTTGTATGGAAGTCGGTGTCGGAAAGAACCAAAGATTTATCAACGTAACACAATTACATAAAGCACTAGGAGTAAATTTAAGTGCTGCGCTTCCTGCATTTCGGCATTTTTTAAGAAGGGCAAAAAACGCCCATTTTCAATAATGGAAAAATCTAAAGAATTCACTGAATGTTTCATCCAATTGTCACAACCATCTGAGAAGAGACTTGACGGTGGAGTGCCATAACCCCCGCGGCATTAACCCCCGCGGGGGTTAATTCCCATTCAATTGGGAATTAACCCCCGCGGGGGTTAATTCCTTTTTCAAATGGCATTAATCCCCGCGGGGGTTAATTCCCTTTTTATGTGGGGGTTAATGCCCAATTATAACTGGAAATAAGCCCCACGTTAATAAAAAAACAACAAACATAAAGGAACAAAATTATTTCTTCATTTATTTTTCAAAATAAAACAAAAATTTAAAAATAAAATAACATTTTCAACAAAAAAAAATGTATCTTAATCATAAAATTAAGCATAAACTTTTGATGTATTTTTAACAACTTGCTTACAATATGGACACAAAATTTTGGAATTTCCGTTCTGAATCGATCGCTTTCTATGAGTATCAATGCAATCTTTACAAAATTTAAAGTGATTGCAAGGAGTTAGGAGGATATCGCGCGGTTTTTCAAGACAAATTACACACAAGAAGGAATTTTCAGATCCGAGAGATTCTACATTTTCATCATTTGAACCATCATCATTGCTATCAAGGGATTCAGCAGGGGTATTGTCAATGTTGATTATTTCATTTTGCCAGTTGCTCATTTGATTTAAAAAGTCTTTCATAGATATTTCCTTTCGGTTTAGTTTTTTTGTAGCCTTTACTATAAGATCGTGTCTTTTTTTAAATAATTGCTTCGGCGGTTGAAAAACTCCATACGTCCCATCCAGGGAATTTTCAAAGTCCGTTGATACTTTGAACTCCTCATCTTGTAGGCAGCTCAAAAACTTGCAAAAGTTGCCGTTTTGAATAAGTTTTTTGTTGAGCTGAGAGTTGTAGCCCTCTAAGCTGTTAGTCGTCCTTATATCCAGGTTATAAACAGAAAAAGAAGACGGACCTTCCTATTGAAAAAACCAAATGAAATTCAATTAAATATTGTAAGTGAGTGACATTTCCAATCATTAAAGTCTTACCTTCTGCATCCACTGCCTATCAAAATATGACACAAAACTTTGAAACTGGGGAAAATCCTTAATTTTCATACATTCGCCTTTTAACATTATAAATCCCCATCTGATGTTTCCCGGTGAAAGAAGCGGGAGGACCATAAATTGTTTGTAGATTCGGATCGCGAGATTATTTTTTCTTAAATTTGAAGTAAAGTTGCTAATCTTGCTAGAATTTCGTTTCAATGCATTACAGAAATGAAACCAGCACCCCTTTAATGTAGCAGAAGGAAAGATTTGTTTTAAGGCATTACGTAAAGCCTTTTCATAATCTGTCATAAATGATACTGCATTAAATTTAAACAAATTGTTGTTAATGTATTGGAATAAATGAACGTATGCAGCCTCCGATTTGTTGGACATAAGTATATATATGAAGGGGTATGTCTAAAACAAAATAAAAAAAAAACAATAATCTAATTATGACACCGCATAGAATCCTGTTGTACTGCTTAAAAGTGCACGATTTTGTTTTATTTTCACAAACTATATGTAAAAACTTTTCTTTGCATATAGTTTGTGAGATTAAAAAATTCGCGCGAATTTTTAAATTTCACAAACTATATGCAAAGAAAAGTTTTCACAAACCATATGTAAAAAATTTTCTTTCCATATATAGTTTGTGAAATTTAAAAATTCGCGCAAATTTTTTAATCTCACAAACTATATGCAAAGAAAGTTTTTAAATAATGAATAAAATTTTGTCGACAATACTTACATGACCGTTATGTTCAATATGAATAATTAAAAGTTGTTTATATCCACATGACGGAACAATTTTAAATGTTCCGTCCAACAAATAATTTTTCTCTATGTGAGGAGAGGAAAGAATTGTTCGGGAAATCTTTGACGATACAAAAATGGAATATGAAAAATTTGGTTCGATTATTGTGTCCGTGTAAAACGATTTTGATTCATCGGCCGACTGAAAACAAGCTTTACTTGTGCCGAATTTCTCCAAAACAGTTTCTTTTTTAAACATCTCAATAATTTCATGTGGACAGGTGGGATTTTTGGGCAACTCATTAGTTTTTATTCGGCACAAATTTCTCCTCATTTTCCCGAATTGGACTAAATTAGCAGTGTATGGTTTTTTTCGACACTCATTATCAAATATTTCCCGCGTGCCACTTCTTTTCAAATTTACACTCTTACATTCAGATTTAATGGAGTTCATTAGTTCAATTTTTTTCATTAATTGTTCTTGGTTTGGGTGGTCATGGGAGTATTCATTAATTTTTTTACAGACATTATCTTGTTTTGAAACCGAAACACTTACTTTACAGTTTTTTTCATAGCAAACGTATCTTAATTTTTTTTCATTTTGACTGCGAAGGCAATAAAGATGTTGTTCCGATTCGATAAAGAGCAATTTGCTTTTTTGGCGCAGACCAGGCACAATTTTAAATTGAAGACTTTCGTCGCTATCCATTTTATCGTCTCGATTGATTGCAGAGAATAAAGCAGACTGAGGACAAATTTCCAAAAATAGGGGAATGTTAAGAAAGAACAACAAATTATAACGGTCAATTTTTGTATTTCTTCTTTTCTCTTTGCATCTCAACTTGCATAGCAAAAACTATGTTTAGAGTACCTTACAAGTTACAACAACTTGTGTAGTGTGTATGCTTCTAGCTTAGCTTAGTGAATATCATTTTGTTGTATGTTGTACATATATAATTAAGTTTTATGTAATTAACAGTTTTTTTTTTACATTGAATCTTATGTATTATGAGACATGTATTGGAGTCATGAAAAATCGAAATAAAATAACGGTGACGTGAAATAGTACCAAATGAAATAACACCAAATTTCAAATTTGGCCTTATTTCGTTGTTCAAAACGAAATAAAACCAATTTGGCTTTATTTCGATTTATAAAAAGAAATAAGGCCAACAAAATAATGGAAACAACGCCGAATATTTTAAAATCCAAAAGTTGGCAATATTTCGTTTGCAAAAAGTTTTTTTGAATTGATAGCACGGCGTACTAACAGCTAGGTATGTTAGGGGGGGCATGCTGCCCCCCTGCAACCCCCCTGCTTGGGATCACTATAGGATTTGGGGTGGGTGCGAGTTTGGGTATATGCAAAGAACTTTTGCATTTGAGCACTAAAATCAAAGAAATTCCCAACAAAAAAAAAGCAAGTATGGCTCACAGTTATGATAGAATCACAATGCATTCGTGTTCTTTGCATATACCCAAACTCGCACCCACCCCAAATCCTATAGTGATCCCAAGCAGGGGGGTTGCAGGGGGGCAGCATGCCCCCCCTTACATACCTAGCTGTTAGTACGCCGTGCTATCAATTAAAAAAAAATTGTTTAGGCTCCAATTTCAAAAATTTGAATCCAGCAACAAGTATCTGTCATTTTTCAACTTTTTTAATTAATAACAAAAAAAATTGTTCCAAAATTGCACTTCCCCCGAATTTTTATTAAAACAAAAGATAATTTTACTTTATGTTTTTTCCTAATTCTGCAAAATTTTAAATCGAAACAATGCCAGATTGCTATTATTTCGTCTTCTAAAGCGAAATAAACCCAAATTGAAAATTTGGCCTTATTTCGTTTTCAAAAACGAAATAATGCCAAATTTGTTGAATTTGGCTTTATTTCATTTGGCGTTATTTCACGTCACCTAAAATAACAATTGTACCTGCATACGATTATGATGATAGTAAAAAGTGCATAACACTAGTTCGTATTTTTTGTATATCTGTTATAGGAAGGTATATCATAGCTTTCTCAATTCCATTTTGAAAACTCACCATTTCTAAAAAGAATAGATATGTACTTTATTTCTGTTTAAGTTAAAGGTTTAAGTACATTTAAAAATGCGTAAAACAAAATAAGAATTATTTTCCAAAAATATTTAAATACATTATTTTAAACTTCAACTCAAGGAACAAGATCGCAACTTTGTTGTGCATTTTATACCTATATAATTATTTATTTTTCCTTTATTTGTTTACTATTGTACAGCAAAGCTAAAACAAAAGAAAAAATGGGGGTTAAAGCCATTTCTGAATGGGAATTAACACCCGCGGGGGTTATTTCCTTTTTCTTGTGGGGATTAATGCCACTTGAAAAAGGAATTAACCCCCGCGGGTGTTAATTCCCATTCAATTGGGAATTAACCCCCGCGGGGGTTAATGCCGCGGGGGTTATGGCACTCCACCAGACTTGACTTCTTCGATAAAATACAAGAGTTTCTGTGTAATGTATATGGTTTGAAACGATTGAAATGTATAAATGAGGCAAGAGTAGCATTGTTTCAAAAAACATACAAATTTCTGGACAATGCCAATTCGTTTCGATTACCTAAGAAAGGTATTGATGGCTCATCTCTTCCGCCGTGCAAAACGGAATTATATAATCATTTTCTGAAGACATGCTATATTTCTGAAATTTGGGCTCACGCATACCTGAGAGTACCAACTGTCAATGATCCTTCTGATTATGGCTGGGTAGAAATAGATAGCAGATATGAATTCATGTGGTTTTCTGGTACTCAGTTACCAACATCCATTGATGAAATAACTCAATCAGAAGAAGGTAAGAATTTTTTAAAAATTTTATTCGTGTAACGTCAAACGTGTATACTAAATTATTTTTTGTATTTTTAAACAGATAACGATAATGAAGACATGGTGGAAAACAGCTCTGACAGCGACTCTGACAGTGAATCAGAAAGAGAAGAAAGTGAGATGAGCAGAAGCGAAAATGAAAATGATTAATTTAACAAACATAATTAAAGAACTTTTTGTATTAAATCTTAAACATTATTAATTTAAATATTGAAAAATTATAAATTAATTGATTTGCTTAGAGAAATATTTATTTATTTCTATTGTTAAGATAAATATTCTTAAAAAGTTCACATAAAAAAAAGAATTTAATCGAAAAATTGCCATAAATTATACATTTCAGTTTGCACATTAAATGTAATGTTGAATAACTTTAAGTACGTCATTTCCTCTCGAAAAAAAAATGTTGTGCTTATTATTGACATGATCCTGTAAGTAATAAAACAAATCAGCTGGCAGTAAGTTGGGGGAAAACTCGTCAGCTGATACATTTACTTAGGCTATAAATGTTTCCGACTAGCTCCTACGTTACACCTTTAGGGCATCAGCTGACCAACATTCCACCTACATATAGCCAGCTGACTTATTTATTTATTAAAAACAATACATAAACTATCATCTGATAAATTTTCTTTTGGGAGGAAATCACTGAACACATATATATATTTTTCATATTTATGTGACCAGCTGACGTATAATCCACCACTTTATAGATAGCTGACAATTTTATTTCTTCACAATATTAGTTTAACTTTAATTTGATCAATTTTTTAATCGGGAATAAATGATTGAAAATAATTTTTTTTATTACGTGCGTGGGCGGCTACCACTGCTCAACCCACCCTCGGAGCCGCAGCTGACGTTCACAACGCTTCATAATGCAACTTTCTGAGGCATTTTACGAGTTATCGACTGGGAGGAACTTGGTCGTGAAAATCTGTCGCTGGCTCACGGACTATTATGAGGATAATCTCTTTTCACACTTCATGGAAAACAGCATTTGTCCAGAGTGTCGCTTAAAAAGGTAATCCTCCTTCCATTTGCACGTACGAGTATATCCATCCATTCCTTGCAAGCTTATAGAAACGGTCGTCAATTTTTAGCTTAAGAAATTTGTACAGGAACGGAGCAGTAGGTCTCATGTTAAAAACCCATTCCTTGTCTAAAACGTGTTTCTTCTTATATAAAACTCTTTATTTATTGATAAGACAGACAACATACAGTTCGAAAATAGAAAACTATAGTGGTGCGGGACACTATTTTTATTTTCACTTTCCCACAAGGGTAATCCGGCACTGGGCAAATTCTATTGCAGGGTAGGTATAAAGTCCACAAATTCTTACGAGCGGAAAGTCAGCATTTTTTCGAATCGGATGAATAACTTCATTTTACCTACCTCTTGCCATATCTCAACAGAAGGAAAGAAAACACGAATTTCATTGTCATTATCAGAAGTTGATGGATACATCTACATTCGTTTCGCTCAAGATATCTGCCTTACGTTACGACCCATCCGGCCGGTCGGGGCTTGGAATTCGGTCGTTGGCAAATCGGCCGATATCATATCGTCGCGTTCGTTCATCGCCATCATCGTCGCTGGTGTCAGTTAGATGAATTGCAGTCGCAGTGAGAGACAAGGCCGTAATTAATTTGGCATTCAACCAAATTCTTTTAGGTATTTAGTTTTTCCTCGAAATTTGTGTCTGTTTATGGCCAAGTCGTTTCGTTTTCTAGGTGTGTCATGTCACCTGTCTTTCATCTCGGCTGCAATTCATTTCACCTGCCGCTGCCATGTTATTTTGCTATATTAAGTTACCTATGCCTATGTTGTGTTTCACTCGGCCAAGAAATGAAGGCTTTAAGAAGGCAAGGTGCCATTTTATACTTGTCTTCAACAATAATAATCAGCCAGCTATTCGGTCCAGTTGAAAACTATATTTTGGAGGTCTTTTCTTGAAGAGAATCTTAATTTTGTCTAACAATCATAAACGACAGAATGTCAAGAATAAATGAAGGGAATTTGAAGACGAAAGTGATTTGCTTGGTTTTCTTTATTTTGTTCCCCTTTAAATACAAAAATAAAAAGGATAAAACGAAGGAAGTATCTTTTTGGTAGGATGTAAGTACCTACTCGTACATACATAAAATACTGCTCCCATGTGTATGTTTTTACAAAATTGTCACGACACAGTACAGTACCATGACAGCAATAAATAACTCCACGTTTTATTAAAACGACGAAAATAAAGCGAAAATAAAACGACAGCATTTTGTATTTTGGCGTATAGGTCGTTGTCGAAATTTAAAAATACATCAATTTATTTCTTGCAAAGTCAGTAAAATATAAATGCATGTTAGATGTTTGTTCTTATGTAGATATGTACGGAACGTATGAAGTATGACTCTGATTTCTTAACAATTGATTTACCATCAAGATAAAGCGAAGGTTATGTGAACAATGTTGTATTTTTGTTTATTGTCTTCTTAGTTTGTCAAGTTTTTGTGTAAATAATCTTGAAGTTGAAATTGCGTAGGGACTATATACAAAAGGAAAAGTTTTGATGAAGAAGTGATTTGATTTTGATCTTAATAATTGTAATTGTAAAACTTTTCAGTAATGACTTTGAATACATTAAGCAGAAAAGGACATTTTATGTGCAATAATTAAATATTTCTAGAAAATAAATAAGTTGGGATCGCCTCAATTATTGTCATTATGGACTGCTTCAATTCAGTCAAATTCCTGGGTTTCGTTTTGTGCACCTTCTGCTTGACAAAACCCCATAAAAAAAAGTGTGGTGCAGTCAGGTCAAGTGACCTTGGGAGCCAGCGAATAGTGGACGTCCTGGAAATAAAGTTTTTTGGGAATTTTCGTTGGAGCTCCGCCAACTAAATGATGTTCAATGGAATACGTCTTCGGCGCAGTTCTAAGTTTAAAACGACACATTCAACATCTTTAAATAACGGTTCCCATTGACAGTATGGCCCGACAATACACCTTGATGAAACTAAAACGCACCACACAGTTATTCGTTCTGGGTGAAATTCCGTCTCATGGAGCATTTCTGGATTTGATTCACTCCAAATACGGCTATTTTGCTAGTTTACATTGCCCTTTAGGTCAAAATGGACCTCATCAGACATGAACATACAATTAATCAATGTGTTGTCTTCTTCAGCCATTGTAAACAATTTTCGGCAAAATTCATCGAGAACTGAGGATTACACTTGCTTGTAATTTGAACTCTGTATACGGAAACAAGTTTAAGTCATCTTGAAGTATCCGCTGGAATTGATGTCTGCTAACTCCAGTTTTTTCCACCAATTTTCGAGTCGAAACGCTTGGATTTGCCTGTATTACCGATGCTACACCGGCGGCAATTGTATCCTGAATATACGAACATTGGGATCTAAATTCTACGGTCTTCGTGCGATGCTTCCAAATTCGGCAAACAGGTTCTTACTGGCTTTAAGGTGGCGCTACAGTCCTGGTGTGAACTAGGGCCTCACCCAACAAATTTCTTCATTTAGCTCAGTCCCTAGCTAGACGTGGCTAGTTGCGCACTCTAAGTTCGGTGAGGTCACTTTCATCTTGTAGGCGTCACCTGATCCGCAGTCTTCCTCTACTGCGCTGTCCTGTGGGCGTGGATTCGTAGACTTTCCGGGCCGGAGCATTGGTTTCCATGCGCTCTACGTGTGGCCCAGCCATCTCAGTCGGTGGACTTTTAACATTCTGGCTTAGTCTACGTCGCTGTAGTTACGTCTGTCGATGATGATGTTTTGACAGAGACATTGGTGTTGTAGGTCCTTTCTTGATGACAGCATGTTCTCTGTTTTGCTCTCATGAACCGTTAAACCCATTTTTGCCGCCTCTGCCTCAATACTTACAAAAAAAAGCCCCATTGACATGACGCTGAGTTCCTCTGATTATATCAATGCCATCAGCATATGCTAGTAATTGGACAGACTTTTAAAAGATAGAGCCTCTAATGTTGACGTGGGAATTCTGCTCTATTCTCTCAAGAACGATATTAAAGAAATCACATGACAGTGCATCACCTTGTCTGAAGCCTTTTTTGAAATCGAAAGGTTCTGTTAAGTTGTTTCCAACCTGTAAGGAGCAGCGCGAATTCTACATGCCAAAACTAGACATGACTGTATACAGCTCGTCCCTGTAAATGCTGTCATATCCGGCATTGAAATCGGTGAAGAGATGGTGGGTCTCGATTTGATGTTCTTTAAATTTCCATGATCTGTCGTAATGTTAATATTTGATGGACTGTAGACTTTCCTGGTCTAAAAGCACACTGATATAAGGACTTACCACGTTGTTGACGATGTGCTTTAGAAATTCACATATTACAGCAGAGAAGATTTTGTATAAGTGATAATAAGTAGACTGATGCCCCTTAAGTTCGTGCAGTTTAAAGGGTCTCCCTTTTTCAGTATCGTGCAAACAATATACTGAGGTTCCATTCATCGGGAATGCTTTCTTCTGGCCATATCTTAGAAATAAGTTGGTGCATATTACAGTAAATCCGTCCGTATCCGAGGCTTTTTGGTGTCTCGCAACTGGTTTTTCTTTATGTAGTCAGGAAGTCACCCTGACGTACGACCTCCAACCTGAAGAACCAGGTCCTACGTATATAACTCAATGTTATTATGTCAAAAAAACACTAATTTAAATACTCTTAATATGTGTTTGAGGTGCCTTATAAGCATTCAAAATTCTTCTTCAACTAAATGTTCCTAATTATAGAAAGTTTATTGAAAAAAGACTGTCAAGAATTTTTTCATAGCTATAAGCTAAAAAACATTGAACCATTCTGTGAATTTTATATAATGATAGTAAGGGGAAAATTGTATTCAGTGTGGACCATGGCTCAGTGTTTATCGAGGCCTAAATGCATTGTATTAGAAATGTCGATGAATATGGATGCTTTAGTGATGATAAATTCCATTTTCAATTTTGTTTAAAATGTCCGTTATCAATAATTTCCGAACATAATTTTACTCTGCCCTCTACCAATACTAAATCTATCGAAATGTCTGTAGCATAAATGTTTTGAAGTTTTCCTCCAGCTAAACCAAGCCTCCCAAATCCAGGTAAAATCCCCATCCCGCAAAAATGTCACTTTTCAAAAACATACAAAAACGGCTCCATTAATGTCAAAACTTCCAAAATGATGGCGGGTGTTATGTTTTAATTACCCTTGTTGTCGATGGAAAATATGATTATGATGTGATTCAATCGATTGTCGGTCAAACAGCGGCGCGGCGGGTGAGGAGAAGCTCGTGTCATAGAAGGATACTCGTGCCAAAAGATATCAAAAGGAATAACAGAGCTCTCCTGGTGGATGGTGGATGGGAAACCTATCCGTATAGTCAGCTAGCTCCAGCCAGCCAGCAGCATTTGGATAAACGGAATATTTTTCAAATTAATGACCGTACAAAATTTAAGCCCCAATGGAATAAAACTAAAATTCCATTCAATCCATATATCACATCAGAAACACACTACACTGACTAGAGGTCCGTCCTTTATACCCAAATCGGGATTCGGGATCCAAAACACGAAACGATACAAACAATCAGACGGAGGTGAATGAAATTAATTATGCAGACTTGTCCCAGGAGATAGTGTTCGAAATTGTATGACTTTCATAATTGATTGAAACATTTCAATTTCAAGCCCGTAGGCTGTATATACCATTCATTTGGAATGCTTTTAGGTCTAATCGGATAGAGGAAAATAATAGATGTCGGTTAGGGAGCGGTATGCTCTCTTTCTCTCTATATCTACATCTCTTTCCTAACCACTGTATTGTTCTTGATCAACGATGAAAGTTTTATCTTTAAACGAATCGATGATTGGATTTTAAAATCATTTTATATTTTGTTAAAACAAAAAGGATTGCACGTGAACCTAAATATATATACATATACATACATATATGTATGTATATTATAAATCAGTAGTATACTATATTAAAGTATGTATTGTATATACATACATATACCTACATATGTATATACATATATAATATATTTGCTGGGTGAATTGTGTTTGGCTTCTATTTGGCAAAAATGATGATAATTAAAATTGAATTCAATTCGTGACCAGACTATGTTTTGGGGATTATCGAAATATTATTATTGTTATGATTTCTTTAAGCCATATGCTATGTGCATATTTATACAAAAGATATAATTGTAATTCAAATGTTTAATCAAGCTCAAATATAAAAAGCAATGACTATTTTAGTGATTCATAATCCAAAATTTTAATTATTTTGATAAAAATAAAAAGAAAAATTGAACAAACTTCATTAAAAAGCTTAATTAGATGGAAGCAAAACAATAAATTCCTTATGATTAATTGTTTTGCTTCCATACTTTCAAATTATTAAGTTTCCTTTAAATTTGAGGGTCTAGGAGGATATAAGAACTCGATTTGGTAATGTTTTTAATTCTTTTAGAGTTATGGACGCCGACAAATCCAGCTCACAACAACTTTCAGACTAAAAAATTATGTTAAGCTTCTGAACTATAAGATACCCAAAAGAACATACAAACCATGGATAATTTGCCAAGAAATAGCATAAAATTTCAAACGTGCAATAAGTCCATAAACGATATACAAGTTTGAGTAAAAAGTATACATAATCACCCTTGTTACGAGAAGCGAATCGAACGTTCGACTAAAAGAACGTTTTAAAATCACTCATCATCACACCATTTCAATATTCACTGCAAAAGCCAACTTTTTTGGAAAAAGAGGTGATAACCCATTTGAAGGTCGAAATTCACCCACCTTAATTTTGCTCTATATTGGATTTCTCAAACAGAAGCTTCAAGTCGAACGTTCGATTCGCTTCTCGTAATAAGGGCTTATACATATATTGCAGAATAAAAACCGTGTTATTCTCATTGTTTTCCTATTAAGGAACGCGAACTCTTAACCCTCACCACGGTAACTTCAATTCTATGAACGTTCCAAGGAAGACATAAGGTCGGTCCATAGATCTTGCTTCAATTTCTGTAACCTTAAAGTGCATGGACATTCCAACCTCAGATATTATATAAATCAATAGTGATATACATAGATCTAGTCACACCGCCAGCAAGAACTTCGAAAGTTTATTCGAACCAAATAAGCAAAACATTTTATAAGCAAACAATACAAAATAATATTATAAATAAATAAATTAGGGCCTAGTGACTTACAACTCTCAACCATTCCTGTTTGCGAGTACTATTGTCAGGGATGGAGGGGAGCTCTTTTCATGACAAGAATAACTCTTGGAGAATTTGTCAATTCTTCGAAAGAGGCAGTAGGCGTGAACAAAAATTTAGATGGCATAGTCAGGGATCGAACCCAAGACCAACAGTGACAGTCCAACGCACTAACCATCATGCCACAGGCACCACACACACAAAATAATATTGAAAAAAAAACCTTTTGAACAACATTGGATCACAGAAAAATTAAAATGAACAATAGCTATATCGTCTGCATATGAAAAAGCTGTGCTTTTCTTAAAAACCCGTAGGAGTGCATCTGTAAAAAGTATAAAAAGGACCGGACCTAGTTTTGACCCTTGTGGTACAGCATGTGTACAGCTTCTTTCCTTACTCCATGAACTTTCAACTTTAATTTTAAATGTTCTTCCTATGAGATAGCTCTCCATTTATTTCCAAAGATTTCCCCTAATGCCAATTCTGTAAAGGACGTCCAAAAGTTTATTGTGACTCAACGTGTCAAAGATGGGACGAATAACTGTAGTCTTCAGAATTTTCGGAACACTTCCTTGTGTCAAACTTCTGTTCACAATTTTGAATCAATGGTGTTATTAGGTTTGTATTGGCTTTTATCCCCTTATTCCGTCAGCACCTGGGTTCTTATTAGGATTTAGATTTCGAAGTATATTATAAATTTCGATTTCATCAGCTTCTTCTACATACATACATATATTGATTGAGAAAGTTGTTGACAAGGATGTCTTGATGTTTTTACATTGCATATGTGTACAATCTTCGTTGCTTGTGTTGAGAAAGATTCAGCAAGTTCTTCAATGGTTTTAGAAGCTTTAGACGTTTTACAAAGATTGTGTTGTATAGTTTCGGGTCTATGAAATAACTCCCACGAAATAAGTCCCACTTTTGAAAACGAAATAAGTCAAACCAAAATGAAATGATTTAAAAATTTACTTAAAATGAAATAACTCCCACTCAAAATGAAATAACTCCCCCTTGAATAATATATTTCTTAAATGAATTAAGTCCCACATTCATAAACGAAATAAGTCCCACTAGTAACAACGTTTGGATTCGTAAATGGATTAAGTACAGATCAATTGTTCTTATTATTAAGATGGAAACCGTTTCGGAAGGACCATCAGATTAAAATTATAGACATTTATAAATGGCTTGAAGATCCAGTACATGGTAGACGGTATTATAGTTTTAACGTGGCATTGGGATTAGTTGTATTTTGTAATGGTGATATTAGAAAACATGGAACACGAATTCCACTTTCCTAATAAAAATATAATAAAACACTTACATACGTAATAATTAGGTCAACAATTTTTTTTAATATTGTTTTTCCAGTAGTTAAGTTCGGTACCTATTTGTACACATTTCTTTAAAGTTTTTTATTATAGTAAGTATAAAGTAATTAATAACAAAAAAAGGAGAGCCATGAGAGATAAGGACAAAAAATTATGGTTGTCCCTTTTACGAAATGTCCAATATATAACTTTTTGCATAAGAAAAAAATTAGAAATAAAGCCATAATGGCCTTTTATTCAAAAAAGCTGTTGATATTGGCGGCTGCCTGGCGACTTTACATACCCTAAGCGGAGCAACGGAGTTGCGTGAGCGGGTGTGACCCCGAAAAAGGGAGTTGAAATCCTGAGAACCCGCGAAGCGGACCACCCACAGGTGCTTTTATTGAAAGAAGTTGTTGATATAGGCGCCTGCGTGGCGACTTTTCACACCCTACATATAATTGTTTCTCAAACAAAATATAAAGAAGCTTGCTGTTATTCCTCTTCCCTGCAATTATTTCGTATGTCACACTCATGTTCACTATTGAAATTCACAAACTTAACTAATCAATATAATGAGAAGGTCTTGTAAACTAGCACACTTAACAACAAATTTGAAACAATATTATTCATTTCGTAAAGAGCAAGAAATAACGGAACTTTTCGAAAGCATATTCTACAATACAATACATTTTTTTTAAAAATCAAAAAATAGAACATTATGAAATTCAATGAGAAACAACGTGAAGAGCAACAAATAACGGCAAAAATTATTAAGCGTTCACTTAAAATGCAAAATTATGAAAATGAAATAAGTCCCACTTAAAACGAAATAAATCCCACCAAAATATAAATTTAGGGGTATGAAATAACTCCCACTTTACAAAACGAATTTATTTCTACTCAAAACGAAATAAGTCCCACTTAAAATAAAAACGCGTAACGAAATAAGTCCCACCAATTGACGAAAAAAGTCCCACTTTTAAAAACGAAATAACTCCCACTTTCAAAATAGCAATTTTTGGTGGGACTTATTTCGTTTTAAGTGGGACTTATTTCGTGGGAGTTATTTTATAGACCCATAATTTCATTCACAGACGCTTTATTCCTATCCAATATTTCATTTATTATACTCCAAGTCTTTTTAGGATCAAGTTTTGCGTTCAGTATTTCATTTTGGTAATAGTTAGATTTTTCATTTGTATTTCTTTATTAACATAGTTTCTTATTAGTTTATTGTTCTTTAGAACTTTATTTTACTCGTATTAAACCGAGATCGCAGTCCTTAAAATTCAATTATAAGTTCACACTGAATTCAAAGGAAATTATAGAAAGTGAAGATTTACTCGAGTTCTAAATATTTTTAAAATTACATTTTAAAGATAAAACTAAATATATTAGATCGATATTTAAATTGATTTTAGAACTTTGTCAAAGAATTGGCTGTAAGTAATTCTAACTTTTAAAATATTTGAAAGAAATACTTTGGTTTTTGTTATCAATTTTTTTCAAAACTTTTTTGAACAACCTTTTCATTGAAATATTCTTTTCATTATAACCATGTTCCGTTATAAAATCGTGAAGAAAATTATAAGACAAGAAAAATTATTAATAATATTAATGTTATCGGTTATTGTGTTGATTTTCGAGAAATTAATATTTACCAATCTTATGAAAATACAGGAAAATATTTGGAAAAAAATGCCGGGATGCGATCGACACTCATGAAATGTATCTAAAAACTTACCTCATAAGCTTAAACTTACTTTCTTAAGGTGGCGCTACAGTCCTGTGTGAACTAAGGCCTCACCCAACAAACTATGTCTCCAGTTTCGCGCTCCAAGTTGGGTGAGGTGACTTTACACTTGTGCGCGCCACCTGATTCGCAGTCTTCCTCTAATGCGCTGTCCTGTCAGTGTGGAATCGAAGACTTTCCGGGCCGGAGCATTGGTTTCCATGCGCTCTACGTGACCCAGCCACCTTAGTCGTTGGACGTTTATACTTCTGGCTAAGTCTACGTCGCTGTACAGTCCGTACAGCTTGTCGTTCCATATTCTCCTCCACTCAACTTCTATGCATACCGGACCGTAGATCACCCTAAGAACTTTTCTCTCGAAACGAACCATGTTGCTTTCATCCGCTTTTGTCATAGTCCATATATAGCAACACTTCGGTCACTCGAAAAAAGGCTTTTACTTTCATTAACCGCAAAATCCCTTTTTGCCGCATCAATACTCACCCCCATTCCCATTGACATTATGCCGAGTTTTTCCGATTATGTCAATGTCATCAGCATATGCTATAGTAATTGGGCAGACTTTTGAAAAATAGTGCCTCTAGTGTTGACGTGGGACCTCTGCACTATTCTTTCAAGGACGATGTTAAAGAAATCGCATGACGTAAACCTTATATTTTTAACTTCCCATAGGAAGTTATTGTAATGGGTCCGATTTGTCAAATTGAAAATTTTGACATTTCTCGACGTTTCAAGGTCCCTAGAGTCGAAATAAAAGATTTTTAGAAAGATGTCTGTGCGTGCGTGTGTACGTACGTCCGTACGTTCGCGACATTTTTTTCGTCGTCCATAGCTCAAGAACCAGAAGAGATATCGACTTCAAATAAATTTTGTTATACAGATAATAAGGCAGAAAGATGCAGAAAGGGCTCTCAAAAAAATTGCGTGGGTGGTTTTTTTACCATAGCAGTTTAAAAAAAAGGTGAAAATTTTGGTTAACCCTAAATATCTCATGAACCAATGACGCTAGAGACTTGAATTAAATTTTATATTATATATTGTAACGTGATACAAAACAATTATATTTTTGGAAAAAAATTCAATTAACGGTTTTTTTTATAAATCAAAAAAACTGAAAAAAAAAAATTTGTCACTTCGAAAATTTTACGACTAAAATATGATTTCATTTCCAAAATAATTTTGTGCAATAAAGAATTATGTTTTTGACATTTGATAAAATTTTGAGAAAAATCGAATTGACAGTTTTTTTACAAAAAATAATAACCTAAAAAAAATAAAAAAAAAAGTTGGTAAAAATTGAGTTTTGACTCAAATATCTTTTCAAGACTTTGAGATATTGGCTTAAAACTACTTTTATCTTTCAAAAAATGTTGTTTTCAACATTCAGTAAAATTTTGAAAAAAAATAGAATTGATATTTTTTTTACAAAAAATTAAAAACCGAAAAAAAATTTAACAAAAGTTGGTAAAAATTGATTTTCGACTTAAATATCTTTTCAAAAATTTGAGATTATGGCTTCTAACTAATTTTAACTTATAAGAAATATTGTTTTCAACATTAGGAAAAATTTTGAGAAAAATCGAATTGACAGTTTTTTTACAAAAAATAAAAACCTAAACAAAAAAATTAATAAAAGTTGGTAAAAATTGATTTTCGGCGCAAATAGCTTTTCGAAAATTAAAAATATTGGCTTCAAACTTATTTTATTTCACAGAAAATATTGTTTTTTATATTCAGTAATTTTTTTATAAAAATCCAACAGTCCGTTTTTTCATAAAATAAATAAAATCTACAAAAAATAGAACGCAAATTTGGCAAGAATTGATACATTTAGTCAAACTTTTAAGCAAGACAAATCGATAGACGGGATGGGAAGTTATCAGTGTGGGTCGCATCCCAGCCTCTTTTTGTATGCAAGGAGTCAAATTTGCTTTCATTGCTTTTAAAATGTTTCAAGATGCTTGAGTCAAAAAAAAAACAGTTTTTAGTGTTTTTTTGAAGTATTTTTTTTAATTAATAACAAAAATATTTTGAACAAAAAAAAAAACTGATAATTCAAAAAATTTATCAAAAATAGAATTAATTTTTATTAGAAGTTCAAGCAAAACAAAATGTTTTTTAAAAAAAGTTAATGCATACAAAAATGTATTGCATTTAAATAAATGTTATGAAAACTTTACTTTTGTATAAATTGAAACATTTTTGTTAAAATCAACTACATATTTATAGGGAACATAAATTCCCCAGTATGAAAATATCAGACATTAAAAAAAGAAAAGTGTGTACATTAAAAATAAGTACATAGGTACGATAATTTAAACATTTTTGAAAAATCCTACGCCGATCTTGATACTGATTGTGACAAGCGATTTAAGCTTTGGTTTCATTTCAATTTGTTTCAAGCTTAGTACATCAAAATTAATGCCAATATGTTTGATACAATATTCATTAAGAACTTCGAAATTAAGATGATTCAAAAATCTTTTTGCTTTTTTAATATAAATCATTTACTTTGTTTATAAATACATTTTTATTTCAATACGAAAGCACTTCCTTTTCTATGTAGAAAAAATAAAACCAGGAACGAGTTAGTTTTTCAAAAATATAATAATTGATCTTTATGTTCAAAAAAAACTTGTAAGACATGGTTTTAAACGAATTTATTTGGAATGTGTCAAACGCTGTGCATATATTATGGCCTGATTAGAAATTCAGATATTGTTTTGAGCAATCGCATTTGAAACAAATATTCGTGTCATAAAGAGTAGTCCAATAATTTTGAAAAGTTTTCGGAAAATTAACAAATGTATGTACATATTAATTTGGCCTTGACATACAGTCTGTATTTTTTGCACTAAAAAGAAAAGTTTCGATTTTGAAAGAGTGAAAAATCAACGACGACGGCGACGATCAAAAGGACGTGGATTACATACAAAGGAGTTTAATGTTTTCAAGAAAACATGGAGGAAGAAAATAAGTTTTTTCGAAAGTCTTGTGTTCTGATGGTTGTTGCAGACTTTAATGATGTAATCAGCTTGAGACTTTAGTGTGCTTGTGAGAAGTTTTGGAAGTCCTATTTCTTCATATATGGCATAACTAGGTGCATTCAGAGGTAGGTTGAAAAAATTCTTTATGAAATTCCTATAAAATGTATCGATTTCGAGTTGTTTTCACTATTGAATTAAATATTTTGTATTTTGTAGATACATATGTATGTATGTACATTAATTTGTTTGTTGGATAATATATTCTTCTATGTTAAATTTATTAAGCTTTACTAGCTTTGGGCTTTCTCTGATAAATGATAGGTAGTCCTCTTCTGTTACAGTATGTAGATTACCGATCGATCATAAATTTGTGTGGCGTAAAAGTGCTTTCATTCGTAATAAAGTTAATTAATTATATTAAAAGAATCCTAAAATAAGTGAAATAAGTATTTTCATCAGTAAAATTTGATAGCTTTATTGGAAAAATTTATTTTTCATATATGTACATATGTACATATATGTATGTAATGTACATATATTACTGTAGAAAGTTGTCTAACATCATTCCTTTAGTACCTTTTTGAAATTAAAATAAAAACAATAATGCCTCTCCAGTTTAGCTCGTTTATTAATGATTAAAAGAATTTTAATCGCGTTTTACCGACTCCAAGAAGGCGGGAAGTTTATAAAAAAAGGTTCAACCCAATGAGCCTAGGAAAAGAAGAATCTAAAAAAAATATAGATTTTCGAAAGAGAATATCATAAAAATAATTGGAATTATTTTTTTTATATTTTATTTGTTATGACAAACAGCTGATTTGATAGACAGATAAATGGAATAGATTGCTCCATTTTGATACTTTTTTGATATAAGCATTGTATAACTAAAATTTATAGTAAAATTTTTTATAAATGGGAATTTTCGCAACGTTACATAGAGCCTACATAAATCCTTATGCACTGTATAACTATTAATCTGTTTAGCGAATTCTATTCAATAAGGCTGTATATGTTTTTATAGATGAGACAATTTATTTTTGGCGCAATTTTTGTTTTCTTTTGAAATGGCTATAAATTGTGCTTTTAAATGTCCAATAATGAGTGTCAATGGACGAATTTTATAAACTCAATATTACTTCTTTTATGTGATATCCGTTAGGAGCTACAGTAATAACAGGGTCTATAGAAAAATGTGACATGGCTATTGGACTATGACTAACTGAAAAAATTACTTTGCGAGACATTTTATTTCAAAAAATTTAAACAAAAATTAAAATGTCAGTATATCTAAGAATCGATCAGGATTTCGAAAAATCGCTGAATGTTGGAATGGTAGCAACCAAGAAAAAAGAAAAGCGATACTTATCGACCCCTTTAAATTGGATGACAGCGATTTCTATGTATCGATTCGATCAAAAAAATGCCAAGTTTATAATTGACCTTTAACATAACTTAAATGACAGCTTTGCTAATGTCTGCGATCTTAACAGCGCTAAGATTTTTCGCTCGGAATATTCACCAAAGTAAAAAAGGTAATGTAAAGTTTACTATATCCGTACTATGTATCTTTACCACGATAAGTAAATATTTTGTTGCAACAGGCGATTTTCATGGAATTTTTCACCCAACAGTCCCCAGAATAATTGCAAGATTTCAAAGAAATTGGCCCTGCAGTTACCGGGTTTTATTTTTGTTTTCCACTAAAATACTTTTTTTATAGGTTTAAGTGAAATTGTACTAGAATTGTAGTAGAATAAACCTTAAACCTGTTTCTAACTAACATTCTTTTTGAATATAAAATGTGTCTAACCTGGATGTTAAATTTAAACTCTAGTTCTATTAGACTCGGATTAAAAATATGACTATGAATGTGCCCCAATGTTTTTGTCCAGGTTATTTATTAACTTCCCATAGGAAGTTATTGTAATGGGTCCTATTTGTCAAATTGAAAATGTTGACATTTCTCGACGTTTCAAGGTCCCTAGAGTCGAAATAAAAGATTTTTAGAGAGATGTCTGTGCGTGCGTGTGTACGTACGTTCGTACGTCCGTATGTCGCGACGTTTCTTTCGTGGTCCATAGCTCAAGAACCAGAAGAGATATCGACTTCAAATAAATTTTGTTTTACAGATAATAATGCAGAAAGATGCAGAAAGGGCTCTCAAGAAAATTGCGTGGGTGGTTTTTTTTACCATAGCAGTTTAAAAAAAGGTGAACATTTTGGTTATCCCTAAATATCTCATGAACCAATGACGATAGAGACTTGAATTAAATTTTATATTATATACTGTAACGTGATACAAAACAAGTATATTTTTGGAAAAAAATCCATTTAACGGTTTTTTTTTATAAATCAAAAAAACTGAAAAAAAAAATTTGTCACCTCGAAAATTTTACGACTTAAATATGATTTCATCTCCAAAACAATTTTGTGCAACGAAGAATAATGTTTTTGACATCTGATAAAATTTTGAGAAAAATCTAATTGACAGTTTTTTTTTTATAAAAAATAAAAACCTAAAAAAAAACATTACTCAAATTTGGTAAAAATTGAATTTCGACTCAAATATCTTTTCAAAAACTTGAGATTAAGGCCTCAAACTTATTTTATCTTATAAGAAATATCGTTTTCAACATTCTGAAAAATGTTGAAAAAAATCGAATTGACAGTTTTTTTTACAAAAAATAAAAACCTAAAAAAAAATAATAAAAGTTGGTAAAATTTGATTTTCGACTCAAATATCTTTTCAAAACTTTGAGATATTGGCTTTATACTACTTTTTTCTTTAAAAAAATATTGTTGTCAACATT
The DNA here is from genome assembly GCA_920104205.1 of Eupeodes latifasciatus. NCBI lineage: Eukaryota > Metazoa > Arthropoda > Insecta > Diptera > Syrphidae > Eupeodes > Eupeodes latifasciatus. The sequence goes on from OV049924.1 coordinate 403,170,358, forward strand.
CAGCAAAATTTTGAAAAAAATCGAATTGACAGTTTTTTTTACAAAAAATTAAAAACCAAAATAAAATTTAACAAAAGTTGGTAAAAATTGAATTTCGACTCAAATATATTTTCAAAAATTTGAGATAATGGCTTTTAACTAATTTTTACTTATAAGAAATATTGTTTTCAATATTCGATAAAATTTTGAGAAAAATCGAATCGACAATTTTTTTTACAAAAAATAAAAACCTAGAAAAAAAACAATACTAAAACTTGGTAAAAATTTACTTTCGACTCAAATACCTTTTCAAAAATTACAAATTTTGGCTTCAAACTTATTTTATTTCACAGAAAATATTGTTTTCGATATTCAGTAATTTTTTTATAAAAATCAAACAGTCCGTTTTTTTAATAAAAAAAATAAAATCTTCAGAAAATAGTACGCAAATTTTGATACATATAGACAAACTTTTAAGCATGACAAATCGACAGACGGGATGGGAAGTTATCAGTGTGGGTCGCATCCCAGCCCCTTTTTTTTTAAATGCAATAGATGATATTGAAACCTAATTAAGTTGCATTCATGTCTGTTTATACTCCACCCACATCTATAATGTTCAAATATGCATACACTCATAATTTAAAATTCCCAAATAATCGTAAGACAAAGACAAATAAAGTTATACAAACAAATCCTAAATTTATGTAAAGCAATTTATCTCCATCATGCAGTAAAATAAGGACTCAACAACAACATTCTTCATCTATCCAACTTCTCTTTATGCCTAATCTTCCAAACCAAATAAAGAATAATTCCCTTTCCACAAAAAAACCTTGAATCCATCATCATAACGGTAGTTTATTATAAACGATCAAATCAGCATAGAAATGGAATAAATTCTCACCCCCAAGTCAATTCAAATTCAAACCCATTCCCTAATCCATATTCATCAAAACCAATGACACCAAATATGTGCATAAGTACATACATACCCAACCCAGGCTAAATAAAGAATGTATGTTTTTAAAGGTTAGGGTTCTGCCTCCCCCCAACCACTTTTGTAATAGAGTGAATAGATATATAGGCTGCATTATTTGTGTATGTAATAAAATGTCGAACACCAAGCAAAATGACTATAAAAGTGACAAGTTTTTCATAAGATACAAAGATACAATTCGAATTCAATTGTGCATGCCAATCACACTTCAAAGCACAATAGCTAGATATACAATCCATACATATGTACCTACACAAGGGTGAAGGTAAGAGCCAGAATAAAGTTATATATGGATGAGACTCTTATTCAGTCTTCACAATTTTGTGATGTGTCTTTGAAACACGAATGTTGCCATTTATCTTCTTGTGGATCTATTGATTTTGCACCAGTACCAGTACCAGAACCAGAACCAGAACCAGCACCACTCAATAAAATAAAAATAATAAATCTCAATAATAATAATAATAGGACTCGACGTCTAAATCGCCAGCAACTTAAGTATAGACGAAAAATATTACCCAAAGGATGCGACACTAATCTCAATGAATACTACATAAAAGATAGATATCCTTTGAAATAGATGCCAGGAATAAATGCTTGTCAGTGTCTCATTGCTCTCATTAGATAATAATCTTTGGCAAGGACTATGTGCTCTGCTCAGCACTGGCATCCATCCCCGACGACGATGAAGCCGACGCGACGATGACGATGACGAGATGACTATGACGATGACGTCGACCACGAGCATGATGAGGTGCTGCTGATGCTTTCCCCCTAAAAAACTTATCCCAGTCCCATGTATCTTTGATGGTGCTCAGTGATGTGGTACTGGGTTTCATCGCACGTCCTTCATCAATGAATTAATTATAAATATATTTCCCTCTTCGAGCTGTGCGGTGCGGTGCGGTGTGATGAAAAACGAGCATGATGAGAAGAATCCTTGTGCAGGTGCTGGAGGTGGAGCTGTATCTATTTATGATGATGGTCTTGGTCATCCTAATCATAATCAAATGTATAAGACGATTTTGTTTGTTGTTTGGCTCCTATGGGAAGCCGAACCGTTTCATTTGTCTTTTGACACCAAAATTGCATTGGGAATTCAGTCATAATATAGGTTTGCATCTTATGTACATATACATATGTGGACTTTGGAGTCGATATGATATATATGTTGAAAATAATTCATCCCGTCCCAGTTTTTGGTATATTTCCCCAAGCTCAATTCGAACAAATATTTGCAATCTCCCCAGTGTTGTCTTTGCTTTGGTTCAATTTATATGCATTGTCGAAAGTCTATGTTCCAAATGATGGGACACAAATAACAATGAAGCATTCCTAAAATACGAGTACACCATCTACAAGCAGTGTCAAAAAATTTGTACTTAGTAGTCTTGTAAAAAATAAGCCTAATTCTATAATAACAAATTAGTCTTCAAAAAGTAAGACAAACAAATGCATAAATGCAATCAAATGATTGCAATCAAACGATTGCACTGGGAGCAAAATGATTGCAATCATTTCAAGTTCTTTGTTATTTTTGGTGTTGAAAATGATGAAGAAATATATTTTTTTAATGATATTTTAAAAACTGTATAACTTTGCTCTTCTTGACTATAAACCATTTTTTTCAGCATGTTGTTACATTATTATAATAATGTACAGTGGATAAATAATAGTAACTAAAAAGCGGACTTTTCCTTTGACACTGACTGTATACAATCATTTTTAAATTAATGCGTTCGGAATTGAATATGTACCATACCATCATGACAATGCCACAGACAAAAACATTCTTCCAATGGAAATGGAAAGTAGAAGTGTATCATTTTCGTTTATATGTATCTATGAATGTTTGTGACAAAACTATTTTGTTCCACATAAATATAAAGATATTTCTTTATTTTTTGATTTTAAATTGACCTCTTTTTGGGGAATTCAATCGAAAATATCAAGACCAATCGACGACTGTGACTACGACTACAACTACCACGATAGATTGATTGTTTATTTGAATGATGAAGACATTTTTATTGTGATTTGGCACGTGCATCAAAATTATTGCAGTAGTGAATTTTAAATTAAATTTTGAGTTCAAAATTTAGAAGCAAATTAAAAATATTTTGCGGACATTTTATAGATTGCAATTACTCTGTGAGTATACGAACATAAAGGTGTGTCCAATTCAAAGAAAATATTTCAGGAAAAACTATTAAAAAAACGTTTATCAAATGTTTCTCATTTGTTTAAAAAACATTTCGGAAATGTTTCTGATTTGATGTTTTTTTGGTGTGGATGCTTTGAGAAACATTTTTGAAATGTTTTGTTTCCTATTTATGTTTCTAGTTTTGTGCTTGAAAATGGACTGTAAAAGAAGAAGCACAGGGTAATGTTTTATCATCATGACTTTTGTTTGTATCTCATCTTTTTCAAAATTTGTCTTTTCGAAAATAGAGCCACGTTTAGTTTTGCCAACCCTGCCAAACTTGTGTCTTTGAGCTTGTAACCATGGAGAATTCGCGCTGCTCCATATACACTTAAGGCGAGGCACTATCTTTCAAAAGTCTGTCCAAATACTGAGAATATGCTGATGATATTGACATAATCAACAGCTTTTTTAACACACGTAGTTTACGTTTATTGCATACATTTAAATAATCCATACCTTCAATACTTTAGTACCCATAACATGATGGCTAGTGCGTTGGACTGCGCTCATGACACAATTCATGCTGCGTCTAAACTCGTTTCTGATATCCAATGGAATAAATCAAAACAACAATGCACAGATGCTGCTCTGGTTGATTTGGAAAAGGCCTTTGACACCGTATGGTTAGAGGGTCTTTACCTAAAACTGAGCAGGCTTGGCATAAGCAAACCATTGTTGTATATACTTTATGATATGCTTAACGGTAGAAAGTTTGTTGTCAAAAGTGGCAATGTAACTTCTAACCACAACATTCTTAATTAAAAATGGTCTTCAACAGGGAGCGGTGAATTCGCCGATTCTCTTCAGCATTTACACCAGCGATCTGATAGGTAGTATTACAAAGGCAATTGCGTATGCCGACGATCTAATTGCGTACAGAACGGCCCGAAAGGTTGAGGTTATTAGAATTCTCTTGCAGCGTGATTTCGACAAGATTCAGCGATATTGCGACGACTGGAAACTGAAAATAAATGTCCCGAAGTCGGAGACAATTCTGTTCAGGACTCCGTTGGCTAGAGCCAAGAGGGATGCGTGCAAGAATTGGCGCAAGATGGTCATCGTTGATCTTCACGGGCAGCGATTAACGAGCAAAAGTGTAGTGATGAACCTCGGTATCTGGTTAGATCAGTATTTATATTTAGACAGACATATAAATGCTGCTCTGACCAGGGCCAGAGGAGCCTTTGCTCTGACGAAACGGCTGTTTTACAGCAGTCGGCTTGACCCCAGAGTGAAGGTAATTTGCTACATGGCCCTCATACGGCCGATGATCGTTTATGGTTGGTCTGTGTGGTTCAACGTTGCCCCTTCCCAGATGGAGAAGTTTCAGGTTTTCGAGCGGCAGTGTTTACGACGCTGTACCGGCTTATATCGAACAGCCGAATCTTCTTTCGTGGATTACTATTCTAACGAGGTCCTATACAACGGACCTCGAATCAACAGAATTGACAATTTCGTAATAAAACTCGTTCGAGGTCACATTGCAAGAGCTATGTCTTCGATCAACAATTTAATTTTCGGGGTGTTCTATCCGAACGACGAATATTTTGAAAGTGTACGCTTGAGCGGCTTTATTCCACCAGAGGCATTTTTCTTTTTAGATAGATGCTGTCTGATACAGGATAGACTGGCAGCTCCGCTAATCTACCACGTCAGACGACGAACCGTGTATAGGCGACTCCTGTACAATCGGGACGTCATGACACAAGACGGAGCAGAGCTCCTTCGGTTCAGTAGGCCTGTGTCCGAACGGGCCTGAACTGATAGGGTGAAGCAGGAGAACCAGTTTTGGTGGCTTCAATCGGCACTTGATAGTGGGTAGTCGGAATGGGGTCTTAAGCCTTGGCCGGCTTACATACTTGTTTTATAGTTTTAGGGCTTAGTTTTAAGTAGAAAAGGCAATGTGGCACAAAAAAAAATTTTAAAAACAAAAAAAAAAAAACAAAAAAAAAACATGGAATAAGGAAAAAAAGGGAAAGGAAAACAAAAAATTTTAGATAGTTAGATTTGCTGATTCGGTTGTTCTAGTTTTTAGTTTGAAGAACTTTATACATAGGTAGAATAGGTAGTTTAAGTTAGTTTTAACTTTTGTATCAAGGACCTAATTTTAAGTAGTTTTTAAGTAAAAATGAAAAAAAGATATATGAATTATTTTTTTTTTTAATTTTTTAAAAAATAAAAAAATAAATAAAATTATTTACAGTCAAATAGTTTTTAGAGCCGAAAGTCATTAGAATTAAGTATTATTGTTTTAATTTAGAGTGTCCGTATGGGACCAGTAAGTTAGTTGTAAGTTTTAGTTAATTAGGGTAGTTTTATGAATTTTTGTCTAGCTTTAAGATAAGATTAAATTAATAAAAATGAATTAAAAAAAGGGCGTTGGACTGTCATGCCAGAGGTCTTAGGTTCAATCCCTGTCTGTGCCATCTAAAGTTTTTTTTTCACGAGTACTGCCTCTTGCGAGGAATTGACAATTCCCCCAAGAGTAATTCTTGTCATGAAAAGTGCTTTCTTAAATTAGGTCCCTTCTATCCCTGACAACATTACTTGCACACAGAAATGCTTGAGAGTTGTAAGTCACTAGGCCCTAGTTCTCAACGGACTGTTGCGCCACCTAATTTATTTTATTTACAATACTTGTTTGCTCGTACTCGTCGCTGAGAACTCACACTTTTGTTCACAATTTAAATAAAATTAAATAAATTATTATAGACTCATCGCTTAATTGTTAAACAGATTTACTATTCTATTTATTGAGTGCATGTCTTTTATATATGGCATAGGTTTAACACATATTATAGGTTGAGTACGAAGATTGAAGAGGGTTTCATTTGGTACATAGATTTAAATGTAAACATCGAATCAATTGTAATCATTGCATAGAAGTTTCATGGGAACCTCATATAGCATACATTCAATACAAGAATTTTAGGGAAAAGCCTCTTTACTGAGTCCATACAATTTTCCCTCAGAATATGGTTTTCTATGAAATTGCTCGATGGCACAGTCAAATTTGTATCAACTTCTCCATCTTAAATCTAACGTTGCACTGGTATAAAATGTTATTACCCGTGTTTTGTTGAAAATTCTATCAATAGTATAGTAGGATTTGAAACGAATAACAAAAACAATATCCGCATTATGAATACTACCGATAAAAGTTAAAGTAGAATCTTACTACGGATGGGTTTTTGACATTTATACGAGTCTCGAATGGATGTTATGTGATTTCATTATCAAATGTTGGTACGATTGATATTGCATTTGTATCTCGATGGCTGTGTTCGTTAAGAAGTTGTGCATTTGGAATCATGTATTTTCCATTGGGGAAAAAAAATCAATCAATATTTGCTGCCGATTTGTTGTTGGGTTTGAGGTTGGTTCAGCTGCATCTATTGTGTCCGTTTCTTCTTTTTGGTGAATTCCTTCGTCGTGGTATGTGTTGCCTATCATGAAACACAAATTGTGCAGAATGCATGCACTGACAAAGAGATTTTGTGACCGAACGAATATCTCGTTGTTCAATAAACTTGAGAAGCCGTCTAAACCTATCTTTCAACAAGCCGAAGGCATGTTCTACAACAATTCTGGTCGCAGAATGAACATAATTAAACGATCTTTGCTGCTAACTTAATCTGCCATTTTCATTTTATGGTATGGCACTAGCCAGTTTGTAGCATACGCTGAATCACCTAAAATGAAAGTATTTACCGGAAATAGTTGGTTGTGGTGGCTCAAGACCTTTTTGAATATCTCAGAACGCCTGAGAACTCTACTATCGTGTAGAGATCCTGGCTCACCACAGCTGATGTTCATGAATTTTGTATCCGCAACGACGACAGCTTGCAGGATAATTGTGAACTTGTGCTTGAGGTTGTAGTAGCACACTTTGTCGGTCTTTGGAGCTGCGATTGTTATGTGGGTGCAGTCTAATGCACCTAGAAAACCGGGTATTGTTTTTTTCCTCTAATTTTCGGCAGTTTTCGGTGACAGCATTTCCCTGAGGCCATTTTATGTCATGGTATAAAGAATACAAGGTATGCTGTATATGAGATGATAGGTCGCCATCTTGTATTCGTGTGACGTCATTGCGAGTGACAGCCAGTTTTGTGCGGTTTTTACTTCTTAATGTTTTGGTTGATTTCATTTGCGAAAGTAAATAGATAATGTGCTCTTGAAAAATATAAATAATTGTAACTTCTTTTTAAATAAACAAACTATTTACATAAATGTAAATATGCCAAATTATTGTTGTGTGAAAAATTGCAAAAGTTATTCAAACAACAAAAACTGTGAACATCTGAGATTTTTTTGCTTCCCAAAAGATCCAAATCTGAGTTTGGCTTGGGTTAAAGCTTGTGGAAAAAAAAATGTTAATACCAGCTTTGCACGAATATGCTCGTTGCATTTTAAAGAAGACGATTATTGTCTCAAAGATAAACTTATGAATGTGCCATTGCCTAAATCAAAACTTGATCCGAAAGCCGTACCACTCAGAAACATACCTGAAAGTTGCAGTGACAATGCGCTTGCTTTATCAAGGGCTCTTAGGGCAGACAAAAGGAACAACCGAAGAACTGTGCAAGTTGCCTCCAGCATTATGAAGAGAAAGAAAATATTTCACCCAATATGCAAGAACAAAATATGCAGCATGTTGTCGAGATGGAAATTTCAACTCATACAGAGTAGGTTCATTTTTATATTAAAATATTAAGAAGCATTGTGTTAAATCAAAATTTTGTTATACACAGAGTTGATATGGAGTGTAGCAGACAGCTTCAAATAATCGAGTTGGAGAAACAGTTGCAGCTTTGCCAAAAAGAAAAAAACAATTGGAAGAAGATAACTGCAAGCTCCGCAACCTTGAAAGCTCTGTTGCATCTATTTTTACTGATGGCCAGATCAAACGACTAAAGAATCCCAAGAAGAAATTGAACTGGACACTGGATGATATAACGTCAGCGATTTGTCTACATTCTGCAAGAAAAGCAAACCTCATTTACATGGGTTGATGCAATATCTGAAGGTGATCTGCACAAACCATCTCCAGAATTTATGGAAAAAATTGTTGCTCTTGAAAACATATTTATTAAAATAAATAGCAATAAGATACATGTGATAAGTGATTACTTAAAGTTTCACTTAACAAATTGTGATGATGTAAATTTACCTGAAAAGGTTAAACTTTTGTTCTTTAGATGTAGACTTTATTTTAGAATAAAGTCTTTACATAATACTAATAACGAAAAAAAGAAACAAACGTACAAAAAAAAATCAAAACTATTACTTAAAAGAGAAATACCTAGTTTATCTTCTTATTTCAAAGTTTTGCATCTATAGAAATTGAAAACCGAACTCAATTCACCCACTAAATATTTATAAGAAAATGGGATTTCTATAGTTTAGATTTCCTCTTTTCCTTTCCTATATCCACATATTCTACAAGTTTCCGAAGTGGCTACAATTCCAATATCTGTTGAGTTGGTTACCTTGTTCAAGGGCATTCTTGGTTGTAAATTCTACAAAACAAACAAAATTGGTTTAAATAGAATTTCATTATTTAATGTAATTATTAATTATACCTTGAGAAGATCAAATTTATCAAATAACCACAAGATAATTTCAATTCAAGCAAATGGAATCCTGAGAATTTTTGTTCAATAATCGTTCGCACTTTTTCTTCATGAAATGGTTGGCCATCTAAAACTATAGATAATTAAACATTAATCAAATTTAACAATATGTTTAACCATATTATGAACCACCTACCGTAATAACTCTTCTTCAACCAAAATAATACAATAGGCCAGGGATTAACTAAGCACTTAAGAATCACTAAGGACCTTTTTAACATTATCAATTTGAGGTGATGCTGGTCTTTGCAGAACATATAATAATATAAATGAAATAAATTATGAATGTTTCAATTCTCAATAACAAATAAATTATTGTTTAGTTTTTTTCGATCTGCCGATTGAGAACCAAAGAATATCAAAGAACATCATAAATAAGAAAATTCACTCGCAATGACGTCACGATTCAGTCGACCAGAACTGTCAAGCATACCTTGTATTCTTTAGGTATACCATGATTTTATGTAGTTCTGTCCTTTCGATATCAGCCACTTGCAAACGCGATTAACTACAAACCATGCGGAAGACTTGGTTACACCGAAAAGGTTTGCTAACTGTCGAAAGGTTACAGAGTTGCTGATGTACCAAATGTACCTACACAAAAACTTCTTTTCTGCACCCTATTTAAATTCGTACTCCTCTATTAACTGCATGAAGAGATAAATAATGCTGAGAATAAGATGGTGGAAAAAAATAATGATTAAGTTAAATCTCAATGGAATATAGAATAGCAAAGCTTACTTATCAGACGCTCTATTGTTGAACGCCGCAATCTGAAGTGGGATTTGAAATCTTCTTCACTGAAAGATTCAATGGTCATTATGAAGGAATCTACAGTGGCATGTTTAGTATCTTCTGTTGAATCTTCGAGACTAGTATGCTCTTCCTGGGATGAACTTATTCCCGCTGGCACTGGACTCGATCAATTCACGCAAAAGCTGCAATTGTTAAATGAACTTTGTTTTATAGAATTTCAATTTTCAGATGTTTTCTTACTATTTCTTCTTGAAAATTGTCTATTTTATTAGTTTTAGATATTTTTTTTTTGTTGAAGTTAATTTTAACTTTTGACTTTCACAAAACTTTCTTCTATTTTTTTTTTTTTTATTATTATTCTGACAGGTCTTCTTTCAGTTGTACCAATTTTTAAATACAAAAATCTGGCTACTGCCAAAAAACACGGATATTGTTTTTTGGAAGATTACTATACGTCTAATAATGGAGTAACTTGTCTTAAAAAACAATTCTTCTTCTTCAAAAACGATTCACTCTACTTCTTACTTTTACTTTAATAAAAAAAAGCGATTGTAAAAGTTTACACTTTTGAACTAGTTTTCCTTCTTGATTTTTAAATAATAAAGTTTATGTCAATTTTTCACACCCATAGGTATACATAGTAGATGTTAATTAAAAGATCTCAATACATTGCTTACAATTATGATCATTTAAATAAAAAAGTTCCTCTTTGCAGACAAATTTGTTAAAACTTATGCGTAACAATGCAATTGTATTGACAAACTTATTTGCTTTATGTTTAGCAACATTATTACCTTGAACCAAAAGTCCAAGTTTCTTGGTATAATTTGGTAGTATAAGAACTCCAGAGCAAATCCTTTTGCTTCTAAATATCACCTTAAAACCCCTTCAGTTACGTAGATTTAGAAATGCTAAAGAGGGTCGTTATTACAATTCGATGAGAAAGTTTCTAAGAATTCAAACCATCGCATCATCCGTACAATTTCATCAGGTGAACATACAGAATATTCTTATATGTGAGCCTATAAGCTGTTCATATTTGAGAGAAATAATTGAAAACCATTTCTGGCTTATGGCTCCCTTCAGAATATACATTATATATTTCAAAAGTCCTATAATTATATTTGTATATAATATTTTGAATAACAAACATTCCAGATGCTAAAATATGGATTAAACTTTTCATATTATTATTTCTAGCATCAAACAAACGTTAAGCAATATACATACCTATCTACGATGGCTACCTTAACCTATGTATTGTATACCTCTATAACCTTCATATAAAACCACACAACCCAAGGCATTTTGAGCTGAATTCTTCGGCATAATAGCTACCTGTATATTTCGAAAATGGAAGTTTTTTGGGGGTTCACCAGATTAAACCAAATCACTTCAAGTTATTCATGCATTAAACACTTAAATAAAACAAGGATTCCATATACCTACACACGTATTGTATTAGTTATATTTTTTTCAGGTTTGCTCTTTCTTTCATGTCGACAGGTCCTTGCCGTAAAACGCTTGGAAACAATAAAAGCGAGAGAGGAAGAGTGTAATCATATTTCGAAGCAGAAGTTCTGTTTCTTTGAAACTTGATGCAAACTTTGCAAAACGAAAAAATACCTCAAACAGAGTCACACCCCTACTTTCAGCTCCAGTTGGAGCTCCCTGGAGTGGTATTATTAAGAACCTTAAGTTTTCAGCCAAATTGGTTTGGATGGACCAGTTATAATAGCTATAAGGATATAAGGAAGGCTGTTCTATTATTGCCACTCCATTTGAAGAAAGATTTAAATGCTCGCCAAATATAGCATCGGCATGGCATGGCACGTACGAACCGAATGGCGCATGGCGAACAGAACACCATTATAATAAAAGCAGTCCACCTTGTTTTGTTGCGGTTGAGCACAATTATTATGGTGGTCTCTGAATGTCGATAAATATTTGACCGAAAAAGGCCTCTACGTGGAGAAAATAACAGCCGTTTTTGTTGCCAATATTCGAATATATTCAATATTTACCTCCGTAAATAATGTGGTATCCATATCGATGATTTATCAGGGGTCGGTTACACACTTGATAGTCTGCCAGGGACGTTAAATGGTTTCAAATAAAGCATAATTTCGACTCAAGCCTCACTAAGCACACTCAAAGGGCAAAACCTACATACCTTATAAAGTATTTACCTTCCTCTATACCTCTTATAAAATAAGCGTCTAGCTGCATAGCACCACCGAAATAAATCAACTTCCAAGCATAATACAAACAATTGAAAGCGCTACCAAGAGAAAAACAAAAACAGTAAAAACAAACCCGGGAAAACCCCAAGAAGAATGGCTTCAGCTACTTCACTATTATATTGATTTAACCTCCCTGCATTTTTTGGCACACAAACCCCGAAATATACAGAAAACCAAAACAGTACTCACTGCATTCCGCCATATAGTGTAAACAAAGTTTTTGCCCTCTGACCCCACTCAACTATAATAGTACTGTATAGAAGACAGGGTACACATCAACAACAACAACACTGGTGAAAGGACTGTTTGTGTTTCAGTACAGTCGCACAGTCAGTGGAAAAGGATACAGCTTCTATGCAGCGAGGGAAGTTGGTTGATGTTGTTTTCTTTTTTCTCGTTGACTTATTTTCATTTGGTTATGCTGTGTCCCGTCTGGGTGTGGAGTCCTTTTGGTCAGTTGTAACATTTGCGTTTAGAATCACAACTCGTGTAACTACTATTCGGTTTTTTTCCATATGATATTTTGAAACAAGGACGCTTGATTTAGATTCCCAAAATCGTTGACCGGGCCATATAATATTAGTTCTGCATGACTGAGTGTATTTAGAAAAGGAAATGATATCAGGTGCGTTTATGAGAAGGCGTAGGTATTGTGAAAATATTCTTTATTCTATATAAAAGATTTTTATATATAGAAGTTGAAAAAGAATTTACTTTTAAATGACAAAAAGTGTAGGTACATTTAAAAAAGGTTTTATTGACATTTATAGGTTATGCGTATCCCAAATATCCAATCAATTGGTACAAAAACGTCAGCTTCAATTTGACAAAATAAACGGTTTTGAATGAACTTTAGAACCCAGGGCTTGTGGCAGTCTAAAGCATCTTGCACATGAGCTACGAACTGCGAACTGTGGATGTTCGGATATTTTGACTTCTTTCACATGGGCTTTATTTCTAGTCGCAGACAGAGTGGTATAATTTCGAGGTTATGTTGCGCGAGTTACATATGATATAGCCACTGCAAGCATGCCCACCATACGGCCAATTGAGTTGAAAGCAACATCAGCACAATGGGGTCAAACGAAACAGCAAATGGAACTAAGTGCAGTATCAGCATGTCTGAGTCAGCACAAGCAGCAAAGTGGATCAAATACAACAACAGCAATAAAGGCAAAGGGTCAACAACTTGTTAAGCCAATAAGTGCGATGTCAGCGATCGATGGCTATAAAAGCGGAGGCATTGCAGATCGGCGGAGCCCAATAATACGCTTTCAACCTTGATAGTTGCAGCGACGCTTGGACGGCGGACTATTTCCGTTCTTATTAATCAATATTGTATTTTATAATTATTTTGTTTATTAATAAAGCATAAGAGGCCTGTGGCAATGGTAATAAGAAAAATTGTTTTTTTTTTTTTATTTCACGGTAACCACATAAAACGTAAATCGCGCGAACAATTTATTCGTTGCAGTGTTGATGGTATGTGGATCGCGAATAGAGTTTAACAGTTCGGAGCGACCACACTGCAACCAACCAAATTGTTTTTAAAAAAATTTCCTGTTTTAGAGAACAAAATGCAAATTTTATTATCCTAACATTAGTTTCAATTGATTTCTAATAATTTAAATGTGTTTTTGTTTGAAATTGACTTTTTGAAATGTGTAAAATCACGTTTGTTCTTCCATTCGTTCATTTGTTTTTCGCTCTCATGTGCAAGGCCTTTAAGAACAACTAATATTTTTTGGCCCCTTCACATATTTCTGCGAAAAATATATGTACCTTTCATTGTAAAGGTTTTTTTTTGAGATTGTGTTGAATTTTCGACAAGGATAACTGTCCAACTATAGATTTCATACTTTTGGATTAGTATTCTCTTCTAAATTATCATTCAAATACTTACACCATAATAACACATATTTTGAAAATTCAAGCTCTGCACGCCAAACCTACAGAATAGAAACCTGACCCAAAAGGTATGTATGTAAATAGGCAGAAAGAATAACTCTTGAAATTCTATTACATTCTGAAAAAATCCCTATTTAGTGCGGTTTACAACACGGTCCATTTGAATTTAAATCGAAAATTGGTGAGTTTATTACTTAAAAACCTATGTTCTGTGTACCTCATAAGTTTAAAGATCAGTTAATTAGTTAGTTAGTTTATATAACTTTTTATTTAACTTGATTAATACAATGTAATATAATATTATTATGTTTTTTAGCAGAAAGTCTTAAGGTTATGGCAGTAAGCCGTCTACCAGATTGACATTTTTTTTTTGTATTGATAAACATTATTAATTATACAAATAAGTAATTTGAATCAAAATTAATGCAATTAAAATAAACTTTAAGTTAACATGTATTTTATAACTAAAAATCTCCTTCTCTTATTCGATTTCTATATTCCAAAGCACTTTTAGTATATCTATAAACTGGTTCCCATCCTCTCTCACCATTCAAAATACTCATTATATCGCCTTTTGGTATAGTATTTACTCCAAAATAGATCCTTCGAATTTCATTAAGCATCGGACACACAGAAATGAAATGAAAAATATCCTCTCTCTCAGCGCGGTTGCAGATATCACATAAGATTGGTAGTTCGGGTCGATGTGGTACGTAATTTAGTGGGATTAGTTCACCTCTTAACATAAAGATTGTTCTTATCATCTCAGTTTTATTCTTATCCAGAAAGTAAGTGTTTTCTTGAAGATCATATTTCACATTACTGTAGTACATTCTGTGTTGGGAAGACTGTGCCTCATTCTTGTATTTGATGTATAGATATTTTCCAGCTTTTTCCAGAATGTGTTCAAATATCACCCTCAGTGAAGAGGCTCCCTCACAACGGTCAAAAATTATGTCACATCCATAGCAATCAGCAAGTTCTTGCCACTCCTGAATGCAGTGTGAGTTATTTGTTATCATGTGCTTTAGAATGATCTTTGGTAAGCGGTGCTCTTCCATTTCCATCACTTTAAGTACATATTTGAAGTGTAACCTCAACGTTACTAAGATAAGGGGTGGGCAACCTGTCTCCAGATGAATCATGTAGTTAGGGGTGCTATTAGGTAATCCAAAAATTCGTTTAATGCAGTAACGTTGGAATTTTTCTACTGGCTCAAAATAGCTATGTCCCCAAATTTGTGCAGCATACAAAAGAATCGACTGAGCTGTAGCTTGAATGACTTTTTGCTTAGAGCTATGGGATACAAATTTGCTTTGAATGCAGGGACGCCAGATTGAACTAATAGCCCGTTTAGCTTCTGATAATTTAACTTTAAGGTGTTTTTCCATATTCAGGTTAGCTGTTATCAGAACTCCAAGATACTTATATTCTCTTATAACTTCGATAGATTGCCCTTGGAAGGTCCATGCTTCGTTTCTCGAGAATCTGCCTCCACCGTTTCTGAATACGAGAATTTTTGTCTTTTCAAGATTCACAGATAAATTCCAGGCTTTACAATACTTTTCAAGTCTGTTGATCATAAGTTGCAAACTTGTAACTGAACTAGCAAGAAAAACAATATCGTCAGCATACATAAGTCCTGGAATCATAGTGCCGTTAACCTCAACTCCACCACCAATATCATCTGTTATATCATTTATAAACAATATGAAAAGAAGTGCGCTTAAGATGCAGCCTTGCTTCACACCCATCGTAGTTTTAAAATCATCAGATAAACCTTCTCCATCCCATACCGCAACTTTATTATTTGCATATAAAGCTCTTATGATGTTCACAATTTTGCTACTTATACCAATCTTATATAGCTTGTAAAAGAGTGCCTCGCGTGGGACAGAGTCAAAAGCTGATTTGAAGTCCACAAATATGGCATAAAGTTTCTTATGTTTTTGTTTGTACATTTGAGCAATATTTATCAAAGTGAAAACTTGATCAACTGTGGAGTAATCTTCTCTAAATCCAGCTTGGAACTCGTGTAAAATGTTTTTATTTCTGATCCAGTCTTTAAGTCTCTTGTAAATTAGAGCGGTAAATAGTTTGCAGGTTGTAAATTGAAATTCCTCTGTAGTTGGCCGGATTTGTATGGTTTCCTTTTTTATGGAGCGGGAATATTATTGATTTTTTAAAGCTTTGTGGGAAGTCTGTGCTTTCGAAAAGTCGATTATACTCTTTTAGAAGGGCTTGTGCGAATTCAGTAGTACAGTTTTTGTAGAATTCGAAGGGAATCCCATCTTGTCCTGGGGCTTTGTTGTTCTTGGCATTGTTCAATACTTGAAATATTTCTGATTCTTTGAAGGGTTCATCTAGAAACACATCAATTATTTGAGGCTCTGCATACTGAATATCAAGTGACGTCTGAGCAGTGTTTAAAAGTGTTCTAAAGTGTGTTTTTAGCTCTTGTGCTTGAAGACCAGTTGCGATACTGTTTTTTCTTCCATTCAGAAGTTTGGCTGCTTTCCAAAAGTCGATTGAAGATCTGCAATTGTTTATCTTTGAGATATTTTGTTGTTCATATGCTAGTCTTTTTGCATGACATATGTTTTTGAACTCCTTGTTTGCATTAGCATAAAATGATTTAAATATATCGCAGTTATGCTTTCTAAGTAATTTTAGAAACGTAAATGACTTTCGTCTTGCCATCATGCAACCTTTATCGAACCACTTTTGTTTCTTCGTTTCTTGTTTGTTTGTGCAGTTTTGTGAAGATTTCTTGATGACATCTGAAAGTTGGTCGATATTCGGGGAAGCTTCGGTTCGGTAAAGATTATGAAGCTCAATGTTTAAATTGGTGCGGTAAGTATTTGCCATTTTTTGGTTCCAGAAAAGTTTCGGTATTAGACTAAGCTCATTATAATTATTTGAATTTTCATTAAATCCCACTTCAAATTGAACTTCTAACGGCATATGGTCCGAGAACGTCTGCTGCCCTATTCGAAAGTTGGAAATAATGTCTTGCCAGTTTCCAGCGACGAAGCAGTAGTCTATAACTGAACATGATGTCCCTCTCAAAAAAGTATATTCGCCTCTAAGATCTCCATAACAACTTCCATTTAGAACTGAGCAATCGAAAGAATCTGTTAATTCCAGTATTTTAATTCCTTTACTGTCGCACAATTCATCTTTCGACTGGCGTTGAGGATTCAAAAGCTCTGTATTCATACCCGACACAATTATTCTGAGAAAGCCCTATTCGGCCGTTGAAGTCACCAATAAGCATCAAGTTGGTAGAATCAATATTATTTAGAAGGTGGATAAGTGTATCAAAGTCACGTTGCCAGTAGTTGCAGTTGAGATAGATAGGAATTATATAAAAAGTTTGCATTTTTATTACTAGTTTTACAATATATGAATCGTTCTTTTCTTCAAATTCTAATTTTACTCCTCCAAGGTTTTTACGGTATGCTAATAGTTCTCCTCCACTTGCTCTTCCAAAAGTACTTCTTTTAATACCAGTTATCCATATGAGTTCATAATTCTTAAAAATATAAGTGTATCTATTATGTTCTATATTAAGTAAATGTGTTTCATATAGTAAAAATATGTGGAATTCTTTTAAATAGTTAAAAAATTCAACAATAGCTAATTTATTTCTCATTCCAGCGATAACTTAAAATTTTTAATTTATTTTCTTGATTTGGGTAGACGGCTGATCCTCAGAAAAAGTGCACATCTGAACTCCCATTAGCTTTTACAGCGGATGTTTTTTGCGATTGTGATGTATTGTTTACTCCTGCCATCCCTGAACTCGAAGCTTGGCCATAGTTTGACAGCTGTTCTGACGTATTGCTAATTTTTATTTCATTCATAAATTTTCAATAGTATTTTTAACACCTGTTGAGACTTTTCCAAGAATTTGGCACAGAATATGAGTTCCATCTTCATTCCCACAGCGCAAACCTTTCAAAGCATCCCACGTAAAAACTCTGTCCTCTATATGCAATCGATCGTCCCTCAAAACAATCTTTTTCTTCGGATTTTCATCTCGCAGCGGTTTCATCAGCCTGATCAATTTAGATTTCCTTTGCCGAACGTTCAATGGCAGGTCTTTATTGATGGATATACCTGAATTCTTGAGTTGTCTACAGTTGCGGAGTACACTAGATGCTATGTCGCGCGTCTTCATTTGGACGATCACTGATGATTTACGAGGATCTTGGCTTCGAATGGTGTATGCACTTTCGATATCACTGCTTGAGTCCAGATTGCCAAGGCCTGCGCAAACAGACTTCGCTTTGTTTGTCATGTCAACATCTTTCTCAACAGGTAATCGGACAACCAGATTTTTTTCAGAATTTTTCTGCAGTATTTTATCCATTTGTGATTCTAGTTGTTTATTTCGATCTCCTAATTGAGCAACTTTAGTTGTGATTTCTTCATATTTGGCTTTTAGTGTTGTTATTTCCGTGACTAAGAGCTGGAAGTCGTTTTTGGTCGGGAGTTCTTTGATAAGCGCAGCATTATTTTCCCGTAGGATTTCTCTCAGTAATTCTGGCGTAATACTCATATTTTCGTTGGGTTTGTTATTAAAATAGCTAGAGCTTCTTTTTTCAGTGTTGTTTTTTTTCTGGGGAGATGTCTTCTATACTTCTCTTGCTCATTTATAGGTTAGTTTCAGGGGAGTATTTATTTAAGTGATTTTTAGTCTTATTCTCTACAACTTACTCAGAATATTTATATACTATTATAGCAGAGGTTATAATTATTCACTTCGAACTTAAACTTTATTTTTCTATTAAGTTTTTATTTTACTTTTTTGCTTTTTTGGCTTAGCTCTTTTTTTTCACGACTTTATTGACAGGTCAACAAATGTCAATCCAAAAGTTTAAAGATCATTTGGAGAAGAGGTAGTCTCAAAAAGACTATGCAACACCCCATACATCGTTTAGTGAACGAATTACTCGTATCTTTAAAAATTAACCAGTGAACCTCTATATTGGGTAACTTGTCAGTGCTATTTAGCACCGTTGGACTCATTTTTGAGGGATTATGTCAAATCTATGGTCTTCTCCGATAATTATGAAGACAGTTGATGACGTGAAGTTCGCTAATTTGGTTCAGTCACTGTTGATTGTAACACTGATGGATTCAATACGTTTTCATAACTTTCCAAAACAGCATGTCTTAATTTACTTAAATTAAATAAGTAATTTATTACTTTATTTATTAATTTATTTGTGTATTTTTAGAGAATTCAAAATTATATAATAACATTGAAAAATCTAAGGTTAGAGAAAAACATTAGGGATTCGAAGAAAATGCAACACCTTCATTGTAACGATTTTGTTACGGTATTTTAGGGGCAAGCCGCAAGTTATAGTTAATATTATTGGTTTTCATCATTAAAACCAATCATTTTTGAAAGAAAATTAATAGCGATAATTAAAAACCAAAACAAATTTCGTGATTGGAATGCAACCGAACATTTTTTTATGACAGAAATCTGTCATTGGAGTTTTTTGAAATTGACAAACGTAGCAGTGGAACGATTTGTTTCACTTTTGGACAGAAAAAGATAAGCTGTTCCAGGAAATAGAAAAGTGCATTTAAAGTGAAATATAACTGAGAAATGTAAGTTCTTGTTACTAAAAACAAAATTTTGTTGGTTGATTTCCGATCGATCAGTACATAGTTTGGATTTTTAATCAAACTTTAATATTTTCTTGGATTGATTTCAATCAATCAAGTATCCGACCTAACAAAGAAAACACAAAAATTGGGGAATATATATATATTGTTTTGCCTGTACCTTCGTCTCAGGTGTGAAGTAATGAACTCATGTTTCATCCATGGATGTGAAAATTTTCCAAACACTCAATTGACACATCCTCACGACTTTTGTTCCATTGGGAGTAATCGCAGCACCCATCTTGCGCAAAGCTTTCTCATGTCCAAATTTTCAGTCATATGCGATGTACAGCACTTTTTGAAATGCCTAAAATATCTGCTAGCTCACACACTTTTAGTCGACGGTCACCCAATACCATTTTGTAGATTTTCTTCACCATTTCTGGCGTGGTCACCTCTTTTGGTCGATCACTGCGATGTTCGTCTTGGCAGCTCGTACGACCTCGTTCAAACTCTGCCACCCAATATTTTACTGTTGTAAACGAAGAAGCAGACTCCCCCAGAGTAGAATCTAGCTCCGCTTTGATATATTGGTTAGACTGAGTCCTTTCAAATGGAAGTATTGTATCACATAACGTTGACCAAATTTTTCCAAGTTTACAAATTCACAGAGAGAGTTCACTATTGATGACACACAAAACCGAATTAGTCCTATTTTCCATATGTTAACCTTCCCTATATTAAAGGCATCCAATTAAAATTCTCAGACGAGGATAAGTTCATATCTGGGTCTTGTTTTAGTCAAAAAATTAAATTGGAAACGTAATACTCGTATACAAGAAAGAATCAAAAAAAGCTACTGTAGCTCTCTTTTCTTGCAAAAAAGCTATTGGTAGTAAATGAGGTTTACAACCCCGAATTACGCATTGATTATGCAAATCGGTTATCAGACCGATTATAATGTACGGTTTGGCAGTACGGTGAATTTCTTTAGAAAAAGCTATAAGCCGCAAAAACTAAATAAAGTCCACCGTTCAGCTTGCCAATGTACATACATATAAGCGGATCGCTTATGACGACCTCATTTTGGCACCCTACTCTACCTAACACTTCTTGATATACATATTTAGCAAACAAATAGCTGCAAGCTCTTCTATTCGCCTCAAAGCTTCGTCGCAGTGGATTAACACCAACATAGGCCCCTCCGTAATTCTTAAGTATTTAGAATCATTTCCAAAGCACACAGACTACACCATCCCCCGCAACTGCTATTCGACAGAAACTTTTAGATTTCTATACCTTCCAAATCTTTCTGAGAGGATAGGGCATTTCTTGAAGACGAGTCAGTTCACTTTTACTAAGATGGATCAAAAACAAATGAAGGGGTTGGTGAAGATGAATACTCTGAACGAATTCCGCTGTCAGGCAGGATGATCCCTTCAACATAGACGACGAAAGCCAACAATCCCGTCTTCCCGACTTAGACGAAATAAAGATTGCCATATCTTAGCTGAAGTCTAACAAAACCGCTGGAGCAGATGGCTTGAATGCCGAGCTCTTCAAAGCAGGATAATGCACCAACTTATCTGTTAGATATGGACGGAAGATAGCATGCCCGATGAATGGAACCTTAGTATTGTTTGCCCGATTCTGGCAAAAGTAGACCCTATAAACTGTTTATCAACTAAACTATATAGGCATCAAGTAAGTTAACATCGCTTACAAAATCTTCTCTGCCGTAATATGCGAACGTCTAAATCCCATCGTCAACAACCTGATAGGTCCTTATTAGTGTGGTTTTAGACCAGGAAAGCCCACAGTCGATTAAATATTCACATTACGGCAGATCTTGGAAGAAACCCAAGAACATCAAATCGACACCCACCATCTCTTCATCGATTTCAAGGCAGCATATGACAGCATCTGCAGGGATTAACTGTATAGAGCCATGTCTAGTTTTGGCATCGTTGCCAAACTCGTCTGTGTGCGCAGGATGACCATGGAGAATTGACGCTGCTCCATAAAGGTTGAAAACAACTTAATAGAATAGTTCGATGTCAAAAAAGGTTTTAGACAAGGTTATGCACTGTCATGTGATTTTTTTAACATCGTACTTGATAGAATAGTGCAGAGCTCCCACGTCAACACTAGAGGCACTATCTTTCAAAAGTCTGTCCAATTACTAGCATATGCTGATGACATTGACATAATCGGAAGAACTTAGCGTGATGTCAATGGGGCTTTTGTGAGTATTGAAGCAGGGGCGGCAAAAATGGGTTTAACGATTAATGAGGGCAAAACAAAGTACATGCTGTCGTCAAGAAAAGACTTACAACACCGACGTCTCGGTCAAAACGTTACCATCGACAGACGTAACTTTTAGATAGTAACTTCGTCTACCTAGGCTCCGCTACCAGCACTGAGATCAAACGAAGAATTACTCTTGCTAACCGCTGTTTCTTTGGCCTAAGAAAGCAATTGAGTAGCAAAGCCCTCCCTCGAGGGACCAAAGTGTTGCTATATAAGGCCCTCATCATCCCCGTCCTGCTATAAAGTGCAGAAGCATGGACTATGACAAAAGCCGATAAAAGCACCTTGGGTCGTTTCGAGAGAAAAGTTCTTCGTGTGATCTACGGTTCCGTATGCATAGAAGGGGAATGGAGGAGAAGATGGAACGACCAGCTGTACGGGCTGTACAGCGACGTAGACTTAGCCAGAGGGATAAAAGTCCAACGACTAAGATGGCTGGGTCATGTAGAGCTCATGGAAACCAATGCTCCGGCCCGGAAAGTGACCTCACCCAACTTGGAGCTGCGAAACTGGAGACATCTAGCTAGCGACCGAGCCAGATGGAGAAGTTTGTTGGGTGAGGCCCTAGTTCACACAGGACCTCAGCCCCACCTTAAGTAGGTCAGTAAGGCCGCTATCAAATCTCTGGACTCTCTACACAAAATCTATAACAGTCCATAACTGTCGATCATCTCTAATGGAGAAGACACAACAGTTTAATATTCACCTTTGCTGTGTGCCGGGCCACATACACATTCCAGGAAAATGTGAGACAGATGAGCTCGCCAGAAATGGTACAGTACAACGCATTCTACCGCAGGTTTGGTTAATGCTGGCTTACCAATCGCTACATGTAAACTATTACTAATGCAGGACGCTATGAGGCAAACACCAGGTGGAATAACATCACCATGTGATAGGTCAAAAAAAGATCTGGCCTACACTAGATTTAAAGCGCTCCCCTGGTTCTTGGTATCTCTAAGCAGATAGCATATAAGCTCGATAATCGGTGTCACAACCGGGCACTTTCTATTATGAAAGCACGCCACGCGGCTAGGCTAGTATTCTCAAATGACTTTGCAGAAGCTGTATGAATGAGGAAGAGGAGAAAACAGTTCTTAACCTCCTCTGTACATGACCTGCTCTAGCTCAAAAACGCAAAGCGAATTCTTCTTTAAGGATAAAGGACTCAAAGTGGTTTCATTGAGCTTAGAAGAAATCCTCAAGATTAATGTGGTATCACAAACAGCAAATTTGTTAAAGAAAAGGTTGCTTAGTACCTAATATTTCTTAAGTTTGAAGTTTGGAACTTGTATTTCCTGAAAATTATTATTACTCAGTAAAATTTCCCCCAACAAACTTAGGTACGGCTCTGATCTGGCCCTTTGACACATATACAATTTATGTAACCGAATTTAGACGTAGAAATATTCTTCTCATCAGATTGGTCGTCTGTGATTTCTACGAGTATAATATAAAAGCAGGGCAATTTCGAAATTCATAATTTTGTCCTTTCTCTGTTGTCCCTGGAATCACATTTTTAAGAATGAATACCGAGTTACGACTAAATAGGGGCTGGTTTCGGTGAGAGGTTCGGTTTTGGTGGTTCTGTATGATTTGATGTACAAGGTACCTTTATGGTTCACTGTGTTCCAGTGTGTTGTTATGATGGCTGGTTTTTGCAAGTCTGTGTAATGTACTCGTACTCTTTGAAGGATTTGCTGGCATTTGCCCAAGAAATCTGAAATATTTTCGTTTCCGGGACGAGAACATCAAAGGCAGGCACACTTTCACACCATGTTTAATGTGTCATCCATTAAAATGTTGTGTGCCTTAAACTGTTTCTGTCAGGTTTTTATGGCCTTACGTTTTTGAAGCCATATTGTGTTTTTTTGTACTCTTTTTTATTTTTAAAATAAATTCTGCCGGGCTTTTTATTTAAGTGTCCGCTTTGTCTGATTTTGCTTAGGGGTCTGAGAGCCTTTTTGTACATTCGATAAAAACCTTTTGATATCATGGTTTTTAAGAGTCTTGTTTTAATGTTAAAGTCTTTACAAAGGCTAAGAACTTAATTTATGTAATTTTAACACAGCATATATTATATACATACGCCTATAGGCTTGGCATGCATTTTGCGGTGCATTTTTGTTTGTGTGTTCTGAAATAATGTTGTAATTGAGTAACGAAAGATTGGAAATGAGCCAAATAAAGGATATAGCACTTTCGGTAAATAAATCAATTTGAATGAATTTGCATATAACGCACCGAGTGAAGCCATCAGATAAAATACAAAATTTATTTACTCATTCAGATTACCTATGAAGATATAGGTCGATTTGGACACCAGGAAGAGGATGTAATATAATACCTTTTGTAATTATTTTATATTAAGGTATATATTTGTGTACATTAAAGTCTATGTTGATTTATTTAATAAAGGAGGGGGAGCTTTTAGTCTTTAATTGAATATGTAATGAAATTGAATTAAATTGATGTTTTTTTTTTTTTTGTTGTTTTATTTTACACTGCACATAATAATATATGTAACTACCTATACCAACATTCATTGTATAATTGCTTTTATTTTGGTCATTCTTTTGGTTGTTATGGTTGTAATAATATTTTTTTTCTTATTTTTCCAATCAATTGCCAAATTATGTTCAGTATAATGTTGATTTATGTATTGGCAATGAACACTGCCAAAAAATGGTTTTAAGTAGCTCGCATACAAAATTGCTGCCAATTTGTAAAGAAATACCATGACATACAAAATAAACTATGGCCAGACATGTCAAGTTGTACAAATGTTATGTACATATATAGAAAAGTCTAATACTCTGAAACATAAGGAATAATTTTTTTAGAATCAATTTAGGTTTTAATATAAGACTTTTGAAATGATGGAAAAGTGGGTTGAATAAAAAAAATAAATTTATATGACATACAAAAGAAGGCCATAAATCAAAAAGGTATCTCAAAAGTTTGGTTATGGTGTTAAATATTTTATTCTGTTTGCGTTTTAGTCATGCCGTATTTTTAAATCTCACACTTTGAAGAATATATTTTTTGGGTGTTTCGAGTGTTATTGTAGTTTCAAGAGGGCGGTGTTGTTATATAATTGTTTTGAAATTTTCTTATATTTTTCAAACTATTAATCTCAATTCGTTTATAATGAATGCTGGTCCAGGAAAAAATGTTCATTTAAAAAAATATCGAGTTGTAATTTATGTAAGTAATTCTATTCATGTGTTCAAGATTGATATTTATTAACTTCCCATAGTTATTGTAATGGGTCCGATTTGTCAAATTGAAAATTTTGACATTTCTCGATGTTTCAAGGTCCCTAGAGTCGAAAAAAAGATTTTTAGAAAGATGTCTGTGCGTGCGTATTTACGTACGTTCGTTCGTCCGTACGTCCGTATGTCTGTACGTCTGTACGTCTGTACATCCGTACGTCCGTACGTTCGTGACGTTTTTTTCGTCGTCCATAGCTCAAGAACCAGAAGAGATATCGACTTCAAATAAATTTTGTTATACAGATAATAATGCAGAAAGATGCAGAAAGGGCTCTCAAGAAAATTGCGTGGGTGGTTTTTTTTACCATAGCAGTTTAAAAAAAAAGGTGAAAATTTTGGTTAACCCTAAATATCTCACGAACCAATAACGCTAGAGACTTCAATTAAATTTTATATTATATATTGTAACGTGATACCAAACAAGTATATTTTTGAAAAAAAAATGCAATTAACGGTTTTTTTTATAAATCAAAAAAACTGAAAACAAAAATTGTCACCTCGAAAATTTTACGAATAAAAATTGATTTTATCTCCAAAACAATTTTGTGCAACAAAAAATAACGTTTTTAACATCTGGTAAAATTTGAGAAAAAACGAATAGACAGTTTTTTTATAAAAAAATAAAACCCAAAAAAAAAAACATTACTCAAAGTTGGTAAAAATTGAATTTCTACTCAAATATCTTTTTAAAACTTTGAGACATTGGCTTTAAATTAATTTTATTTTTTATAAAATATTGTTGTCAATATTCAGTAAAATTTTAAGAAAAATGAAATTGACAGTTTTTTTACAAAAAATTAAAAACCTAAAAAAAATTAACAAAAGTTGGTAAAAATTGATTTTCGACCTAAATATATTTTCAAAACTTTGAGATATTGGCTTCAAACTAATTTTATCTTATAAGAAATATTGTTGTCAACATTCAGTTAAATTTTAAGAAAAATCGAATCGACAGTTTTTTACAAAAAATAAAAACCTAAAAAAATTAATAAAAGTTCGTAAAAATTGATTTTTGACTCAAATAGCTTTTCAAAAATTTAAGATATAGACTTCAAATTAATTTTATTTTTTAAAAAATATAATTTTCGATATTCAGTTAATTTTTTATAAAAATCTAACAGTCTGTTTTTCATAAAAAAATAAAATCTACAAAAAAAAGTACGCAAAATTGGTAAAAATTGATGTTCGGTTCTCGATATCTCGTGAATAATAGAAAACATTGACCTCAAATTAATTTCATTCATCCAATTTGTATTTGTTTATAATAGAAATAAGAACTTTTAAGAAACGGTACTAAAATTGGTAAAAATTGGTTTTCGACTAAGAATCTCGTTAACTAAAATAGATTTTGAAAATCATGTGCCAAATATTGTTGGTTATTTTAAGATTTTTAAGAATAATTTAACTGATAACTTTTTTAACAAAACACGAAAACCTACAAACCTTGCTTAAAAGACAAATCGACAGACAGGATGGGAAGTTATCAGTGTTGGTCGCATCCCAGCCTCTTTTTTAGTTTCATCTACAACCATTTTTACAGCTAACAGATATAATAAAAAGTTAAAATTTTAATAAATATAAGATTTATGATTTGAATTTTTCACGAATAAGACATAAAAAATCAATACTTAACGAAACTTATTGAAATAAACAGTGGACCTGGATCAAGGCTCTTTACGGCCATATTTAACATTATATGCTTTTTGAAGTATACACAATCTAGCTCTCAGTGTTCTTGCTGGAACATAAATAGTAACTAGTGCAAAAAGTGACACTTTATGTTAAAACAGAGTAAATCTCTAATGAAAATTACACTATGAACTTTTCGTCAGGATTCCAGGGATTTTATGCGAAGTAATTGGCGCCTAGCTTTATATTCTGGACAAAATCTCCAACACATTTTTTGGAATTTATATTTAGTGAACCGCCTTTAAAATTTTTTAAGCCGGACAGAGTGAACTTGATACGCGGGGTTCCAAATAACATCTGCATATACAAAAATCAATCTAACAAAAGATATATATTTAGAAATAAAGTTTCTAACAATTTACTTATAGAACAATGTTTATTTAATAACGAATTTATAAGAACTATTGAATTAAAACATAATAATTGAAAACAAATATTTCAGAGACATTTGATGAATTACAATATTAAACAAGCAAGTGATATTGAACAAGTAGTTTCTATGATTGGGAAATAAGAATAATAATTGTTGTGGCTATCGCCACACTATTCCCCTACGGAAAAAAAAAAAATGTATTTAATATTTCAAACGGTCCGGTAATCGTATGTGTCGTCCTGAGCGAGTTGTTTTTCTATCTTCAGGTGGATTAGGTAAGGCTGGTAGATTTGTTGGTATTGATGAATCTGTGGAATCTTCTTGTAAAATATACGCTGGTTTAATCCGATCGATTGAAACTTTCATTTGTTGACTATTGATCTTTAAGGTTATGGTTTTTTCATCTTGTGATAAAATCTCGTATGGTCCTGTATACGGTGGTTGAAGAGATTTTCGAATAGGGAAAATTTTGACAAACGCATAACGACAATTTGAAAGTTCTTTAAAAACGAATGAACCAGGTTGAGAATGTCTTGAAGCAGGAGTTGGTCGTAAACATGACATGCATTTTCGAAGACGGTGAAGAAAATTTGTTGGATCTTCAATTGCTTGGCTTTGAACTTGTTTTGAGAGTAGCTCTCCAGGGAGCCGCAGTGGTTCTCCGTAGACTAGCTCTGCTGAAGTTGCTTTAATGTCTTCTTTAAAAGCAGATCGTATTCCAAGTAGAACTAGTGGAAGTGCTTCAATCCAATTCTCATTGGTATGAGCCATGATTGCAGCTTTTAACTGTCGATGGAAGCGTTCGATCATCCCGTTCGCTTGAGGATGCCAAGCCATCGTGTAATGAAGCTCAATACCAAACTGATTTGCGACATCCTTAAAAGTATATGAAGTGAATTGCGATCCTCTATCAACGGTTAGTTTTTCAGGGCAACCAAAACGAGATATCCAACACGATAGAAATGCGGCAACGATTGATTCAGCTGTGATAGTTTCCAATGGACATACCTCAGACCAACGAGTGAAACGATCTGTTACCGTTAAACAATATCGATACGAGTTTACTGGAGGCAATGGTCCAATTATATCAGCATGCACATGTGAAAATCGATAAGATGGCGTTGCAAAATCTCCTAACGGTGATTTAATGTGGCGAGATATCTTGGAGCGTTGGCAACATATACACGATCGAGCCCAAATACGACAATCTTTGCGCATTGAAGGCCATATAAAGCGATCGCCCACTAATTTGATTGTTGCTTTTGCTCCTGGATGGCTTAGGTTGTGTAGTTGATCGAAAACCTGACGACGGTAAAATTTAGTTACAAAAGGTCGTGGCTTACCTGTAGATATGTCACAGTAAAGCTTTATGGATGTTCCAGGTACCAAAACTTGTTTTATATTAAGGGATGTTGTGTTGCTTTTCAGAAAATCTTTAAATTGTTCATCGTCTTTTTGTGAAACAGCAAGAGCTTGATGATCTACCATGGGAGATATTGCTTCAATGCGGGAGAGCGCATCAGCGACAATATTTTCATCTCCTCTGATATGTTGAATGTCGGTTGAAAACTCTGCGATGAATGAAAGTTGATTAAGTTGCACAGGTGAAAGCTTCTCTCGTTTTTGTTGGAATGCATGTATTAAAGGCTTGTGGTCCGTATATATTGTGAAGATTTGACCTTCCAATAGATGGCGAAAATGTTGGATTGCTGCATAAATGGCAAGAAGTTCTCGGTGGTAAGTTGGCCATGCGTTTTCTCTCTCGGAAAGTTTCTTTGAAAAGAAAGACAGTGGTTGCCAGCTGCCATTTACCATTTGCATTAAACAAGCCCCAATTGAATGAATTGATGCATCCGTAAAAAGGCCAAGTTTCGCTTCGTGACAAGGATGAACAAGAAGAGTTGCAGAAGATAGGCCTTCTTTACAACTGCTAAAAGCTTCTTCTAACTCTGGTGTCCACGGAACAGGTTGAGATCCTTTGAGTTGTGGATTACTTATTGCATTGTGGAGTGGTGCTTGAATTTCCGATGCTTTGGGAATAAATCTTCGGTAGAAATCAACCATTCCCAGAAAACGACGAAGACCTTTAGCTGTTTTCGGAAGAGGATAGTCTTGAATAATCCTGACGCGTTCTTGAGGAGGCTTGATTCCCTCGGGGTTAATCCAGTATCCAAGAAATTTTACTTCCGAAGCACCAAAGGTACACTTCGAAGGATTGATGATCATTCCGTAGTCAGACGCAAGTGGTCCATATGTTCTTCTGAGGATTTGGAAAATACTAGAATGTCATCCACATACGCAAAGCAAAAATCAAGTCCGAACAGAATTTCATCTATTAAACGTTGGAAAGTGTTCCCAGCGTTCCTTAGTCCAAAAGTCATGAATAAAAACTAGTAGGAACCAAATGGAGTCGTGATTGCAGTTTTGCAAACATCGTCTGGGTTGATGGGAATTTGTTGATACGCCTTCAATAAGTCAATGGTTGAAAACACTTTGCTACCACTCAAATTATGGGTGAAATCGTGGATGTGACGTGAAGAGTACTTATCTGGAATTGTTCGGGTATTCAATGCACGATAATCTCCGCAAGGACGCCAACCATTGTCAGCTTTTGGTGCGAGATGCAGTGGTGAAGACCATGGACTATCTGAAGGTCGAACTGTTCCAGCAAGTAACATGTCCGCAAATTCCTTCTTGGCAATTTTGAGTTTTTTTGGTGCCAAACGACGAGGACGAGAATATACTGGAGGACCTGGTGTTGTTCGGATGTGATGAACAGTTTTGTGCTTTACATCTCTGGGTAAACCGGCTGGACGAGTTATGTCTTGGAACTCAGTCAGTAAAGAAGCATATGGTGAAGAAGTTTGAATCGTTTTCACGCTGATCTGCTTTACTTGAGCGGTTTGCCCTTTTGATTGAAGGCCAGTAAAAGTATCTATTAGGCGTTTTGATTGACAGTCCGGTAATAAGTGATAGTGCGCAAGGAAATCTGAACCGATGATAGGAATGCTAACGTCAGCAACGACGAATCTCCAAACGAAGCTTCGTCGTAGTCCTAAGTTCAAATCGAGGTTCAAAAATCCGTACGTCTTGATTGTGGTATCATTTGCAGCGCTTAGGTCATAGTTGGTGGCGAGACGCTTTTCTGCTAATAAAAGTTTTGGGAAGCAGGAAAGGCCAGATCCGGTGTCGATAAGAAATTGATGTTTTGAGTTCTGGTCAGTAACAAAAAGACGGCTTCCAGGAATGTTGCAGTCATTGGCCGTCATTATGAACTGCTGTTTGAGTTTTCCTGAAAAGTACATGGCTTATTACACTTACGTGCGTTGTGCTGGTATCTTGTATGAAACCAACACCATCCTTCTCTCTTTGCTGACTTGGATCTACATCGCGAATTGTGTCTTCTTCGGTCTTGAGAACGATGACGAAAATTTGTATGCGCTGACAGTTGAGCAACTTGCTTGGTAAGAGCATCAATTGCAGCATGTAATGATTTTGAGTCAGAATCGTTGTTTGATGTTGCATGCACGGCAAAAGGAACTGGTTGTGGAGAGACCTCGACGATTTTATCAGCAAGTTCTGATAGCTGATCAGGAGAGAGATCTGATCTTGATGTCAAGATTGCTTGAACGTAAGATCGTAGACGTCGTAACCAAAGTTGGCGCAAAAGATTATCTTGAAGGACTGAAGGACCAGCAAGAGAACGAAGATGACGAAGGAATTGTGAAGGTTTTCGGTCACCAAGCTCTTCGTCACTAATGAGTTGTCGGACACGTTGTTCTTGTGATGCTGACAAACGTTCAATGAGTTTCGTTTTTAAGAAAGTGAACGGGTTCTGGCCAGGCATTGATGTTATAATGTCTTCTTCTTCAGCGGCAACACGTGTATCTAGCTGCGAAACAACATAATGAAATTTAGTTACCTCATTTGTTATGTCTGAGATGACAAACTGAGACTCAGCTTGCGAAAACCATAAACTAGGCCGTTCTGCCCAAAAAGGTGGTAATTTAACTGCAACACGATTAATCGCTGGTTGTGATGAATGTCCTGCATTTTGTTGCCTATGATTTTCATCATTAAGGAATCCTTGCTGGTTGCTGGTTTTGTCCAATTTGCTGAAGGAGCCTAGAATTTTCTTGTCTTAGGGCTGCGAGTTGAGATTGAAATTCGTCCTCGGTATCCGGCATCATGAAATTCTTCTTTAGTATGTTTATATCTTGATTTCAGTTCTTGTATTGTTCAGTTGGGGTCACCAATTTAGAAATAAAGTTTCTAACAATTTACTTATAGAACAATGTTTATTTAATAACGAATTTATAAGAACTATTGAATTAAAACATAATAATTGAAAACAAATATTTCAGAGACATTTGATGAATTACAATATTAAACAAGCAAGTGATATTGAACAAGTAGTTTCTATGATTGGGAAATAAGAATAATAATTGTTGTGGCTATCGCCACATATATATGTATATATAAAGATGAAAGAACGTATGTAAGATCTCTAAAATCTTTAGCATTTCGTTTAA
The DNA here is from genome assembly GCA_920104205.1 of Eupeodes latifasciatus. Lineage (NCBI taxonomy): Eukaryota > Metazoa > Arthropoda > Insecta > Diptera > Syrphidae > Eupeodes > Eupeodes latifasciatus. The sequence goes on from OV049924.1 coordinate 403,201,887, forward strand.
TGAAGCCTATTAACGAATAAGCTTTGGGAATCAAGTTATCGAAATGGAATTTAAAAGCAAGTGCAAAGTCAAGTATTACAACCTAAATCGTTATTACTTGAGACTCGATTAATAGGTTTAGATTCGATAGGCAACAATAATAAGCAGTTTTCCTATTCAGGTTAAGACCATTGACATGACACCAATGGAATAAAATATTGAGGTTAGAATGAACTTTCTGACAATCTTCTAAACTTTTTACTTTTAAAAACAGCATCCAATTCCATTTGTAGCTTTTCAAATTTTTAATTAGATGTTCACATTAAGCTTTCCTCATGGATGTGTCCTAAAGGTTGCCGTATGCTTGATGAACCTTATGAGAAATCTATAATTAGGCTTCTATTATTTTTGTGCTGTTGATTGGCATACTGCTTTTTTAAAATTAAGAACTTTTGCAGGTTTCTCGCTGGAGGTTTTTTTGTTTCAGTCGCCAGGCTGACCTAGCTGTGCTTCGACTCACAACTCGTAGATCACTTCCAAGTTCCTTTAATTCTACCCAGAACTTTTTCGGAGTCATCTGAATTTAATTAAATTCACAGTACCTATATAATTTTTTTTTTCACTGGTGGGGAAAAACTTGAAAAAATGTTCGAAGTCTTTTTGTTTCACTTTGAATTTTTAACCTCACTGGTAATTGAAAAAACAAAATATTTTGTTTCTGTTCGTTAGTTTAATCACTACTAATAATCCCGCTCGAGGGACCATTGAAAATAATTGTGTAAAGAAATAAAAACACGTCTTATTTCGTCTGTATTTTAATTTCAAATAATCTAAAAAAATTTACATTTACCATTTATCATTTATTTATTTATTTACGTCAATTAGAGTTAACAATATACTCAAATAGACTAATGAATAACCCAAGTTAGGTATATTTAAAATCTTTTATTATAGACTGAGATTTAAATGCATTTCTATTAATATGAAAATTAAAGTTAATATAATTTGATAAGTTATTAATTTCTCTAACACTTCCAGTTAATGGTTCGTCGAAGGCATAGTTCACTCTATGATCGTTTTTGCGAAACAAGAAACGATTTCTTAAATCACGTGCAGGAACGTATAGATCAATGATAGCTAAAAAAAATGACAGTCTGTGTGGTAAGATAAGATGTCATAAATAAAATTTATCGCATACATCTTCCTTCGGTTCTCCAGTGAGATGTCAACCATTAAGTTGACATCCTACAATGTAAGAGGACATTTCAATGTTTCACCTTAATTTATTAAACATACATATATCGTGTGAATCTTTTTTGGATTGGTTCTATTTTAACTGTTATGGATTCTATAAAAAGGTTCTAAAAATTCGATATTTTGTGAAAGTTCAATTTTTGGTCAAAAATAACTATGATCTTTTTTTGTAGAAACTTTTTCAATTGTAAGATTTCTAATGTTATAATAAATTGTAGTCAATCGATAATTTGCGGCGAGTAAAAAAAAGTGATTGGCATTTTCAGATTTAATTGATTTATCTTACACCCGCCAGAAAGTCTGTTGATTTCATTTTGCAAAAGATCACAATCGCTTGTACTTTGTATTCGTCAAAAAAAATGTCAGATCATCTACAAACAGGAGACACATTGAGTTTTGAAGACATTAGGTAATTCGTTAATGAAATCGAGGAATAAGATCAGACCTAAATGGCTTCCCTGGGAAACTACTGATGAAGCAATCATAGAATTTTATAGATTTGTATCAATATGTACTGTACAACGACCAGTTAAGCATATTAGAATAAAACCCGATTTTGTTAAGTTCTTTCAACAGAATATGGTGATGCACCCTGTCAAATTCCTTAGCTAAATCTGTGTAAATAACATACACTTGATGACCCTTCTCCATTTCATTCACTACATAATTAGTGAAAATTGCTAAGTTCGAAGAAGTGGATGTACCAGATATGAAACCGTGTTGAAAAGGATATATTATTTCTTTGAGTCAAAATTTTAGTTTTCCGCCAACTATTTTTTCAAATAACTTCGATATTACACATAGTTTACTAATAGGCTGATAGTTACAAACGTCTTGTTTGGAACCATATTTATGAATTGGTATTATGTAGGACGTTTTCCATTCAGGAAGAAACAATCCATGATCCACAAGTTATTAAAAATGCGGAAGCACACTTTTTCAAAAGAATAGACGGAATCCCATCAGTGCCAACATTATTATCTGTAACATGTTCATTTATGAATAGATACAAACATTCAAAACCATGCGTTTATGTTATTTAAAATAATTTTAATTCTAATGACTATAATAATTTGATCACCCATTATATAAGAATCTTGAGAAATATAAGTATTAAAATTTTCGGATGCTTTAAACTTAAGAGATTACAACAGATCATTTAAATTTGGATATTGCCAGAAAAGATTTATTAATATAAAATGTATCCTAAATACTACGTTTCAATACAGTCATCAAAAGATTTCAGAAAAACATATCTTGAACATAGGAAAAGCTTTTAAAAAAAATTTTACCAAGTGATGTCCTTAATCGTTCGAAAAGATGAACTATCAATTAACATTATTAGAACAACTTAAACATTAAAGATTATCAATCATAGAAAACATTAATTTTTCTAGACGTAGAAAAGAACTTACTTATCTACACTAATATTATAAAGAGGAAAGATTTGTATTTTTGTATGTAACGAATAAACTCAAAAAGTACTGGACCGATTTTAATAATTCTTTTTTCATTAGAAAGCTACATTATCACTGAGTAACATAGGCTATATTTAGTACTAGATTACTATGGAAATCTTTAGGAATTCCTAATAAAACCAACCGAAGGTGTAAAATTAAAATTAAATTTATTAAAATATCTTTCATCGCATACACTGCGAAGAGTATTAATGATTGGACAAACATTTTTTTTCTAATTTAGTGATTCATGGTCGTTTTAATAAGCATGCTTATAACTTAAATATCTGTATCTATTTATGTCTACCCGTGCGAAGCCGGGACGGGCCGCTAGTGTACAAATAAGATAATAATTGCTACATTCCTACATAGGATTCCTCTTTAAAGATATAACAACTGTCGTTCAACTAAACAAAAGTAGGTAATTTCATGATACTGCAACACTTGAATAGTTTGTTTGTCAGTTTTTATTTAAAAAAATATATGACTGTATTAGCTTGTATTTTCTTAAAATAAACATACAAAAATCAGACTCATCGGTATAATTGTTTTTGCCAGTCTTTTTGAATCAAAATCATGCTCCTTTGAATGTAATTCTGATTGATAAATAGCGTGGAGTCAGTAAAAATTTACAATCAACATTTCCTTGCAAAATAATAAGTTTTTACCCAATACTGTTAAAACAATAAGAATCCTCAACCTGAACTACTTTTTCCAATGTTATTTATATCCTTGAACTACTTTTTAAAAAATGTATCTTTTTTATCTTAAACGGTATAAAAAAATCCCTTAAAACTGTGCACCGACTTTAAATTATACTGACTGAAAAACTGTCCTTCGCCTCGATAAGACAACAAAAAAATCTTATATTCTTGCATGCAAATGTGCTTGAAGAAATTCGCTCATTTCAAATTCAAGCGCAGGAATCCTCCCCGGAAATAATTATGCCATAAATTATTAATTATTGACCGAAAACTCTTGTGATAATTAAATCAATTTAAAAAATTACTCTTAGCTATAGCTGCAGATGGTACCTTTTTGCGTTCTTATTATATTGTGAGTTGTGTGTTGTATCATAAAGAAATGATATTTCTGCCACATCTTTCTTCAGCAACTAAGGCAATTATCATGAGAGGGAGGGCAAAAAATATTAAATATTACACTCGTGTATCACAAACCACCCCTTCCCCTCCCCCTCGACGTCTCATATTCATATTATTGTCACCCTCATCTTTTATAGGAGAATTATTATGAATCACGGAAATGAATAGGCAATACTCATTTGTTTCCTCTTTAGGGTGAGCAGTTTTCTTTATAGCAGTCCCCATGAAACAATTTTTCCGGGAAAAAAATAAATGAACAAAAAATAAGTGAACCCAGCACGGAAGAGTGACTAAGTACACAATACCGAACAAGACAATTTTCTGCGTCTACAGGACATGCTTGTCCTTTCCTAATGTTTACAAGAGAGTAGCCAGTGGCAAAGCCCAATTAAATGTCATTATCTAAGGATCTTTATTGTGTTTTTGGGGAAGAGGCAGAGGGGTGCATATAAGGTATGAAAAAGAAGAAAAACGATTCAAAGGACCAAAACAATATCAAGACAAGAGTTTGCCCATTATATGATGTAGGGGATAACAGATGGCTTGGCTTCTCCTATGCTATACTTCTTCGTACTCGAGTATTTTAATTGAACGTACGAGTACTTCTGCTCACTCCGCCTTTATCGCGTGAACAAATCTAACTTTCACAATAGAAAAAATGTAGCATATCTATCCTTTATCCAAGGAGGTATATCGTATGGAGGTTGTGCAATATTGCCATTCAAAAAAATAGTTAAACGAAGGCCAACATGTAGACATAGTCCTTATAAGGCCGCATCATAAGAGAAATGCGGATTAACCCTTGACTCGACCTGATTTTCTCTTGGTTTTCCTTTTTTTTTTTGTTTTTATTACTGAATTTTTCTTTATCTATCCTTCTTTACGAAATTACTCTTTAAATTGATTTTAATCACAGGATGGCATGTGACGAAGGGTATGCTTTTTTGTTAAGTTTTATTTTGTTTGGGTGGAAAAATAAGGATTTTAGACGGTTTTATTTTAAAATACATCGTATCATGCAGTGCTGTTTAAAAAATGTAAGACATACTTAGTGATTTTAACTCAAGGCATCATAAACTGGAAATCCTCTGTCATCTGAATGTCCAGCTTTTTAAAGCAGCTGGAGATAATTTGGTAGGAGTCTGTGCCAACTTATCTGTAAAATATGGTCAGAAGGAGGCATGCCCGATGAATGGAACCTCAGCAGGGTTTGATGAAACTGAAAAAAAGAGACCATCTAAACTGTACCAACTTTAGAGAAATTATTCTCTTTAGCATCGCTTACAAAATCTTTTCTGTCGTAATATGAGAACGTCTAAAGCCCATCCATCGTCAACAACCTAATAGGTCCTTATCAGTGTGGTTTTAGTCCAGGAAAGCCCACAGTCGATCAAATATTCACATTATAATAGATCCTGGAAAAAACCCAACAACTATTCATCGATTTCAAAGCCGTAGTTTTGGCATCCCTGTCAAACTCAACGACTTGTACCTTTTGTAAGTATTGAACAACAGGCGGAGAAAAATGGATTTAATGAGTTAATAGCGGTTCATGAGTTCAAAACAAAGTACATGCTGTCATCAAGAAAGAACCTACAACACCAATGCGGACATCTCGTTAAAAAAGAAGTTAAGGACTTTGTCTAGGCTCTGCTATAAATACAGAAAACAACACCAGCGTTGAGATCAAACGAAGAATTACTCTTGCTAACCGCTGTTTATTTGGGCTAAGAAAGCAACTGATTATAGTAAAGCTCTTTCTCGAGCGACCAAAGTGTCGCTATATATGACCGTCATCATCCCCGTCCTGCTTTACGGTGCAGGAGAATGGACTATGTAATGTCGCACTGTACATCCCCGTAGACTTAGCCAGAAGGATAAAAGTCCAATAACTGCGAAGGCTGGGTCACGTAGAGCTCATGGAAACCAATGATCCGGTCCGGAAAGTCTTCGAAGCCACGCCTACAAGATAGCGTAATAGAGGAAGACCGCGATTTAGGTGGAGCGCACAAGTGGAAAGTGACCCCAATGAACTTGTGCGAATGAGTGCGCAACTGTAGACAGCTAGGGTACCAGCTAGATGAAGAAATTTGATAGTTAGGTGAGGCCCTAGTTCACAGAGGATTGTAGCGCCACCTTAAGTATGTAAGCATATTTAAAACGCCGAGGTGGGGAAATCTTAAAATTCCTTAAATCAAAAATCTCAATAATCACAAACCAAACGAACAAGAACAATAGATTTTATTGTCTCTGTAACAATTTATGCAGATAATGCATTTCCGAAAATGTATTATCAATGATATTTCTCCATAGTATTCTTTTTGTTGTGGTGACTGTATAAAGATCTAAAATTAAAATTCCTAAAACCCAAGACTCTTCAAATCAAAATAAAAGTCAAAAAAATTTTAAAAATTAGAAAACCCGAAAATACAGAACAATTGTTCGAATCTGAATGACTTACAAATTTACATTAGCAAATATACATAAAACGTTTCCCAAATATTGTTTTTATTTTGAATATCACGGCTTTAGGGCAGCTGTCACTTTTGAAACTGTCAAATTTTAAATTTTACAAGAACCAACTACGATTTTACATAGAACAAGATTTAACATCGCATTGAAATTTCAAAATTTTGCAGTCATAGTTCTCAAAACTAAGGGTCGTCGGAAGTGAGATGAAGTGAATAATGTGGCAGCTGGTCAAAGCAGCTTAAAAAGGTATTAATATACTACCAAAACGTAAATGGACTTCGGACAAAGACCAACATGGTTTACAAAAACATTAACAATCTTCCTCACGATATCATAATATTGACGGAAACATGGCTCAACAACTCTATCTCGGACTCGGAGCTTTTTGACTCCTCTTATCAAGTCTTTAGACGTGATCGTTATAACTCAGATGATTCAAACGCCGCCGTTGGTGGCGGAATTCTTGTCGCTATCAACAATACTCTCACTGTTTACCTGATTGACGACTTTCGATCAACAGACATCGAAATACTATGCTTAAAAATTAAAATGGTAACAGGACATTTATTTTGTGTACCAGCATATATACTCGTACCTCCAAGCTCTAAGAAAGTGGTTTATGAAAAACTAAACAACTGTATAGAAAGTATTTATATCCTTTTGGAGCCTGAAGACGAAGTACTGGTTGTTGGTGATTTTAATTTACCCAATCTCAATTCGTCGTCAAATTGACGACGATAACTTCTACGTTCCAATAAACGCGTCATCTTCAAACGAGTTTTTATTAACAGATGGTATGTCTTCATGTGGCTTAAGTCAACTCAACGGTGTGAAGAACCGTTTTGGAAAAACACTCGATCTGGTATTTTTCTCCGAAACCATATGCTCTGAAGCAGCTGTGATTTCTTCTGCTGTCAAAATTGTGGACGAAAATCGCCATCATCCTGCATTAGACACAGCACTTAATTTAAACATGGCTTCACCTCATATGCTATCTAATAACAATAAACTAGAATTCAATTTAGTAGGTGTAATTTTGAAAACCTTTTTAACTTATTATGTACGATCAATTGGGATCACTTATTTTGAAACTTAAATATTGACGATATGTGTAACATTTTTATTTAACTCTTTTTGACTGTTTCTACAAAACGATTCCATTTAAAAAGACTCGAAATAACTTGAGTGTTCCACCATGGTTTGATTCTCACGTTAAAACTTAAAAAACAAAAGGAACAAAGCTTGGATAAAGTATAATCAAACAAGAACTGATGATGATTATAGGACGTTCGTTATAATAAAACAACTTTTCACTGACTACTCTAACATTCTACATATATGATGTATACATTCGGAAAATTGAATTAAACCTTCAAAATAATCCTGACAGTTTTTGGAAATACGTTAATCGTAAGAAGAAAACATGTGGGTACCCTAACTTAATGACTGATTCGACATCAAATAGTAATGAGCCGAGAATAATTGCGAACATGTTTGCAAACTACTTCAAAGATGCTTTTGTAGATTATAATACTATTAGTTTTCCTAACACATCTACCACTATTATAAATTTCCCCCACTTAAATTCTATCAATTTTGTTATAAGTGAAGATACTGTCCTTAATAGTATCCTACAACTTGACGAATGTTTTAGTCCTGGTCCCGACGGTGTACCATCATCCATTTTAAAGAAATGTGCTGCGTATTTAGCACACCCGTTATGTGTTCTTTTCAACACGTCTTTAAGTAACTCGCTGTTTCCTTATATCTGGAAGAACTCCTTCATAATACCAGTACACAAAAAAGGTCCTAAAAACGAAATAATGAACTACCGACCTATTGCTAAACTACTGTGATACCTAAACTATTTGAGTCAATCGTATGTAGCGTCCTTTCTTTTCACTGTAGTTCAATTATCTGTGATAACCAGCATGGTTTTGTTAAAAAGCGTTCAACTGTTACTAATCTGTTTAACTTTACGTTGTTTAGATGTTTTTGAAAAACGTGGACAAGTAGATTGTATCTTTACTAATTTCAGCAAGGCCTTTGATAAATTGTGTCATAAAACATTACTTTTAAAACTATCACAGCAAGGTTTTAACGACTGTTTCATAAACTGGATCTCCTCATATTTGCAAGATAGACGTTATAGTGCTAAATTTAGTAATGAGTGTTCAAGTTCATTTGTTGTGAATTCTGGTGTCCCCAGGGTAGTCACCTTGGTCCTATTCTATTTGTTTTATTTATCAATGACTTGGTTTTGATCATACAAAATTCGTCTGACCTAATATATGCTGATGACAAAATTTTTAAAAAATTAACTCTACATCTGACTGTCTTCTCTTGCAAGAAGACTTAATATTATTCAGGGAATTGTGCAATAATAATCGTCTTGTTTTAAATGTTGACAAATGTAAAACCATGAGTTTTACACGCAAAAAAGTTCCAATCGTTTTTAGTTACATGTTTGATTCTTGTCCTTTTAAGTAGAGTATATGTATTTTCTGACTTGGGTGTTGTCTTAGATCCTAAACTAACATTCAATGAACATATTAACTTCATATAGTTAAAAAAGCAAGTAGTACCCGTGGCATGATGGTTAGTGCGTTGGACTGTCATGCGAGAGGTCTTGGGTTCAATCCCTGCCTGTGCCACCTTAATTAAAAAAAGAGTTTTCACGGGTACTGCCTCTTGCGAGGAATTGACAAATTCTCCAAGAGTAATTCTTGTCATGAAAAAAGTGCTTTCTCAAAATTAGCCGTTCGGATTCGGCATATAAATTGTAGGTCCCCTCCATCCCTGACAACATTACTCGCACACAGGAATGGTTGAGAGTTATAAGTCACTAGGCCCTGGTTCTCTACGGACTGTTGCGCCACCCAATTTATATAGTTAAAAAAGCAAATAGAGTTCTGGGTTTTATTAAGAGATTTGGCCGTGATTTCCGTGATCCATATGTTTTAAAATTACTTTTTGTTTCATTTGTGAGACCAATCCTGGAATATGCTTATACAGTATGGTCACCTTACTACGCCCGCGCCGTACACGTCACAAGACTCGAAGCCATAAAGAAAAGGTTTTGGCGTTTTTGACTACGATCCCTTCCGTGGCCTCATGATTTTCATACATTACCGCCTTGTTCTCAAAGACTTTCTCTCATAAATCTTCCTTCTTTGAAAAATCATATGATGTACTTGCAGTTTTGTTTTATTGTTGGAATAATAAACGGACAAATTTCATCACCATCAGTTCTTGGTAGTTTAAACTTTAGTTTTAGACGTTCAAGTATAAGACTCCAGAAACCATTGAATAGTAATTTTAGTAGATCAAACTATGGTGTACATAGCCCCTTAAATCAATTAATTGAAATCTATACTAAATTTCACTCTTGTATTAATTCACCAAATGATAATATAGAAAGTATAAATGCAAATTATTATTTTTCAACAGTCTAGTTTAAGTTTTTAGATTTTAAGTATATATTAAGAATTGTTAACGTTAGTATTTAACGAATTATAAATAAATGTGTAAACCGTGTGCATACGGCTAGTAAAACTTTTACAGTTAGTGAATAAATTCTGCTACCAAGCTGATTAATGGTTCTGTATTGAAGATGTGTGAGAAGAATCGAATTTTTTAGGAAACATTTGGTTTATGCTTCTTTCCACCAAAATCTTTTGTTTCAACACCTATAGGCTGTTTTTTTGAGCAACTTAGAAGATAATGTCTAGGCCAAGCTTCACACGATTCAAGACCTTAAAGATGGATTTTAAATGTGCTAATTAATTATCCAAAAATTTCATAAAAGAATATAGTGCTGCAGCTGTAGCCCTTGCAGCTATTTGGCTTATATACCTTTTTACTTGAGGCATATATAGGAACTTTATGGCAAGTTTTGCATTCGTAAAAAAGTTCGAACTTAACAGAAGGTCCCCCGATTCCGTCCGTCTGTCAGTCTATTAGAAATTAGAAATTATGATTTAAAGCAAATTTGCTTTAATCGTATTTGTCATTTTTTATTTAAGATCAAAAATACCACTTTTACAAAATTTTTTATCGAAAATCGAAAATTCGAATTTTCTCAAAAACGAACCGATAGGTTTTTATCAAATTGTTTCTAAATTGTTTGTTCCTAATTTGGCTTCTTTCAAATAAAAAAAATATATTTTTTTTGTATGGTACCCTCCATAAAACCGTTATTTTGTTTTTACATTTTATCAGAAATTAATGAATCAATTTCAATAATTTTTTTCTGCACAAGTTTTAATAGGTCCGTACGTTCGCGACGTTTCGTCGTCCATAACTCAAGAACCAGTAAAGATATCGACTTCAAATAAATTTTGTTATGCAGATAATAATGCAGGAAGGGCTTTCATTAAAATTGAATTTGTGTTTTTTTTTTTTACCATAGCAATTTAGAAAAAAGGTGGAAATTTTGGTTAACCCTAAAATATCTCACGAACCTATAACGCTTGAGACTTGAATTAAATTTTATTTTATAGATTGTAACGAGATACCAAACAATTATATTTTTGGAAAAAAAATCCAATTAACGGTTTTTTTTATAAATCAAAAATGAAAAAAAAAATATTTGTCACCTCGAAAATTCTACGAACAAAAAATTATTTTATCTCCAAAACAATTTTGTCCAACATCTGGTAAAATTTTGAGAAAAATCGAGAAAACAGTTTTGTTGCAAAAAATTAAAAACCTAAAAAAATTTAACTAAAGTTGGTAAAAATTGACTTTCGACTCAAATATCTTTTCAAAAATTTGAAATTTTGGCTTCCAACTAATTTTATCTTATAAGAAATATTGTTTTCAACATTCGGAAAAATGTTGAGAAAAATCGAATTGACAGATTTTTTACAAAAAAATAAAAAACTTCAAAAAAAATTTATAAAAGTTGTCAAAAAATTGATTTTCGACTTAAATATCTTTTCAAAACTTTAAGAAATTGGCTTTAAACTAATTTTATCTTATAAAAAATATTGTTTTCAACATTCGATAAAATTTGGAGAAAAATGGAATTGACAGTTTTTCTTACAAAAAATAAAAACCTTAAAAAAACAATACTAAAACTTGGTAAAAATTTACCTTGGACTCAATAGCTTTTCAAAAATTAAAAATATTGGCTTCAAACTTATTTTATCTCACAGAAAATATTGTTTTTGATATTAAATAATTTTTTTATAAGAATCCTATATTCCGTTTTTTCATAAAAAAATAAAATCTACAAAAAATAGTACGCAAAATTGGTAAGAATTGATGATCGGTTCTCGATATCTCTCAAATTGAAGGCATTCATCCAATTTGTATTTGTTTATATCGGGTGATTTTTTTTGAGGTTAGGATTTTCATGCATTAGTATTTGACAGATCACGCGGGATTTCAGACATAGTGTCAAAGAGAAAGATGCTCAGTATGCTTTGACATTTCATCATGAATAGACTTACTAACGAGCAACGCTTGCAAATCATTGAATTTTATTACCAAAATCAGTGTTCGGTTCGAAATGTGTTTCGCGCTTTTTTATCGACAAATTTTGTTCAGCGATGAGGCTCATTTCTGGTTGAATGGCTACGTAAATAAGCAAAATTGCCGCATTTGGAGTGAAGAGCAACCAGAAGCCGTTCAAGAACTGCCCATGCATCCCGAAAAATGCACTGTTTGGTGTGGTTTGTACGCTGGTGGAATCATTGGACCGTATTTTTTCAAAGATGCTGTTGGACGCAACGTTACGGTGAATGGCGATCGCTATCGTTCAATGCTAACAAACTTTTTGTTGCCAAAAATGGAAGAACTGAACTTGGTTGACATGTGGTTTCAACAAGATGGCGCTACATGCCACACAGCTCGCGATTCTATGGCCATTTTGAGGGAAAACTTCGGAGAACAATTCATCTCAAGGAATGGACCTGTAAGTTGGCCACCAAGATCATGCGATTTGACGCCTTTAGACTATTTTTTGTGGGGCTACGTCAAGTCTAAAGTCTACACAAATAAGCCAGCAACTATTCCAGCTTTGGAAAACAACATTTCCGAAGAAATTCGGGCTATTCCGGCCGAAATGCTCGAAAAAGTTACCCAAAATTGGACTTTCCGAATGGACCACCTAAGACGCAGCCGCGGTCAACATTTAAATTAAATTATCTTCAAAAAGTAAATGTCATGGACCAATCTAACGTTTCAAATAAAGAATCGATGAGATTTTGCAAATTTTATGCGTTTTTTTTTTTTAAAAGTTCTCAAGCTCTTAAAAAATCACCCGATATAAGAAGTAAAAACTTTTAAGAAAAGCTACTAAAATTGGTAAGAATTGGTTTTCGACTAAAAATCTCGTTAACAAAACAAGATTTTGAAATAAAACTTTTTCATTACATGCAAAATATTGTTGGTAATTTTGAAATTTTTAAGAATAATTCAACTGACAACTTTTTTAACACAACATGAAAACCTACAAACTTTTAAGCCAGACAAATCGACAGACGGAATGTGAAGTTATCAGTGTGGGTCGCATTCCAGCTTCTTTTTTTTAAATAAATCAAATGGCATTTTAATTTTTGAAGAAAAACTTATTTTGCAGCTATATTTTTAAATCTTAAATTCTAGGTAATATTTTTAAATAGACTCTTTGGATACAGGAGCAAGTTCGTGCGATCCAGTCGTGCATTTTATATAATATCAAAATAACAGTGTACAGTCAAAATATTACAAGAAAGGATGAAAATATAAATAATTATAAAATAATTTCTAGCACAGCACTTTATAACTCTGAGAGAAAAATCTCATATTAATTTGATTAGTTTTTATTTGATGATACAGATTTCTAAGGAGATAACACGTCTCTTGAACAATTGAGTTTTTATTTGACGAAAAGAAAATTCTATTTAATTAAATTTTAAATTTGATTGTGAATCCTGATAGCTCACTTAAGTATTATGGCAAGCTCTCGCTCTGGCTCTCTAACAAAAAGTAGCTTCTTTTATCAATCACGTTGAACTTATTCTTCTTCTTCTTCTTCTTAAATAATATTGTAGTGGCATATACCAACATTTTATATTAAAATCCTTTTCTTTATCTTCATCCATTTGAAAAGTAGAATCATTAGTCTGTGGCAACAACATCACATCACACAATATGATGAGTGTGAGTTTCCAGTTTGCAGTTTCCACGTTCAAGGACATTGGGGGAAGGAATGTGACGTACTTTTCCTAACATTGCGCCAGCAATAGCCAGTTTAAAAATACTACACTGTACGATGAGCTTTAAAGCCATATCGAAGAGGGATGTGCAGTATGTCTTATTTGTGTCTTGAGCATAAATGTCATAGATGTAAGGACATTTCAAATGGAAATTGATGAGCCGGATCACGCCAAGCTACTTGTTCATTTTTTGTTGTTGTTATCCTTCTTTCTTTCTCTGTGTTGTTTCTTACGATGAGACAATAGATAAATAGACATCGTTTTGTCTTAACGTGCAGGAAGGGTTAAAGTAGAGATGAGTAGTTATGGTTGCTAATAGGAGGTCGCATTATTAGACTGTAATTCATGGTTTACACATCTCTTGTTTTCCCTTGTGTGTGTTTTGTTTTTGTAGGGAGGCGAATCCTTGGATTTTGTTGTACTCGAGACAATGATGATATATAGGGGTATACCTTCAGTGGAAGGAAAGAAACGACCCAGTGTCGATTTAAAAATTCTTGACACCCAAAGGGGAATTGAACGATATCGTTAAAACCTCCACCTTGAGAATTCAACCGTGTATAGCATCCTTGAATCTATTTTTATATTTTTTTGTCCAAATGCAATTTTAAATTGGATCTTTTTTATAGCATTAATAATAAAAAGTTAGTGCAAGGAGAAGTAAATGTATACATAATATAGAGTTTATTAAATAATAAAATGAATAAATTCGTATATAAGAAAAAGGAGTAACATTTAAATTTTATGTATTTTATAATAATTTATTTATTCAAACAAAGGAATAAACCCATTCAATCAACCATGAAAATGGAATCCATGTTTATTTCAGAAGACCCTTTTCATCCACGGTTCATTCGCATTATTATCGCAAATAAAGTTATTCTTCTAAATTATTTCCAACGTAAAAGAAGTTAACATAAATCAAGCAAATCTCACAAAGCTGACAAATATAGTGAGGGGTACATTCTGAAAGTTGAAAAATATAAAATAATCCCGCCGACTGATGTTAAAATTCTTTGAATTGTTAATAGTTTTTGGGGGAGAAACGTGCTATATCGATGGGGGATGAGGTATCAACAAAAATTCAATCTTAAAAGTTAAAGAAGCTGTATAGACTCGTAGCAGGTGCTTTTTAGGGTAAGATTTATAGCTCAATCACAGTGTAGAATAATTTTTCGATTTTCAAATCACAAATCTATGCGGACTGTATAAGCTAAAGCAATGTATTTCTTCAAAAACGTGTAGAAATCAAGTAGTATTATTGAAGGGAGAAGAAAATAGGATCAGGTAACCTTATATCCGTTGTTAGAGTCATAGGAAAACTTATTATTTAGTACGGCTACAGTGCTTTTTCGAAAAAAAAGTAGGGAAAGTGTAGTTTAAATAAAAACGAAAAAATGATACGGAATTTCGATTTGTTTATGCCTGAAAGAAGTCATCAAACAAAATGCACATACTTGGATTGGAAAATAGCTAAACTGGAGTGCACCATTGATGAAATGAAATTAGAAGTTTACTTTTAGTAATATTTTTATTTCGAAAATATATGGTTTATTTTATGTTGACTCACTTAATAAAAGTATAAGTTCTTTTTGTGCTGTCATACTGCGTTAAGACTGCTATGCATAAAATCATAGAAAGGTTTCCCTATCTCTAAAATTTAAGATAAACTAGTTCTGTGAAGTTTAATTCAACTTAATTTTTTCGGAAAATTTTATCAAATATCAAGAGAAAAATATGTAGATGGAAATAAACTTCCAATTTCGAATTTCTTAACTTTTTCCAAACGTGTGAATCATATGCAAGCTTTGGATGAACGAAGGCTTTGTAAATTACAGCCAGATCAGAACGTACACAAAATTTTAGAAGAAATCCTAAACACCTAGCAGCATAAGATGTGATCTGTGATACACATAGCGAGTACTGAAAGATTATTAGTTTCCTGGATGCAAGTGCTACTTATAGATAGCATCTGCGGTGGGTTACGCTTTAACGACAGGAGAAAGCATTAAGTTTTTGAGGCATTAAATACTATACGGTTAATAAATCTCCATTGGATAATGCTGTTAAATCGGAATTTAGTGCGCTTAATATAATATGCCGTTGAATTTCCACATCCGAAGGAATAGGATGTGAATCTAGAAACGAATATGAAAAGTTTAGGGTACTGTCGTCAGCGAAACAGTTTAATGGATTAGAAGTGGCAGACAAGAGATCGTTAATAAATACTAGGAAAAGAGTCGGGCACAACACGGAGCCCTGAGGAACACCAGCATTTATTTTGTGAATTTCAGACTTTAAAACAATACAATACCACTTGTATTTAACGATTAGAAAGGTAGTTTCTAATCCAAAAAAGAAGAGATTCATCAATACCAAAAGCACGCATTTTCGATAAGAGAGCTTGGTGCCAAACTCTATCAAATACTTTTGAAATATCAAGTGAAATAATCTTACTTTCTCAAAAACGATTTAAAGATCTGTTGCACCGTTGCACAAACTTCAAATTTGTATTGGTAGCATTTTCTTCTTTCCAAAAAACAAGGTCAGTGCAAATTTGTTTATCGAAATCGATGAATTCGTGTATATTTAAATTGAATATGAAATTTATACTTAAAATAAAAATAAATAAACTTAAATGTTAATTGTAAAACATTTAAATGATACCTTGACACAGTTGCATAGAATTTATGAATACTAAAAAAAACTGTAGTGAGCCTCAAATTGGTTTGAGTTAAATTAAATGGATTTTGGAGTAGTGGAAAATGCATTTTAGAAGGATAATTAAATTATATTGCTTTTATTTAAGGTTACAGATTGATGCTTCTATAATTAATTAGCTTTTCTCTTTCAAAAAATGCATAGAAATTTGTTAAAAGTGTCTCTGTTGTATTCATTTTACATCATTTTTGTTTTATTTTTAAGACATTTACAAATTATTCTCTTTTAATTACATGCAAATTGTTGATATAAATTACTCAAAATGACTCTCACGATATATTTTTAGATACATGGAAACATTCTCTGATAACTCCTTTGCATAAATCGGGATCTAAATCATCTGTGGAAAATTATAGACCTAATGCTAAGCTTCAGCTAATCCCCAAACTATTTGAAGCATTTGTTAAAATTAAACTTTATAGTTTAGTTCAAAACCATATTTCCCTGCATCAGCATGGCTTTATAAGTGGTAGGTCTACTGCAACAAATTTAGCAATTCTTACAAATAACTGTCTTGTTTGTTTAGAAAATCGTACTCAAGTGGATGTAATCTACACCGACTTTTCCAAGGCGTTTGATCGGGTACAACATAATGTTCTCTTGAAAAAACTTGAATTGCTTGGCTACCACTCGAATCTCCTAAAATTTATCAGAAGCTATTTGGTTGGACGAAGACAATATGTTAAAATTGGTGATGTTCTTTCCAATAAAATACAAAATTCTTCCGGTGTACCACAAGGTAGTCATCTTGGTCCACTCCTTTTCATTTTATTTATAAATGATTTACCGAATTGTATTAATAGTTCTAGATGTCTTTTATATGCTGATGATCTCAAGATTTTTAGTTCTGTAAGTTCTTCATCAGATGCTAGTAAAATTCAATTGAATATTGGTAATATTACCAAGTGGTGTTTCACGAATGGTTTAAATTTTAATTTAAAAAAAGGTAGTATTGTTACGTTTTCTAAAATAAAGAATATGTTTTGATTACAAAATTGAGAATCAGTTCTTAATGAGGTTAACGAATCAAAAGGATCTTGGTGTGATTTTTGACTGGAATATGAATTTTTCTTTCCAAATTGATAATATTATTTCAAAAGCTAACGCCATGTTGGGATTTATTTCAAGAACTTCTAAGTCATTCGTATAGATCCTTAAAAATCTTTTTGTATCCCTTGTAAGACCTTTACTTCAATATTGTTGCATAATATGGAATCCCTTTACACAATCAAATATTTTAAGAATTAAAAAGGTTCAGAAGAGAATTACAAAAGCTTTATATTTATTCAAATATGCCACCTTATGAGACCAGACGTGCTTTAATTGACTTAAAACCTTTAGTATCTAGAAGAAAATTGTATTCAGTACTCTTTGCTTACGATGTGCTCAACTCTAACATAAATTGTTCATTTTTGTTGTCTCAGTTTAATATGTATGTTCGATCTCGGAATTTGCTTCCTAGAAATGGTAATTCTCTACATGTTCCTTTTCATAGCACAAATTATGCGAAACATAATCCAATAACTGCTTCTTGTATTGCTTTTAACGAATTCGAGTTTGTAACTGATTTTAATAAACATAGAATGGATATTAAGAAAAATGTATTGAATTTGTTGTACCACAATGTTTTTACCACTGTCAATTTGTAAATATAATGTTTGATTTTAATGAAGTCTACATAAAGTATTATAACTTGAAAGACGAATAAATAAATAAATATTGGGACCACATCAAGATTTGCGATTTTAAAGCATAATTTGATTGGATGTAACTGCCCCTATTTTTGAAACCTAATAAAAACATAATTTTAAAATCTCAGAGTCGATATTGTTAACAAACACAACATTTGTTCTAATATTCATAATTGCATAAGTAAAAGAAGGCAGTCCTCATCAATTCATATCATTAGAATTCATTTTATGCCGATCCGTCTTATATTTTAAATTTAAATACTTCTCTTAGTAAGCAGTATTGACTGAATTATTCATGTTACCATACCTTTTAGCTACAACTTTGTGGTAATGAATAGAAGATAAATAATTAATTGACTCAACCGAACTTAATATTTAAAATTATTTATTTAGAACTTTGAAGAAAATCTCACTTTCTTTAAATTCCCCTGTACTGTTACGTTTTGTCACAAATCTATAATTTACTTTCAAAGAACAAAGACATAAAATATTTGATTTACATTTGACAACTTTAAGGTAGAAAAAATTAAATCATCATTATTATCAACATGAGTTTCATAAAATTCCGATGCTTTCTTGTTTAAATAATAAAAAAAACATCTTCATCAACATGAATCTATCAAATTCTTTGTTTTAAATTGTTTCGAACAAAATCTACCCAATCCTGCCATACCCCTTTCATTAATTAATCATTTTTAAAGAAATATATTTCAACTTCACTTGAATCTTTTATAAAATATAATTTGACATCGCTGTGATTAGTTCACCATCAAAAACATCAAAATAACCATCAAGCTTCTGATGCTTCAGAACTTTATAAAGATATCATTAATTAAGAGTTCTAAGAGAAACACGTGTTGTTTGTTAGTTTTATAGCATTAATTTATTTCAGTTTTAGATTACCATTTAATTTATTATTACACTCATTTCAAATCGGCAAGCAATTTTTATTTCACTAGATATCTATTATTTTGTTCATTTACTTTTTTTTTTGAAATAATTTGTATCCTTTTTTATTTTTTATCAACATTTATATATCTATGAAATTTGTTTATTTGTTTTTTAAATCTATAAATAACATATTTTTTCTTATTATTACATAGTTTTTGAATTTTTATTTGTTTTGTTTACCCACAACATTTCATAATATTTTGTTTTATTAATTGACATTATACTTTAAGATATAGTAAATTAAAATTAATCTACACCATCCAATACATAAAATGTGTTCTTTTCTTTTCTTATTTTCTTCTTTTTTTTTAATTTAATGTTAATTAATTCTTATTAAAAATTCTAGATAATGTATAAAAATGGAATTGTTTTGTAATTATATATTTTTTAGAGTTTTAAGATTTTCACGCTTTTTATGTTACTAAATTTTTAGTTAAAATTAATTTTACCAGAAGAACACTCACAGAAGAACAGAAACCTGTTAAGAGAAATTCTTTAAATTTATATTTAATTTTGTTTCCAATGTGTTTTATTGTTTTAATTTTTTAGGGAAGAGATTTTTAATTGTTGCTGTTTGGAACATTTATAAGAAGTAACCATTGTCAACTAATAATGTTTATCATTGTTTTATTATTTTTTTTATTGTTATTGGAAACACAAACAAATTAATAATTTAAATATCAATCGTACAAGTAACAATATAATAAATTAACAAAATGTACGTTTAATTTCGTTAAAATGAAGTCTTGCCAAAGATAAAGTTGCCTGGAGCATTTGGGTCTTCTGCAGAGAAATATTCCTGCCACAATTGTGCAAATTGTTCACGAGTAACCTCTTCCTTACCCTTTAAATAAATTCCGACCGAAAAAAAGACACAACAAAAGAAAAATTAAAATGAAGATTCATAAATAAGATAAGATTTACAAAATTTAAAAGAAAATAACAAACATTATGTTAAACATTATTTTTTAATATATTATGTACATATATGAGGATTCACAATTCACCTGGGACATTTTTTTGAAGGCTTCTTCGCATTCGTTCTTATCCAATCCGTAGCTTGAGCAAACGAGTGAAAATTCGGTAGCATCAATGCCACCATCGTTGGAGGCGTCTTCTAAGTCAAACATAAAGTTCATATACCTGCATGGGAGAGACATGGGAGGGTTTATGAAAGTAAATTAATTGCAAATGATAAACAATGTATTTTTTGTGGGGGTGTAAAAGTAGTCTCCCGGCCACAAGTAAATCCAACCCCCAAAAACTGTAATGTATGTATATTGGGTGAAGGCAAGTTTATTGTAAGAATGAGTAATTTTTTAAAGGATTTTGGTGGTTTTCATACGTCTCCTGAGAGTGATAAGGGTTATTGTTATTAATTTTTAAGATAATGCAAATGGAAATGGATCATTGCATAAAGACGTAAGTCTTTATAACCTTTTCTGATAAATTGGTATTTTGTTGAAAATTTACTCACAACAATGGAAAAGAAATTTACTTTTGACATACGTATTTTTTAATTCGGTCTAATTATTAGGTAATTCATAATATAGATTATTAAATTGGTGCAAATTGGAATAAATCTTTACATCTATTTGAAGAAATAAAATTATAGCAGTTGATAATTCAAAAATATTTGATAGAGTTTGGTACCAAGCTATTGATGAACTCCGTAGTTTTTCCTTGTTGGAATAACCTTGAACGGTTAGTTCAATACAATGTTTCAAACAATAAATGCTGGATTTTGCTTAGCTCTATACTATCTCCAACTTCCTTCCTTATATGTATATTCAGAAATGATCTCTTTTCTGCAACTTTCAATACATTGAACTGTTTCGCTATTCTTGGCCCCAGCATTACATATCGGTTCCCCGATTCAATCCTTTGCCTTTCGGATGTGATGCTTAAACACAATTCTGTCGAAGTCCGATTTGAATTCTTCAAAAATTTAATAATGTTGAATTTTATTAAATCATGACCTAACTTAAGCACTTTCCATGAGTAGCATTTATGCCCAGGAAATCCCTCAACATTTGGTGTATTAAATCAAAATTGCCAAACATACTGCTAAAACCTTAGGATTCCTCCGAAGGGGGAAGAAAATAGGTTAGCTTAGGTTAGGTTAAAGTGGAAGTTAGTGATGTAGCAGGACACACTTAGGCTAGTTTAATGGCCTATTGTGATACCACATGAATCTTCAGGTTTTCTTATAAGCTCAATGAAACCAGTTTTAGTACCTTACACGAAACGTAAAAGAATGATTATGTTAATATGATTGATATCGTTTAGATCGTTATAGAAGAATTTTCCTAAGTAGGTCTTGCGTTTTTGAGCTAGGACATATACAGAGAAGGTGAATGAAATGAGAGTACGCCTAGCCACGTTGCACGCTTTCCTATTAGACAGTGCCCGGTTATGACACCGATTATCGAGCTTATATGCGATTTAGAGATAGCAAGCACTTTGAAGGGCTTTAAATCTAGTGTAGTCCTGTTGGTTTTTGCTACCTGACACGTGGTGATGTTATTCCACCTGATATTTGCCTTCTTCATAGAGTGTTGCATAAGTAGCAGTTTACGTGGTAGAAAGGGTTGTACTGTATCATTTCGAGTTCATCTGCCACAAAATTTCCTGGAATGTCTCTCTGGCGCGGAATCCAGCAAAATGGAATATTAAACTATTGTGTCATCTCCATTAGAGAAGATCGACAGTTATAGACTGTTATAGAGTTTGTAGAGACAGAATACAAAGATTTGATAGCGGCCTGACTATCAGAGAAAATACGGATATCAGATGTTGATATCACGTTTTCTTTAATCCAGAACTAGACTTATTTTATCGCCAAAAGTTCCGCCTGGAACACGCTACAATAATAATTAGGAAGGCGGAATGAGAGACTTAATTTCAGTCGTTTAAAATACACTCCACCAATCCCTTCTTTTGTTTTTAATCCATCTGTGCAAAAATGAATTGACTTGTCTTCCAGAAATGTCCTATATCCTCCAAGAAAGATCAGGAACGTATAAAAGAACGAAAAGGTATCTGGTAGTTTCTGTCTGATTTCCGGTGGGGGATGGTGTATTCTTGTGTGTGCTTTGGAATTGAGTCTATGTACTTAAGAATTACGGATTGGCCAATGTTGTTTTTTACACACTGCAATCAAGCTTTGAGGCGAATAGAGGAGCTTGCAGCTATTTGTTTGTTATGTATATCAAGAGTTGTTAGGCAGAGTAGGGTATCCAGTGCCGCAGATGAACTCGTGCTGAACGTTGGACTTTATTTAGTTTGTCGCAGTTTATAGCTTTTTCTGGAGCAATCCACCATACTGCCACACCATACATTAAAATCGGTCTAATTACCGATGTTTATAACCAAGGCGTAATTAAGGGTTATAAGCCCCATTTATTACCAATAGCTTTTTTGCAAGAAAAGAGAGCTACAGTATGTAGCTTTTTTGGCTCTTTGTTATATATTGTGTTTCGAGGTAAGAAATAAGTCACCACTACATTCGACGAAAGCATGAAAGTTACTTACATATTTTTAAGCAATTTTATCTAACTTACATCAACCTTAAGTCTTCTAAAAATAATTTCAAAAAAGGGCTCTGAAAATGATGGGATTGAATTATAACCGAGTATCCTAGATCGCTTGAACAATGTTACTTGTGTGTGGGTTGTCTAACAGATGTTTTTATAATTAATGTTCTATTGAACTAGCCAGTAACTCCCCTTGTACAATTCAGCAGTATTATCGGCACTTATGTTGCCCTAAAGCTGTAATGTATAGAAATGCTTTTTTATCAACTGCACACCAAGCATGTATGATAGAGACATGTTCTTGGTCAATTTAATCGAAAAGAAGATACGATTTCGATCAAATCATAGCGGATTTCAACAAGGCCTTAACACAGTCATTTCATTTTAAGCTTGTTAGTAATATACACACTACACAGTGTTGTTTTACTCGAGAGACCTTCTTCCTTATTCCCTATTCAAAGCTTACAAAAAATGCAAGCTATTAGAAAGGTATTATTTTGTTGATTCTGTCGAAAAATTAAGCTTTCATAAGACAAAATCACCCTCTTGAAAAGTATACCTTTCTTTTATCAATTTTCCCTATTATTCCCTGATTATGATATGGAGGAGTTTACTCTTCCTTATAATCCCTAACCTTTATTTCTATAAAGAAAATACTTACATTGTGTGAATATAAAAGGCGAAATAAGACACAAAAAAATGAGACTCTATACGTTAAATATCTACACCTTCCTGCCCATTGCAAAGTATCTAAGTTCACTTTGAAATACCTTAACTAAGTTTATGATATTTTTACAAAATCTTTTATTCAGGTCAAACAAGAAAAAGGGATTTAAAAAAAATATACTTATCAGAAAAAGAAAAACAACCCAAACTCCGAAGAAAAAAGTACATCCGTATCTTTTTCTTTACCTCACCTTAATCTCATTTTTTAGATTTTGCAATATACATATATAAAAAAAGAAGAAAAACGGCAAAAAGGATACCTTAATACCTATCCCTTTAAATATAAAATAATCCTTTTGTGGTTTTGTGATGTAACTCCTGTGGGATTGAAGTGGAAAGGCTCACACACAAAAAAATCAACCCCATTCAAAAAGAGCTCTCTGGTGATGCTTCCAAATTATTTAACCAATGACTTTTTTATGTCTCAGACAGAAATTTGTTCGTTTTTCGTTTTTCTTTCTTGCATTGAAAAGCTAACACATTTAACCTGTCAGAGAATTGATACTAATATAAAAGAAGAAAAACGAACATTCTTTACATTTTTAATTCACCTTCACCCTTGTGCTTGAGGACAAGTCATATCATAACTCAAACACCCCAAACCCCAAACCAAAAAAAAAAAAACACTCTCGACACTTTCGACTTTCGAGCCTTTACAAAAATCTACTTTACTTGAAATGCATATGTACATACATAGCTACATGCTTAAACCACTCGTTCTGAGAAAATTCCAAGTTACTTGTCTGCAAGTTCCATTGTCATAAAAATAACGATTTCTTTATGTCATTTTATGAACTCCTATAGATTATGTATTTGGACAGAAATTTAAAAATTCCCTTTTCCTCAGAAAACCACTTATTCCTACATACGGACAAAAATTTATTTCTTTTTGCTGCCATCCCCATTTAACTCACCTATTTTGCCATTCCATTGCCGTGCTCGGATCCTTGGCATAGGCGTCCCACATGTTACACCATTCTTCAACAGACACCTAAGGAAGTAAAAAAGGAAATAAATGAAAGGAAGCAGAAAAAAAGTCGTAGGTATTTATTAAAGAAAAGAAACGAAAAAAAAACAGGACGAACAGGACGCCTGCAGGGATTATTGTTTTTCTTTGAACATATTTCTCGGCCCCCATTGGGAATGGCCCGAAATGAAAGTCCGAATCAGGACTCAAAGACAAAGTTAAGCAAAATAAAATAACTCAAAAAGTATTAATCCACTTAGGACTTGTTCGTTTTCCTCCATCTTTTCCACAGTACAGCACAGCACAGCCGTCGTCATCCTCATCTTCGTCGTCCGCCGGGCCGTGTCGTCGCATGTTTAACTTTTGAATAATTTTGTTGAAAGAGTAACGGGGGAGGGGGAGGAGGAGGAGGAAGAGGCTACACTGCACTATACTTCTCGTACCAAACCCTCTTATTATCTCGAAGGACGACAAAACTCCATCTGTCTTCAATAGTGGGTACTAAAATTTCACTGATGAGGCAGTTAATGGACAAAACTAACGCAATACTTCAAGATTGCTCCGGCTCCTTCTTTCTTCATGCTTCCTCGCAAAACCAAAACACTATCACCACCGCGGGCACTTCTTCGAAAATGGAACAAGACAAGGTTGCATTATTATCCAACTTAAGAGCCAAAAGGATGACTCTATATTATGTGGGAAAGTGGAATGATGATGAGTAACGAGCGCGAGGGAAAAAGTATCTAGAACATACAGCTTATATGGTAGGAATAGAAACAAAACGATGTATCTTTTGTTGTACACGATTGCTGTTTTTAATTCCTCCTTGCGCTGGCAGATTCAGTGCCTTTCAGTTCTGTTCGTTACAAGGACTCTTGTTATGGTTAACCAGAAACCATTTTTTAAAAAAAAATTAAATAAACTGAGAGGCATTTTACGTTGGCTGACTGCCAGGTGGTGCAGTGGTTATTCACTTGCTTATATAGTAGTTGTAGGTGGTATATAGGTAGGCACTATAGGCACGTTGTTGGTGGGTGGTTTCAGGACGAGCAACCTATTTGATGATGCAAGGAAAATATATTTTGACAATTCAATTTGCTTAATTTTAAATGCAGCAGCATTAAGGAATGGATTTATTTTGTATCCACAAAAACACAGCTCAATGGGCATTTGCCAAAATTAACTAAATGAACACTAAGAAAAATTAAATTGCAGATATTTTGAAAAAAAGATTTTAAATTTCGTTTGTTTCTTTTTGGACACCGAGAAACATTTGCTAAAACAATAATAAAATTCTTAATTTCCACATGGCAACTTATATTTATTACGTTCAAAGTATTTAATTTTCGTATCAGGAAACGGATTTTAGAATCTCTATATAAACTTTAAAATGAAATGCAAGGAGGCTGCAAGGCATATTAGCTAGCTTTCAGTTCGGAGGACATCTTGTGTGCTGAATATTAAAAAGTAACATAAAGTACAGAACGCAAAAAGTCAAAAATATACTTTTCAACAAAAAGAGATGAAAGAATCACCAAGAGTTTTAGGCTATTGAGATTTTAGATGGATATTGCTGCAGCACTTTTATAGAGTGCTTAACTGGATGCATGATTGTAATTTCTATTTATAATCAAATTTTTGGAAATGAATCGTGCGTCGTATGAATAAAAAGATATCATTTAATTTTACCAGAGCCTGTTCAAAAAATAACTTGTGTTTTTATGTATCGGAAAACGAATTAAGCCCTTACTGATTAAAGCTTAGTCTATCAACGAGCCATGGAGTGTTGCACAAGACATCTCAATTTCAGCAACTCTTAGAAGTTCATCAAGTAAAGAATTTATAAATTTAAAAATATTGCACCTCTATGATAAAATAGTGCCAATCCTTGAGTAGAAACCGTAGCCGTGGCGGACCTTTGGAAGATATCGTTTTTAATTGAAATTTGAATACCTTCTTCCATACAATCAAACAAACTGCCATTGATTTCTCTTAAAGAAACCTCATATTGGAAAACCTTTTTTATAAATTTTACAAAACGAAAAAATCAACTCAGTTGGTTAAATGTCCAAAGCTAAGGAGACAAATGGAGCATATTTCATTAGTTCTTGAATAATATTCGTAGAATTTTTATCACTTTGAGATGTCCGTTAAAAATAATTTTTAGTCGGGTACCGGAGTTATTAAGGTAGAGGCCCCAATGTAAAACAGCAGAGTAGCAGAAAAAAATCATTGTATTCAGCTATTTGTCTTGTCAATTGCGTATTCGTTGGGTAAAGAACTATCTCTCAAATTAAAATGTTTTATGATCTAAATGTTATTATTATTAAATTATACTCTGATTTTAACTAATTTTTCCAGTAATATAATATTTGTAATTGTGGTTGTTTTTTTATCATCATAAATACTTAGAATTTTCAAATCTTTTGTCTAAAACTTAAAACCCATTAAATTCTTTCGCTGATCACAGTACCCTCAGCTTTTCATATACGTTTTTAGATTCAAATCCTTGTTTCCTGAATGTTGACTAGAAACTCCAGCTTATGATAAGCTTATTAAATTCTGATCTTAACAGCATTGTCCAATGGGGAATCAAAAACCGTGTAGGATATTATGCTTCGAAAACTCAATACTGTCTACAGTTTCAAAAGCGTAACCCTCCCTCAATGCCACTATCCATGGGTGGTACTTGCATCGAGGAGTATGAAGTATGAGCATCACAAACCACTTGTTGTGGAATGATCATATATTCGACATGGTCAAAAATGCTGCTAAGACAATGCAAGAAGTTTTTTAGCCCCTCTAATCTGGCTACAATTTACAAGCTTTTACTCGTCCAAAACTCCAGTACAATTCTTATATTTGAACTGGTGTCCCAATAACGTACTTGAGTATTTCGGATAGAATTGAAATAAGATCTTTAAAAATGATAACTGATCGTACTCTTACAGAGACATTTGCTTCTCTTGAACACAGGTATCGCAAGGTCTCATGTCTATCACTGCCTTATCGTTATTTGTATAAACAATTATTCATCCGTAATAAACGTACTTCTAGGAATGCTTATCAATTTACCCTTGATCCCATCTTCGAGCGTAGTGTTAAGTACAGGGATTCTTTCTTTAGCCGCACTACACGAATGTGGAATGTCTGACCAGGCTCAATATTCCCCACTCATTACAATGTGCAGACATTCAAAACCAATGCTCATCGGTTTCTCCTTTCTAATCCTATCCTCCTTTCCTAATTGCTCGCACTGTGTCTAATTATTATAAGGGTATTCAATTATTCATAACCCCTGCTGTGCGTGTACAATATTAAAAAATAAGCATCTTATTTTTGGTCCCAAACTGGAAACTATTGGAAAACAAGGTCATTTGATCAGAATTTTATTTGACAAACATTTTATAAAATTTGTTTCAGTGTTTAAGGTACGAGTATTTAAGAAAAGAAAACAAATTCTATTTGTTATTACCTGCCCATCGTTATCCTTGTCGGCTTTCGATCGAAGTCCTTCCCAAATTTTAATCATCACATCGTGTGTCTCCTTGTTTTTGGCACTGCCAACACTCCAACCCCTCAGTTGGCACACTTTCTGTATTATGTCCGGACATATGGAAATAAAAAGGAAGAAACACATTGTCAGTATAAATCTTCCAAAACACCAACAACAGTTAAAAAGAAAGAACATTTTTATTCAAATGAATCTAGATGTTTGTTTAAACAGCCCCATCCCTATTTTTTCATTTTAAATTTCATACCTCAATTGCCAATTCAAAATCCTTCAGGTCGATTTCTCCACTTTGGTTTACATCTGCAAGGACACAATAAAGAAATTCTAACATTAAGCTTTGATTTAAATTAAAATTCATTCGTTTTATTCACCAAAGAAAACATTGAAAAGGAACAAAAGCTTCTTCTTGCGGAAATCAGAGATTGACATTTTGATTAGATTTTTGTTTGTGAGTTCTTCTGTTTATTGATTAACACCTGAAACGAAAAGTAAGCCAAACACAAAAACTGTTGTCAACAATTGGGACCCTTTTTTCAGAAAAAAAAATTTATAAAAATAGGAAAAAAGTTTAAGCCATGTCAGAAACAATTATCTTATTAAAAAAATTCTTCTTTTTTTCCCTATTTTGTCTTCCATGCCAGCTAAAGTCCTTGTTTGTTCGTTGTTATCCTGCTGATGTTGATGTTGATGATGATGATGGCAGAAACTTGTCACTCATACCAGGTAAATTTTTCGAGGACTTTTCCGCTTTTTCATTTTACAAAACTTTGTTTTATTTTTCTTTCTTTTCAAAACAAGACAAGAGATGAGTTTTGTTATTTGGAAGGAGAAAAGAAGATGAGGGGAGAACAAATATTTTAATCCTTTTCGGTTTAAATTTATCACAACTGGACAATAATGGATTTGGCCATGTTCTTTAGAGGATACTACTATCATCTCGTTTTGTTTTGTTTTGCTTTGTTTTATTTAAACAAAAATAATAAAAATGCCTCTGAAATTCAGAACAAAATAAAGAATAAAAAGAAGAAGAAGAAGCGCACAAAATCACACAGCCGTAATGAGGACACAATTTCCTCCTTTCACAAGTAATTGGCGAGGACGAATATCCCAACGAATTGTGGTAGTACACTGAACGTGGACGTGGACGTAAACGTGGACGTTGTTGACATTTGGGTATTTTATTGATAGTTAAATGGGGAAAGAAACCTATGGAGCGAGAGCGTTCCATTTAAGTTGTTAAGGTTTGTCTTGTCTTCAATGTTTGCACATCTGTAAGCACGCCGTATCCTCTTTGGAACTGAACTGAAATAACCACAATAACTTCCAGCCCGTTAATAAAATCAACTTTCGGTTTTATTCGAACATGCAACCACAATGTTGAAACAGGAAATTAACCTATCTTATGTTCAACTACATTATTGAATCTCATTGTTATCCTTGATGTTTACTTTTTGTGTGCCTTGTCCTCCCCAGAGTCCCTGAGAGCCGCAAAGACACAAGAAGCAAAGGAGAATTTGATTTTTCCGCTAAAAATACTGTCCTCGATTTCTATTTGGAATACAATGTAAGTTAGATTGCATTTTTAGTTGTAGGAGGAAAAAGTGAATGTTACCGTCACAATAAAGAAGAAAGGAGGCGGATACAGAACAAGAGAAGTTTATGTCTCCAAAGTAGGTGGGTAGAGCCAATTTGTTTTGATAGGTTTAAGTCTTTTTTTTTAGCGGAAGTTTATTCCTTCAATACTTTTGTAGCAGGTGAAATGTGCCATTTTGTTGGCAAACAAACGAAGAAGATTGTTCAAATTTGGTCAAGTTGAATAAGTAGTTTCGAACAATTTTTTGTTTGAAAAACAAGTGGACGTGTAATATTAAGAGCATCATGTTATTCAAGAAAGCAAGAATAACATATTTTGCATTATTGTGAGGAGTGACTTCTGAATTTGTTTTTTTTTTTTTGCTTTGAGCGTTCGAAGGTAGGGAGCATTTATAACTCTGTAAGACTTACGTATTTTACAATATTTAACCGGTAATAATATGACCAAGGAAAGTGATATTGATAGGAAATTAAGTTTGTTTTTATCATTCCCACATTTATGAATTTAGATATTATTTTTTTTTTAATTAGGTCAAACTAATTATTATTATTTATCTTTATGCGATTTTAAAAAAAAAGTTCTTTAAAAGTTAAAATCAGTTGAAATGTTGAAGTGAACTCGCTTGATAGTTTGGAACCACTTATGGTACTTATTTTGTACATTTTTTTTTTAACTATTTAATTGGAAAAAAATTTAAGTTTTATGCATAAGTTTTCAAATATAAATATTTTTATGTTTTTGGTTTTGAACAACAAATAGACACAAATTTGAGAACGTTGAAAATATTCGTGGTTTCAAAACCAAAACTTAAAGTACTCAATAAGAATATAAACTTATTTTTTAGAAGCTAGAACACAACTGTCTCCAGTAGAATGGTTCTTAATATGTTGGTTTTGGTAAGAATAAATGGGAGCAAGGAAGCAACATAACCTCACAGTAGATACATTGTGTATCCGTATTGACCTAGTTAGCTCATCTTCAAAATCAAGAAAAAGAGTGCAGGTATTCTCAAGAGGATAAGTATTTCCGTTTATTTTTGGAAACACAAATTCAAAGATTTCTGAAAAATTATAACAACATTCGATTTTAGACAAAATGTCATTTTGAACAAGTTCTTCTGAATCTCTTTTGTTTCAATTGATTAATCAGAAGAATTTGGACTGGCTCGACAACATTATTAATAAATATTGTATGGATAGAGAAAGGCTTTAAAAATTGTAATGCACCGAATTTCAAGATAACACAAAGTTTGTTTGTACAAGTAAGCAGCAAATTTTTTAAAATTAGAAAGTTATATTGAAAGTAATTGCAGTATATTATAAAGATACATCTAATGGAAAATTGTTATTTTCAAAGATTTAAGAAAATTAAAAGAAGAGATTTTCCGTCTTGGTTCACTGCGCGGATTTAAACCGTTAAATTTTAATTTTCTATGAAATAGTATTATTATTTTCGTAGTACCTGTGGCATAATGGTTAGTGCGTTGAACTGTCATGCCAGAGGTTACTCTTTACCACCATAAAATAGGAAATCCTCCTTAAAATCGTGTTAAAGAGAAATTCATCAATAATATTAGACACACAATGCTTTGCTTATTCGGAGCATAGATACAAAACCGTGATAATAAGCTCCATTCCCAGCCCAATATAGTGTGCACAAAAGTTGTTTCAAGGGACTAAAACACATATTCTCTTCGCTATTGAATTGTAGTTTATTTCCAATTTCAAATTCCAAAGACAAAATCTATGATAGGTATTTTTCGATAAATCGAAAACAAGCTTTTGCTGAAAATTTATTTCCGATATCGAAGTTAATTTTTAGTTTCATTACTCTTTGGTCGTTCGTTTTCAAAATATTTTTCAGAACGATCAATTTTTATATTAATTATTTTACAACAGCTTTTCAAAAGAAAAGTTTTTTTTTTGCTATAAACTGTCAAATTCCGTTGAGGGATGGCTACAATGTCAATGGATTAAAAAACCCTCTACAAACATACCCTAAAATTCAAAACTCATGTTCTTTGGTAAAATTGTCAAAATGAAAAAATTGGCTTAGTCCATTGTCTGGTTAACTATTATTTAGTTCTTCATTTTTAATCATTTATTTTTAAGCAGGTTTCAACAATTCTAATTTGCAAATGAAAATTTCTCTTTGCATATTACTGAAAAGATTTCAAAATTCTTAATATAATTTCCAAATTATTAACTCAATTATAATTTCCAAAGTTTATTGTTTGGTAAAATAAAAATAGCAAATACTTTGAAAAATAGCAAAGCTTTTCAATTTTCAGTTTTCAATTTGAACTTTGCAAATTTGAGTTTGGTAAACGTATTTTGCAAAGAGGAAAACTTTTCAATTGAATAATTAAATCTTTGCAAATTTGCGTTTGGTGAAACGTATTTTGCGAAGTAAAAGTGTATGAAAGTGAGAAGTGTTTGGTGAAACAAGACACAGATCTCGACATCAGATTCCAAATATGAAACAATTTCAAATAAACGCCATTTCAAAACCATAGCTCAATAAATAAATACTAAGAAATTTTGATGGATGCATAACTTAAAATGTACAATATATTTCCAAATTCAAAAATAAAAACAAAAGACTGACAAATTATGTGCAATTCATCAAAAATATCCCAGAGATATTTGGGAAAGAAGATTGGTTACATTTTTAAGTTTCAACTTCGAAACAGACAGAAAATAGTGAATACAAATAATTCGTAACTTAGCATCAACTCCGAAGTAGGACACTTTTTGACTTTTCTGTAAGTTAAACAGAAGTCAATAAAGTATAACCCTCTAATATAAAATGTATAAGTATGTACTTCAAATATTAACAGAAACTTATTTCTAAAGATAACACCTTATTTAACATTGTCACATTTTGTTAACCAAAACAAGTATAAAATGTAGAAGATTTGTGAAAAGTAATGTTTCAGTCAACATCACTATGAATAATATCATTTTATTTTCAAGTAAATTTATATTGAACTTTCAAAAAATGAACAGGACTTTTAACAACGGTTTGTGTGTGTTTTTCGTTCAATATTTATTTCTCTAATAAATATGATAATTTTCTTGTAAATAGCTAGATATTATTATTAGAGAGTTTTTTGTTTTAACCAAATCAAATTTCATTAGGCATTAAATATGATACCATCTGATGTACAATAAGTTTCAAAAGGGAACCTTTTGTCTTGGAGAAGAAAACAAATATTTTAGCTTTCCATTTATTTAACAAAAAAATAAACAACACAAACCATTTAGCCTGGATTCATGATAGCCCAAAAAGAAAAATGAGATATCATTATTAAAGACTTTTGTATGATATTAAAATTGATGTCTTTTCTCCTTCAGTTTTTGTATTGTATTATTTTTATTATATACCTAATTTTGAAAAGGTGTTCCAAGTTTATTAACTTCCCATAGGAAGTTATTGTAATGGGTCCGATTTGTCAAATTGAAAATTTTGACATTTCTCGACGTTTCAAGGTCCCTAGAGTCGAAATAAAATATTTTTAGAAAGATGTGTGTGCGTGCGTGTGTACGTACGTTCGCGACGTTTTTTCGTCCTCCATAGCACAAGAACCAGAAGAGATATCGACTTCAAATAAATTCTGTTATACAGATAATAAGGCAGAAAGATGCAGAAAGGGCTCTCAAGAAAATTGCGTGGGTGGTTTTTTTACCATAGCAGTTTAAAAAAAGGTGAACATTTTGGTTAAACCTAAATATCTCATGAACCAATGCTGCTAGAGACTTGGATTAAATTTTATAATATACTAGCCGACCCGTGCTCGCGTTGCTTCGCAAATTGTAACCACGAACATTTTTTGAATATTAGTATTAGCATATGAAAAAATTTCTCAATGGGACTGAGCATATTTTCTACAATAATATTAATTTTAGTTTATAATCAAAAAACACTTCCTTACCGAAATTAACACTTTAGAAAAAAAAACTTAAGTAAAATAATTACGTAGTAAAGGCCAAGCCGCACGTGAAAACAAACAAAATACAAAACCATTTCAATTTTTTAGTTGAAAACAGAACGAAATTTGTGTCTATTTTCTTCTTTTCTTTCTTTTATTCATACCTAGAAACGTTTTTTTGCAACCGAAAAATATAGTTTGCGGTAAAAAAAAAAACAAATTTGTTTTTTTAATGTTCTCATACATCTATAGGTATGCGTGTGTAAATATCCATAGACACATATTTTTATTCATCTGCTCATGTTCAGTGCAGTGCAACTGACTTAACCTACCTACATTTGTGTGCTCTTTATATCGACTTCATTGTAAGTACCTTCTTTGAGTTATTTGTAAAGAAAATTTTAACTTAATTTCAGTTTTATTGTTCGAGGAAGTGATACAAAATTGGTAATTCAAGCTATTATAATAGAACTTTTTTTATTTTTAAATTGGAAGAATTATAATCTATTCACTTCCTCGAACCAGAAAAATAAAAAAGATCTAATTTTTCTTTAGATAAATCGGCATTTCATATGCACGGCACTGTTTATTAATTTTTATTAAATGTCCATAGTAACAAAAAAAAAAGCCCACACTGCTCAGCGGTGTCAGATGTGACGATAGAATTAGAGAAACAAAAAATAATGTGTGTGTGTAGGTTAGTTGATGAACTATACAGTACAGAAAAACTGAATATGTAGGTAGGTAGGTAAGAGAAAAAACGTAACTATTAAATGGAACACATATTAAGAGAGAAAGAGCATGGGAAGAAAAGAAAATTAAAAATGTTGGAATGATAATGAAATGAAACAAAGCAGCGACCTCGCGATTGTGATGGAATCTAATTTCCTGGATAAAATAAATTCAAAAAGTTTATAATTTTATAATTTGTTTTTATTTATTTCTCAGGTTGTATGTTTAGCTTAGAAGTGATTTTAGGCTTAAAATTTGCGCAACAATATTGACTTTATGAAGCAATGCTAATCTTTGTCGATTATTGTATAGGTTTTAAGATATGAGTGGTTGTATAAGTCAACTAATGAAAAAAAATGGACAAAAAATGTAAAATTAATAATATTTAAGTTTGACAAATAATTAATGAAAAAAAAATGAAAGCCATAAACACTCTCATAACAATATAGAAAATAATAAAATATATTTCAAATAAATCGGTTGACTACTTTCTGAGATCATGCGTTACGAACTTTAAAATGGTTTCGCTTTTATATAATAGTATAGATATTGTAACGTAATACAAAACAATTATATTTTTGGAAAAAATCCAATTAACGGTTTTTTTTATAAATCAAAAAACTGAAAAAAAAAATTTGTCACCTCGAAAATATTACGACCAAAATATGATTTCATCTCCAAAACAATTTTGTGCAACGAAGAATAATGTTTTTGAAATCTGATAAAATTTTGAGAAAAATCTAATTGACAGTTTATTTTATAAAAAATAAAATCCTAAAAAAAATGTACTCATAGTTGGTAAAAATTGAATTTCGACTCAAAACTTTGAGATAATGGCTTCTAACTAATTTTAACTTATAAGAAATATTGTTTTCAACATTCGATAAAATTTTGTGAAAAATCGAATTGACAGTTTTTTTTACAAAAAATAAAAACCTAAAAAAAAACAATACTAAAACTTGGTAAAAATTGATTTTCGACTCAAATAGCTTTTCAAAAATTACCAATATTGGCTTCAAACTTATTTTATTTCACAGAAAATATTGTTTTCGATATTCATATATCATTCGATATAAAAATCCAACAGTCCGTTTTTTCATAAAAAAATAAAATCTACAAAAAATAGTACGCAAATTTGGTAAAAATTGATACATATAGACAAACTTTTAAGCAAGACAAATCGACAGATGGGATGGGAAGTTATCAGTGTGGGTCGCATCCCAGCCTCTTTTTACTTTTATTCTTTTACACGTTTGGCTTTTTCTGGATGTAAAATTCCATGATGGTCAAATATGTTTTATTAGTCATTTCAAATTCAAAAACTTGACAAAATTCAGTTAAATACAACAACCTTTTGTTTGATTTGAAATGAAATGTTAACGTTCATAATCTCTATTGGTAAATAATTTTAAAATTAAAAGGATACATATGTTGATTAAAAACAACTTTTAAAAAAATAAATGGAACACCCTCATGTATATCCTGGTTTCGACTGAATTAAGTTGACGAATTGTAATGTTATTTACCACAATTGAATGCTCCTTCGCCCTCGTTCATTTCTTTGGTTGGATGGTTAGCTGGCTGGTTGGTTAAAATCAAATAAAGGTTGTTTTGAGTTGAAACTCCGGAAGAAGGTATTTTCTGCTCACAGACTGTTGTGTGCGTTGAAATGATTTTTTCCAACTGAGTGATTCAAACAGACGACACACAGAAATGCCTAAGCATTTTCGAAACAATGCGTCTTTTGAAAAATAGAATTTCTATCTTCAATTTGCTTTTTCTAAAAAATGCTTTTAACAATTATTGTTAAAAAATATAATACGAAAAACAACAATATGAAACAGAATTCTGTTTGATGGAATGGTTTAAGGAAGTAAAATGTATATTGCTTTCTTATAAACAAGGGATTCACAGAAATAACTGAATTGAAGATTTAACAACGACTTCAAAAAGAAATAGCCAATCAAACCTTTCTCAATGAATGGTTAAGAAGTGGTCAACAAAATCAATCAAGTAAAATCTGAATTTGATTAGGCAAAAGTACAATTGGTATACAATTGTGTTTTTTTTTTGTTTTTATGTTTTTCAATTAAATATGATTAATTTATTGCAGTAAGAAATTTGGTTTATATTTTACCTACCTTTGTTTTGTTTTAAAAAGAAATGTTCAACAAATCGTGTTTTTTAAATTTTTTTTTTTTTGGTTCACGTACAAATAAAAGTAACTTGAAGCAAGGTTCCCTGTTTTACAGCTTTAGCCTGGAAAACCTGCTACTTTACTTATCGTTTCCTGAGATTTCTTTAATAAATTCTAAAGTTTTTACTCTTTTCTATATTGTTGAAAACAAATGAAATCGAATTAAAAAGAAGCTCTTAAATTAGTTTTTAGACTTCATCAAATAATTCAGGAACTTTCATTAGTCTATAGAGACAATATCTCAATTGCGTCAAATTTGAATATGTTCAACATTTTTCGATTTTATTTCGGTTAAAAGAGAAATGCAAAACTTTGAAAATAAAAGACTTTTTCAAGAAAACCTTATGCTTATCTATCCAAATCAACTCAAGAATCAGCTTCTTCACCAGCGACTTGCCCCAGAATCTTCAAAACGAAGAAAGATTTCCTTTATATAAACATTACTAGCAAACCCGGCGAACTCCGTTTCGCCACCAGATGGCTTCGTTTTTTGTAATATTTCGTTTGGGGATTAAAAGATGAAGAAAAATTATTTTTTGGTTTTATATTTGAAAAGGAAATATTTTATTTCATTTTCGATTACAAAAATGAAATGTAATTTAGTTGAACTTCTCTAAGTAAATAAAATGCACGACTGGGTCGCACGAACTTGCTCCTGTATGCAAAGAGTCTGTTTAAAAAAGCACCTATATAAGATTTAAAATTATACCTTTAAAACAAGTTTGTCTTCAAAGATTTAAATGCTATTCGATTTGTCAAAAAAACCGCGCGATTCATCCCAAGACACAAATGCATTATCTAATTTGGATAAAAGATAGTAATCAGTCCTATCATGAATTCCATCGTAGTCGGAATTTTTACGAATCCCGAAAAACTGTATCATGAAATCCGTTCGTAATGCAAAATTGTATGAGATTTTCCACTACGAACGGATTTCATGATACAGTTTTTCGGGATTCGTAAAAATTTCCGATTACGATGGAATTCATGATAGGGCTGAATATAATAAAAGTTTTGTCAATGTAATGCGCTCTTTCGGGCTCACGCACAGGATTTGATCTAGTGAGATGGGAGGGGATTACATTTAATGCAGTTAAAATAATTTAAAAAAAAAACTATTTTAAGATTCAAAACTTTACGTGAAAAATAAGTTTGTCTTCAAAAATTTAGATGCCATTTTATAAATCAAAAAACCCTTGATTTTTCAAAAAAATTTTTTGAAAATCGTTAGAGCGGTTTTTTTTTAAATTAATTTTTTATATATAAAATTTTTAAATTTTGTTCTAAAAATATTTTTGGTATGCAGTTGTTTAGTGATTGGAAATATACGCTCTACATTTGAATTTCGTAAAAAAATGTTGACCCGTTTTTGAGATATAGAATTTTGAAAAAAAAAAATTCAATATTTTTTTAAAAATCCAAACAATAAAAAATTTCACTTTTGATAATCAAATATTGTTAAGGCAATATAAGAGCTTATTCAGAAAAAAAAATTATTGAAATCGGTTGATAAGTTGCTGAGAAAATTAAGAAACAAAATAACGGTTCTATGAGCGGTACCTTTCCTGAGCAATACAAAAATATGTTTTTCTTATGAAAAGAAGCCAAGTTTAAAAATAAAATTTTAGAGAAAATTTAAAAAAAATCTATCGGTTTGTTTTTGAGAAAATTCGAATTTTCGTTTTTTGACCAAAAAAATTGTATGGGGGCCACTGTTAGTTTTGGTCTTAAAAAAAAAATGAAAAAAACGCCTAACGCGAATCTGCTGAAAACCTTAACTTCCAAGTTTGAACTCAATCGACCCAATGGTTTAGGCTGTAGGAGCGTGGACAGACAGACAAAACAGACCGGACGGAATCGCGGGACCCACTTTTTTCGACTTCTCTACCATCGTAATATCATGTTTGATTAAAATCTCGAGTTCGAAATTTTGCACGAATGCAAAACTTGCCATATAGTTCCTATATGTCGCAAGTAAAAATGAAAGTGAATCCAAAGTAAATACTGAATCGAAGCGTTATACTTGTTCGCAAATTATACATCATTGAAGTGCTCTTTGGTAAACCACATTTTTTTTTTGGTCTGACGTTAACACAAACAAAGCGGATGGTTTCCCAGCTCGTGAACACGCAACGTATAGCTGCCAATGTGAAAAACAATGATTTTCTAAATTTATCCCGCAAACACCAAGTTAATTGTCATTGCGAACGCAAGGCGAACCGGAAATTGCAATAGTTTGAAGTCAAACGGAAGATCAGTCGAAATCATTGGTATTCGAGGAATACATACATTTTCACCTGCGTACTTTCCGTTAATAATGGTTGCCTCAATCAAATTCGTCATAAGTCTTTTCACCGTAAGTCGAGTACCGTTGCAAAGTCGCGGTGGATTCAAATTACGCAATATCATAATAACTGAACCAACTTTGAGTTGCAAGTTATGTAGTTTAAATCCTGGTAACTCCAGAGAGTTCAAAAACTCCGTTGGATAATTTACTACATCATCGGGATTTGTTATGGAATCAACGGATTTGTATATCACCAAATCGCCAGCGAATTTTTAATTGAATGGTGAAGTTTAGTGCGTGTACATCATTATTCTTTGCGGCGAGAATTGCTCGTTGACTAAACCAAGCATAATTCTGATAATTCTGTTTGGGAAAACATTTTCAATAAGAGCTAATTGAGAGTCTACAAATCGGCAAAAGTCGTTGGTAAGAGTAATTAATCCAGTTGTCGCATCAACTCGCACATTTCTTTTCCATTTCCAACAGCTAACAATTGTTTGGAAAATTGTGCAGCACTTTGATCATTTTGAAGTTGAACTCTCATTTTAGTGGTAAGCGATAATGCTTTTACGTTATTCTACAAAAATGATGACTTCAGGCAAGCATTCAATTCATCTGCAGGCATTCCACGGGGAATTCCTGGCAACGTCTGCCTGAAATCGTCTGCCAACAATATCATCAAGCCACCAAAGATGGTTTTACTTCGTCGAAGATCCTTCAGTGTGAGGTTAAGTGCTTCAAGTGATTTCTTATGTGCCATTGTGCACTCATCCCAAACAATGAGCTTGCATTGCATCAACAATTTTCCCATTGCACTGGATGGAGAAATATTGCATGTATGGAGTATCAATTGTGTTTGAGCGCAGAATGTGCAGTACGACCGCCATCTAGAAGAGTTGCCGCTAATTCAGATGATGCTAACGCCAAAGCTATGTCACATCTTGATCGAATAGTGGCCAAAATCAATGAAATGACAAATGTTTTCCCTGTTCCTCCAGGTGCGTTTAGGAAGAATAGATCACCAATATTATTCTCCACCGCTTGCATTAATGTTTCGTATACTTGTTTTTACTGTTCAATTAGCAACGGCACATTATTTCGAACGAATTCCTGCAATGTATCAATATTATATTGCAGCTCTCGATTTAATTCTTGGTTCAATGCATCGTGCATCGATCGATTTGGCGCAATCATTCCTACTTCAATCAGTAGCTTATTTGCAATAGTCAAGCATTGATCCTCAATCAGAATCATTCCTTCATTTTAGATTTCATCGGTTATTTGCATGTCGGGATCATTCGTTCGAATGCGCAAGCGATGTAAGATATCTTCACATATGTGGTCTTTGTATTTGTTCCATAACTGAATTGGTTGTGAAGGGAAACATGTGGTGATGATAATTGCGAACAGTGTTCGTATTTGGTACGCATTTGATGAAACAACTGAATCCGCAAATGTTAAATCCCAACGAGAATCGTTCTCCAGCAAACCCAATAGTTGACATTCTTCTCGACATGTTTGGCATTGGAGGCCATTCACAGTTCTCAAAAGCGCAAATGATTTTGGTCCTCGTACATTTACCAACAGCAGTCGCAAATAAAAACATTCATCATTTCTATGATGAACAGTGTATACATGCGACCTAGCGCATCAGTAGAAAACACCTGTGGCCAATCTGGAAGAAGCTAGTCAATGTCGTCGATGGTGGTCTCTCAGCTCGTTGTGCAGCATTAGCCTCTAGGCATTTTATATTATACATAGATTATTTTTTGTTCTCAAAATATTCTACGTGAAAAATATTTTGTTTCAGTTTTTTGATTAAAACAAAAAAAGATAACTGATTTTTTCGAAACTATACCAAATTTTTCACTTTGTTCTTAAATTGCTCTATGATAAAAAAAACACTCACTAAATTTTTTTAAAAGTAGTTTTTGCATTTTTTTCTTATTATCTTTAAAACAAACGTTATTTGAAGTCGATATCTCTGAAGTTTCTAGAGATATGGATGACTAAAAAAGGTTCCCAAAAGTAAGCTTTGGTTTAGAATATAGGGCCCTTGAAACGTCAAAAAATTAAAAAATTTTCACTTCTACAAATCGGAACTTTTACAATAGCTTTCTATGGGAAGCTAAACGGAGTTCACCGCTTTTCTGTTAAAATTTTTTCTGCTATAAACCTCACGGAGCCCGAGCCCTTCCCAACGAATGCAAAACCGTGGAAATCGGTTCGTGCGTTCTGGAGTTATAGGGTCAGGAAGGAAAACCCGACTTAGTTTTATATAGTAGATAAGAGCCTGACAATACTCACAAAGAGACTGGGATTCGTTCGACTGATAACTTCCCATACGTGCGCGACTGTCTTTATTTTTAAGCTTTACAAAAAGTTTTTTGTTTGTTCTCAAGATTCTCGAGTTAAAAACCATTTTTAATAAGTATTTAGTTGATTTTGTAGGCTTTAGTTTCTGTCAAGAAAATGATTAAAAGTGAACAACAATACTTTGTAAATGAGTAAATAAGTTTGATTTTAAGTTTAAGTCTTTTAGAAATTGATTGAAATCACTTAAACACCGAAGCAATGTTTCATGTCTTTGGTTATTTAATAAATATATCGAATAAGTCAATTGCTGCTTTAAAAATGCACCCGTGATCCTCGAACTTCCAGAAATACTCACAAGCTTACCAGTTTACATTAGAACTCAAATTCGGAATCAAATATATTCTTTTTTCGGACGCACATCAAGAATGTGAGGTGTTTTACCCTATTCCGTTGTTCTAATTTGATGTTCAAGCTATATCTCCTCTAAAACCCTTTTCTATAATCCCTCATTTTGTGTTTAAACTTAAAACATTTTAATGGTTATCATTACCACAACCCCTTCAGGTGCACGATGTATAACAAAATTTTAAAAATCAATGCCAAAAAGTTTTAAGGTACATTGTATATGTTATAGTTTTAGACCTTTTCGCTGTAGACCTGTGATCAAATTCACATTGTTACATGATAAAAGTTGTTATATGGTAATAAGCTACTCATTCTGCTCGTGTCCTCTGGGTCTCCATATTCCCAGAACTTTTAGTGATTAAACTAAACTTATTCGGGTCGGTCGGTAAAATAAGAGTACATTTTGTCTAACCAATATCCCCAAAACACTGAGTAAACATTAATATTTAAATCTAAGTACCTTGAAATTTAATTTAAAACAAAAATATCCCTAACATACATTAAGAGTACTATAACTACCCCTAAACTAAGTTGATAAATCAAAAGAGCATTATACATGACATAATTTAATTTCAAGCATTATAAGTCCTTAAGTCATATAATAAACTAAGAGATATTTCACATATTCTGCAAATTCCACATGTTTTCTATCTATATCCCGTCGAGGTCGACGACACCCGCCCCCGAAGGCCAACTCAGCTTTTGTTTGGATTTCCATGGGAATCTTGTGACTTGTGAAGCTTAAAAGCAGCAAACTAATTAGCGCAACCACTTTCAAGTGCATTCCAGTGTCAAAGTGCAGCATTTGAATCTTGTCTTTAAGTCGATATACGTAGGCTGGTTTCGAGGCAAGGAATTTATTATTCTGAGACGAATTTTCTTCATGAGCTCAGTTTATTTATGAGATTCTGGTTTTACTTTAAAGTTACCAAATGAAATAAAAACAAGTACGTAATATTCATGTACAAAATAATGCTTAAGTGTTTAAAAAGTTAAAATGAAAAAGGAAACCATAAACGACTTTACAGGTAGCACAAAGAAGTAAGTCTCCTTGTTATGTCATATAAAATACGAGTATGAGAAATCTCTGAATTGTGTCAAGTTGTCAAAGATAATGAGAGTTTATCCTCTTTGAGCTTTTGAAAAAATTTAAATATTATCAACCCCTTTATTTTTGTAATATATTACATGCAAAATATACGCAAACACACCATAAATCACGGTAATCTTGTGTTTCTATGGCTGTGCACAGTAGTTGTCGTATTAACATGCATATATTTATTTATACCAGGTAAGGTATACGGTTACCTAACACAATTTGAATACTGAGGTCATTTTGCATAAATTCACTTACATATAAAAAGGTGCAATAAATTGTAGCTTTTTGGTATTCATATACATTTTGATAGAAAAAAGTTTGTATTTTTATAATAAGAATAATGAAAATATTTTGTGTATTTAATGAGGTTTCAGATGAAGTTGAAGATAGTATCAGCGACTTAAATATTTCCCAAGTTTGAGAGAGGAAGCCACAAAAATGGGCCAAGGAAAATTCTGTTCTGCCTTTTTTAATTAATCAGATTACACAATCTTTTTAGACTGATATTGAATAATATAATTTTTGTACGCTATATGCTTATAAAATTAAATAAATTCAATAAATGTTACTAAATTCATTTATTATTTCTACAATAAATAAATATAAATTACAGTTTTAATATTATTTAACAAATATTTTTTTTTAAATATCTCTCGAAACATCAAGATTAAATGAATCCTATTGCAAACTAAATTATTACGGCCATAATTTGTACTATGAAGAATACTAATAAAGGAGGACAATTGACGTGAAAAATTACTACCTATGTCTCTCAAAAACATAACTGAAAAATAAGTCCAACAATCATAAAAAGATTACATACCAAACAACAAACATCTGCTATAATAGTACATAAATCCTTGCAATCCTTCAGTTGAGCTTATAAAATGAATATCTTGTTAAATGCTTCTGAACTTTTTCAATTCTGTCTACTGAATTATTATAATAAGGGTT
Source organism: Eupeodes latifasciatus (assembly GCA_920104205.1). Classification (NCBI taxonomy): domain Eukaryota; kingdom Metazoa; phylum Arthropoda; class Insecta; order Diptera; family Syrphidae; genus Eupeodes; species Eupeodes latifasciatus. The sequence goes on from OV049924.1 coordinate 403,244,978, forward strand.
CCAAACAATGCTACAATATTCAAGAATTGACCGTACCAGACAATTCTTTCGTTAAGTAAAAAATGAGGTAAAAAAGAAAGTCTTGTGTCTAAGATTACTCCAAGATCTTTCTTCCTAGTAACACGTTCTAAATTTTTGTGGATCGAAATTTAGGAAACACGACAAAACTTGACATTTCGAAACATTTAACAGAAGGTGATTTTGCTTGCATCAATTATCAAGCCTTGATAGATCTTTCAAAAGAAGAAAACAGTCAGTTTAACAAGAGATCTTGCGGTAAAGTTTGAGAAGGCCGTTTGAATTGGAAAAATATCCGGTACATTGTTAACAAATAACAAGAACAAGAATGAACACAAATGGCTTCCTTGCGGAACACCAGATGAAACCGAAACAAATGTTGAGAGTTAACTATTTGAACTCTGACAACCAAATATGATTCAAGCTATTTTATAGAGAATATTGAATGCCTAGGGAAGTTATTTTATTTAATAGGATTTGGTGGTTGATTCTATCGAATAAAAAAATAAATTAGGTGGCGCAACAGACCATGAAGAACCAGGGCCTAGTGACTTACAACTCTCAACCATTCCTGTATGCGAGTAATGCTAACAGAGATGGAAGGGACCTACACTTTATATGCCGAATCCGAACGGCTGATTTGAGAAAACACTTTTCATGACATGAATTACTCTTGAAGGATTTGTCAATTCCTCGCAAGAGGCAGTAACCGTGAAAAAAGTTAGGTGGCACAGGCTGGGATTGAACCCAAGACCCCTTGCATGACAGTCCAACGCACTTACCATCACGCTACGGGTACTATCGAATTCTATCGATTCTATCGAATAACTTTACAAAATCTGTAAAAGAAATATTTGTTAGAAGACGATTCTCCAAATTCATTATGATGTAATTACTTATTAAAGCCAAGTTTGTTCCCTGCTATAAGACCATGTTACGAAACTGAAATATGATTCTGAATCAACTAAATTAACCTATTACAGACAAGCTTTTCAAATACTTTCGGAATACAAGAAATTTTATAAATGGGTCTATCATTAGTAATATCGTGTTTTGAACCCGCAGTTTTTAAAACTATAGTAATAGATAAGAAACCTTCCAGCAATCCAAGAATTGCCCTCTGGCTAACGAAAGATTAAAAAAGTATGAGAGTGGTTGGGCTAATACAATATCGCGTTTCCTTAACAAAATAGCAGGAATCCCATCAGCCTCTTTACTTTTATTAACACGTTCCTTTAGAAATTAATCTGCACAAAAAGTATAAGTCAGAAAGTTTGAAAATTGTTTGGCATTAAATTAACTAAGCTCCTATGCAGAATGACTAATTTTATATTTATAAAATTGCTCCTAAGGACTTCAGGATTTTCAATCACCTACGAAAAAGTAAGTCTAAATTGTACAACATTATGACGATGCATAGTCCTTACTGCACATGAGTAACACTTTGATTCTCTTAAAATGTATACAATTTTAACGATTGCTTGAAAAGAGGCTACGTTTGAATTCACAATTGTGTAGTAAGTTTTAATAATTACGACGATCTACATATATGGTGTGTCTTCGGTGATCTATCAATCTACCTGATATACATTGGAACTGTTCGGAAAGGGTTAAAATGTTATTTCGATTTAATTTTAAACAAGATCTAAAAGTAACGTTTATTAATTTGTTTAATTCTCGAAACTTAGTGCAAGTTAATCATATCAAAAAGTCTTAAGAAAAAGTGCTGAATTTGATTTTTGTATGTTGCGATGAGTTCAAAGCTAATTTAGGAAATGCACCTTTTTCTCTTTGAAATAAATCTATTCCTCTTAAGGAATTATTCTTCGAAATAGAGTTTTACATTTATTTGTTAAATAATGTCCAAGAAATTGTTTTGATCGAATAATTTTCCTAAAACTAATTTTGTTCAACTAAATAATTACTCCTTTACTTAGCGTATTCAACAAGTCTCTCCAAGAAGAATGGAAACTTTCTTACTTGATACCAATTCATAAATCATCTAAAAATGAAGCAGAAAATTATAGGGGTATATGTAAACTCTCTGCAATTCCTAAATTGCTTGAAAGTATGGTATAAAACAAAGCTTGATTTTCTTACAAGTGAACATTTAACTAAAGTACAGCATGGCCTTGTCTCCGGTCGATCATTTGCTACCAATTTGACTTATTTCACTTAATTTCACTTGGACACAGTATACACTGATTTTAGTAAAGCCTTTGATTTTGTGAACCACCAAACACGTCTGAAAAAACTTGAAATTTTTGGTTTTCATTCTCACTTTCTTCGTTGGTTATCGTCATATTTATCTTGTAGAACACAAGAAAATTGTAGATACATAATCAAAGGAAATTTAGTATACATCAGGTGTTAAAGTAGCCACCTGGGTCCGCTCTTTTTCGTAGCGTTCGTTAATGATATTGTTTCGATCTTTAAGTACTGTGAATGCTTATTTATATGCTGACGAACTGTCAACTTATGCCATCTGACATTGATTCCCTATACAATTTCTGTCACATTAATAGCCTCAAGTTGAATATCAAAAAGTGTAACCGCCTAAATTCTTTTTCCAGGGAATCTCACATTTTGTTATTTAAGTATGCAAATGAATCAGTGGCTAATGGATTTAGATAGGATTTCAATTATTAAAAACTTAGTAGTTGTTCTTGATTCCCAAATTTCTTTTAAAAATCATTTTTATTATCTGGTTTCTAAGGCAAATTCGTTAGTAGGTTTTATAAAACGACATGGAACAAATTTTAGAGATCATTTCTTGTTAGATCAATTTTTCAATACACGTATGATATTTGGAGTCCTATTTAAAAAAATCATTCCGATTGGAATGAGAAAATTCATAGACGATTCACGAAACGTATGTTATAAAAATGGATTGGAACTTAAATCCTAGTAATGAGACTAGATGCCAATTACTTGGAATAAAGTCTTTAGAATAAAGAAGAAAAGTTCATAGTATAATGCTTTTTAGATACTATTATAACAGCAATGAAACTTTGACAAGATCTATTTTATATTTCAATGAATTGTATTCAAATATTGATTTTTTTAATGTTAATCGTAATAAATCTAAATCTGATGTAGTATATTTGTTTGCTTTTTAATTTGGCCTTCTTAGCAGTAATATTGCTTGTAGATTAAATAAATAAAATAAATAAACATTCAACCAATAGTATGACACTTCAAATGACAGCTGACTGCTACATCGTTACTTAGACTGAAATTAAATAGAATAGTTTAAGCAATTCCAGAGAATCCTAACTGAATTTTGAATACAACTCATTCAAACTTTAATCGAAGTATTTCAAACATTGCTAGGTACCCCAAAAACAAGTTTGTATTTCCTTTCAAAAGAAGAAGAACAACAAACCATCAAGAGACAGCGGCATCTTATATATCAAAATGTTATTATCTTATCTTAACTCAGACTATGAACTTGGTTCTAGAAATCCAGTGAAATCATATGTAAAAAGCGACTAAATTAGAACTCAGTGTTTTAATTGATTTAAAAATTTTCTGAAAATCATTTCAAACAAATCAATAAGTGCTTTTATCTGTCTTAAATGATAATTTCGATTTTGATTTAGTGAGAAAGTAAAAAGTATAACCTATAACTAAGAGGTTTTGTGATTCTAACTTCTCTAAAATTTTAGAAAAACCCTTAAATCGTTTAAAAGAATTAAAACCGTCTTCTTAGCTTAAATGACTGTAACCGCCATTGTGAATAAATACGTTGATTTAAAAGTTGCTTAAAATACCTTTTTTGAATATCTCGCTTCTTTAAAAAACGAAAAAAACCCACAGTTTTACAAATACAAAATTTAACAATATACAATAAACATTTTGCTTTTATAGTTGCAGCCGGAACAATCTTAGGGCTTATGATTAAATAATATAGAAACTGTCGATTTTGAAAAACTGGATATAACTAACTTCCAATTAATTGCACAAGAAAATTAAAAAAATATTAAATATTAAAAATCTTATTTTGATTATAATCTTTTCTATAAAATTTTACACAGCACGTAACGTACTCTGTGTTCCTTTTTATCTTATATTCTTATTTAATTTTTGAATTTCTCAAAGAAAAAATAAAACTTACAAAACTCGTATAACTCGTATTTTTGCAAATAAATTTTAAGATGTTTTTCTCAGCAAAACCAAATATACATAGCAAGAGAGCAAATAACTAATTTAAACAAATAAAATGGAGAAAAAACAACGTATATTCTAAATTATATTTTTAAATTTCCTGACTTCTTTTGCTCCCCATACAAAAATTTCAACTTTCGAATGTAACTAATTTAACTTTCATGTTTGCAAAACTGAAAAAAGCATAAAATTTGAATAAAATTCACTCATTGGTATTAATTTATGCAACAACTTACTTCCGGCGAAGAAATTTTCCTCGTACAAAAGATTTACTTGCTCTACAACTCTTTTGTTAGCATTTTGAAGGTATTTTTATTTTATTCATTTTATGCTTTCGCACAATCATGGGAGCTATGTTGTTTTTTTTTTTTTTTTTTTTTTTTTGGAAACAAAATCTTCAACACCGTAGTCTAATTTAACTTAACTTTTATACACAGCAAAGACTTCGGAAGACAACAAACAAAAGATTAAAAAGTAATCATAATCAAGAACAAGGTTATAAAGTCGAGGATTAAATGCAACAAACGATTTCACAGGAAGTTCTGATTTTCTCTTCGAAACGAGCAATATACCTTTTCGCTTCAATTTTATTATGGAGCTCGTTTATAAACGACGACGTCGCGTCCGTCCCTCCCCCAAGCCAAATATTATTTTCATGAGCTTTTGCACAACAAGGACGAGGAGCCCCGGAAAAGAAAATGTTTAGCTTTGATAAATATTCACCCCATTAAGGTCCCCAACCACAACCACAATAAGTAAGTATATACAATTTATACGGATTCAAAAGACGAGGGTGTTAAAGCAGCTCAATAAATCTTGAATATAAATGCGGTGGAAGCCGAATCACTCGAAAACTCGAATTGGCATTGTTCTCTGATTCCATTGTTTATAATAGTTGTATTATTTGTGGTGGTGCTACACCGCGCACAACATGCAATTCGACAATTTTCCAATTAAAATTTGCATAACTCCTGGGTGATATTTCGGTTCGTTTTCTTTTAAACAAAGCCACAGGATAATCAATCTTATAGCCACAAATAGAACAAATTACCAAACCACATAAACTACACTCTCCAGTAATTTTATTGAAAGTTTCGCACAGGCACAGCACAGAATAAGAGGAGCGCAAGACTTGTTGAGGGTTATTTATCTTTGATGAATTCAGTCCTTGAAGGATGTCTATTTGAAGTCACAGGAATCCAAATCAGAGCGACAGATACGAATGAGGATGGCAACAACAAAATTGTGGTGTGTCACTTTCATGTTAAAAGTGGATACGTTTTGTTTTATTTTTTTTTGGAAATCAAAGTTAGGATAATTTACAAACAGACGCAATTATTTAATATGAAGAAGTAAGATTAATTTTGCCTTGGAGTATTTCGTTCGTTCGGATGAGAGATGAAAAACCCCTTAGTGCGCATTAAGGTAGATTAAAAAAAAGTACCTTGGGGCAAGGAGTTCTACATTGCTTCCATACCTCTTAACTATAACCTCTGATTAATTGATGGAAGCCATTTAGGTCGGGTCTCTTTTTTTCAGGGTCTACTTCTACTTTCACTTTTACTTCATCCCCTTTCGAAAGAAATTCGGACTAATAAATCTCCGACTCTAACCGACAAAATGATGGAATGGTAAATCAAACACTTTTGGGATTATTTAATTTATGGGATTTGTATACCGCAATTGAAGGAACGGAACAGAACAGAACACTATAAGTAAAGGTGTACGAGTTAATTAAAGGTAAGCTTGAATTTATGGTATGTATTTATATAACTTGATAATGTTTTGGTCAAGATAAAGTAAGCATTTTTGCATGAAAGAGAGGGGGGGGGGTGAGAAAGTGTTTTAAGCTTGTTACATACGAACATATACTAATTGAAGTGAAAATGAATTTTTCGTTTCCACTTTTTGAATACAAAATTAATTAACCCAAAACCACCGAAACAAAAATACAAAGTTAAATAGCATTAATTATAATATTTAATTTATATCAATATTAATTATATATGTACATATTATGTAGGTACCATCAGAGATGAATAAAAATATATGTATATATAAAAAATGTTAAAATATGTTTTAAGTTGAAAAAAATTGGTTTTTGAGTTTTTTTTCCCGCATTCTTTTTTGTTGGAAAATTAATAAAATGTTTATTTTTTACTTTTGAAGACACATGTGTATGGGATTTTGAATTAGTTAGAAATTAAAACAATTATGTTTTCGTGATTTGCATTTTTAACAATGGTTATTTTTGGAGAAAAATTGATTTAGCTTTCAATACAAAAAAAAGAGAAACCAACACTTTCTGTTTTTTTTTTAAAGTTAAATACACAAAAGTGGAAGTTTAAAACAAGTTTGAAAATATTTTCATATCTCTTAAAGTAATATAAGAAAAGTCCAAATTTAAAACAAATTCGAAGTGCTTTCCACAAGAGAAACAATGGAGAGGTGAAAATTAAACAAGCACTTCAAAATGACAAATTTCCCCAAAAAAAAAAAAAACAAGCAGGATTAACGTATGTGAAAACCATTGAATATTATTATCAAAAAATAAATCAGCTCAAAATAACATAAACAAAAAGCACTTTACTCACTTCTATATTTTGTTGACTTATAAAAGCATTTGACTTGACACACAGCATAGACACTATGAAAGACACTACAAGAAGTACCCTTATCAAGAAGTTTTTGAATATGGGGGAATTATGGAACATCATAAGCAACAAGACAAGACTAAAAGCGGAAAACTAATTCCATTTACAAAGAGAATAGTATGACAAGATGATCCAATGTCAACGATGTTACTTTCTGCCTTCTTGATAGATACTTTATGGAAATCTGAGGACGAAAGATAAAAATACCTATCTATATAGAGACCTACTTACAAAACAAATAGAAATTAAGTTGGATCGCGTGCTTGTGCTCATTTGAAATCATAAATTTATTTCTATATAGAAATCTTTAAGTTTGAAGAGATAGTAACATTCAGGTGTGATTGAACCAGGGAAATGTTACAAATTTGACTTGACATTGATGTTTTAACGAATGTCGGATCTGGGACCAGCACGTTCAAACACTTTTTTCGTTAAGAATGTATTTTACAGGACTATTCCATTTTTCATTTGCGAGGAAGTGACAATCCTTCAAGGGTACTTCTCATCATAACAAAGTGCTTCTCAAATCAGTCCCTTCATTTGTACGATTATTCACAAATATGAACATATAGGTAAATCGTTTAGAGTCCAAAGTCACCTTTGAAAATATTTTCTCTTGAATACGTGTACATCTCAGGTTTCTGAATTTCACTTTCAAACAATTTAAATTAATTTATTATTTAAAATTAATTTTTATAATTAAATTAATTAAATGTTTATATTTTTGAATTATTTATCGGAGCAACACAATCATCATTTTTCATATTTTTGTTTTCAAAATGGAGCAAATTAAATTGTAGGATTTTAATATTAAAAGTACGCACACTTCTTGATGTCAAAATTTTGAAAGAATTAATAAATATAATTAAACTCAATTTTGTAGCAAAACAAAAGCAAGGAACATAAACATCATTTTTTATTTAGCTATATGTTTTGTGAAATATTAAAAAGAAAACATGGATGACAGTTTAATTAATTTTTACTTGTGATTAATTGGTCTAAGTTCATTGGAAAGGTAAGCATTAGTTTGGATGTACATACAGAATGTATGTATTTACTATAAATAAAACAAATAGAAAAATAAAGTATAAGCTTGGCATTTAGATTTTTTTCAGGTTTTAATATCAAAAATTACTTTACTGATTAAAAAAAAAAAACAATGGTGGTATGTAATTAGATAACAAAGAATGTTTTTATATTTTAAGACTTATATATGGGTTTCCAAAAATCTAGAAATACCAAAATCGAGAAAAAAATCTCCAATGTAAAAATGCATATTTTTCAGAAAACTAAGGTAATTATTGAATGAAATTAATTGTGATAATTATATAGCTTCCCTCTTTGCCAAAAAAAAATTTCGTGAATATTTCAATTTATTGAGCTATCAATTTGTTGTAAGTGGACAAAAATTGAAAAATGGTATCAGAAAAACTACATTGCTTCCAATAAATCTAGTCCCATGGTTTTTCTTTGGTTTGTTTTTTCGTGGCATAGAAGACTTTTAAGTAGTTTAAGTAGGAAGGATTTTACACGTTGTTAGTTGTTATTTTTGACAAGGATCAGGTGGGAGTCGGTACCAAAAGAAAAACTGTTTTAAAAGGTACTTAAAAATTATTGCCTCAACTCTAACTTTTACTTCTGTTTGCTTTGATTATGTTCTAAATTCTTGTCTATAAAATTAAATATTTTCCACAGAGAAAATGCGTTTAATAATTGAAAATGTATTTTTGTTCAGCTGAGAAGATAAATTGTTCGACGAGCTACATTAAATGATATCATTTGCTTAATATAAACGTTTTAAAAAGGTAAAAATAATTTTTCAATACTTCTTATCGAGATTTGTACATTCGACATTTGTTTGAGATTTTTGCATTCTAGAAAAAATATCTTTTTTTTTTTTTTGAGATTTGTATTATTAAAGATTTTTGTAGTTCGATGTAATGAACAGATAAAAGTTCTCGAAAATATTGAAATAAGATTCCGGAATTGTACAAGCTATGGATGAACAAAATTCAAACCGATTTAATCTTTGAGAAATGAAATTTTTTAAAGACATAAATTTAATTATTTAATTTTGTGTAAGTTTTGTTATATTTTTTGAACTCGGGAAAAGTAAGATTATAAGTTAAAAATCATTATTAGGATCCTTGGGTTATAGTGCTCATTTTATTTTGTGGGAATTTGATGACATCTTAAATTATATTATGAAGTAAAACATACCTACACACTTTCGCCAGGTGCAAAGTGCAAACAATTCAATAAAAAGGTATAAAGTTGATGTTACCATTTTAATTACAATCACGATTCGTAGGTTTATTTGATGTTTCAAAAAAAGGTTTAAGGTTGGTTTAATTGTCATTGATTTCGAAATGTTAAGAAAATTACATATGAATTCAGATGATTCATTATATTGTGTGTAGTTATAACAAGAAAATAATTTAGTCCAACCAGTATATTCCATTCATTGTGCATTAATTGATCAAAATTGAGTTTCAAAACAATATTAAAAAAAAAGAGGCTGGGATGCGACCCACACTGATAACTTCCCATCCCGTCTGTCAATTTGTCTAGCCTAAAAGTTTGTAGATTTTCGTGTTGTGTTAAAAAAGTTGTCGGTTGAATTATTTTTAAAAATTTCAAAATTACCAACAATATTTTGCATGTAATGAAATATTTTTATTTTAAAATCTATTTTTATTAACGAGATTTTTAGTCGAAAACCAATTTTAGTAGCGTTTCTTAAAAGTTTTTATTTCTCATATAAACATAAACAAATCGGATGAATGGAATTAATTTGAGAGATATCGAGTTTGAAGCCAATATTTTTAATTTTTGAAAAGCTATTTGGGTCGAAAGTAAATTATTAGGTACCAAGTTTTAGTATTGTTTTTTTAGGTTTTTATTTTTTGTAAAAAAAACTGTCAATTCGATTTTTCTCAAAATCTTATCGAATTTTGGGAACAATATTTGTTATAAGATAAAATTAGTTTGAAGCCAATCAAAGCTTTGAAAAGATATTTACGTCGAAAAATAATTTTTACCAGCTTTTGTTAATTTTTGTTTAGGTTTTTATTTTTTTGTAAAAAAAACTGTCAATTCGATTTTTATCAAAATTTTACTGAATGTTGAAAACAATATTTTTCAAAAGATAAAATTAGTTTAAAGCCAATATCTCAAAGTTTCAAAAGATATTTGAGTCGAAAATCAATTTTTACGAACTTTTAGTAATTTTTTTTAGGATTTTATTTTTTGTAAAAAAACTGTCCATTCGATTTTTCTAGAAATTTTACCGAATGTTGTAAACAATATTCCTTCTAAGATAAAATAAGTTGGAAGACATAATCTCAAAGTTTTGGAAAAATATTTGAGTCGAAATTCAATTTTTACCAACTTTGAGTAAAATGTTTTTTTTTAGGTTTTTATTTTTTATAAAAAAAAACTGTCAATTCGATTTTTATCACAATTTTACCAGATGTTGAAAACGTTATTCTTCGTTGCACAAAATTAATTTGGAGATGAAATCATTTTTATTCGTAAAATGTTTGAGGTGACAAATTTTTTTTCAGTTTTTTTTTTTGATTTATAAGAAAAAAAACGTTAATTGGATTTTTTTCCAAAAATATACTTGTTTGGTATCACGTTACAATATATAATATAAAATTTAATTCAAGTCTCTAGTGTCATTGGCTCGTGAGATATTTAGGGTTAACCAAAATTTTCACTTTTTTTTAAACTGCTATGGTAAAAAAACCACCCACTCAATTTTCTTGAGGGCCCTTTCTGCATCTTTCTGCATTATTATTATTAGTCGATATCTCTTCTGGTTCTTGCGCTATGGACGACGAAAAAAACGTCGCGAACGTACGTACACACGCACGCACAGACATCTTTTTGAAAATCTTTTATTTCGACTCTAGGGACCTTGAAACGTCGAGAAATGTCAAAATTTTCAATTCGACAAATCGGACCCATGACAATAACTTCCTATGGGAAGTTTAAAAAAAGGTAAGGATGCCAACCGCTAATGATTACTTCACATTTTTTTTTTCACAAACTTGCACTTTTTGTTATCTTAGAACTTCGAAAAAGTATACAATCAAAAGTTAAGATGTTTATTGTGGTATACGAGAATTTTCTTCGTTACGCCAATGTCAAGATATTTTAGTCAAAGAAAAATGTTTGGTAAGGTTTTTTTTCTGTATATATTTGATATTTTCTAAATAAATAAACAAAATATTACAACAACATTGATTTCAAAATAAAATATTAGGTAAACTGAAAGATTGGATCCCGTGTCTAATTTTTGGTGGAAAACCTTAAATTGAGTTTTTTATACAATTTTGACAAATAAAGAAAACGTTAATAATTGTTATAATAATTTCAAAGTTTTAATTTTTCGAAAAATAATGAGTACTATACAATTGAATTTAAGACCATAACATTAAATATAGCAGTGAAATATTTGAGATCATCCAAGAATTTTGAAAGTTTCTTTTAGATTCACTGTAATTTTTTTTTTCAAAAATAATGTTCTGAAATTTATTAGCATCCCAAAATCGAGTGAAATGAAATGGAAATTTTAATTAAAAATCGAGTGAAATTGTTTTTAGGGTTCTTCCATACGATCGATTTCATAACTTCGAATATTATTTCGAAATCACTTTAAGTGAAATTAAATTCAGTTGATTGTCATAATTTGTATGCTTTTATTTTTTCGGTGCTTTTCAATATAGTAAATATAAAAAATAGTGGTATTTATTTATTCATTTTCTTGTGTTGGTGCACATATGTACTAGCTAGCTGTAAGTTTTCAGTTTTTGGCGATAAGAAGTTTTCGATTACATTGTTTGGGAAAAATTCTCGTGTCAAAGCTTAATTTTTGAATGTGTTTTTGAATGTTTTTAAAAGAACAATGTTTTATTTGAAATGTTATGGAAAAAAACATTTGATGTTTTGAAAAATCATTTTAAATGCAACTTCTCACTAACTTGACCAATTTTAATCACACCAACTTACTTTGGTCAAATTCAAATCACTTGGACATCGCATCATATATCGAAATGTAAAACTCCAAAATTCACTTTGTTTTGAGTTCGAAAAAAATGAAATCGATATCGATAAAAGTGAATTTCAGAACTCCATTTCATATTTTAAATCGATTTCAATTTCATTTAAAGTGAAAGTGAAATGTAGAACCTAACTGTATATTTCTGTTTGTTATTTTAGTATGGTCGGGGAAACAAGGTATCCCGATAGACACTTTAAAACAGATATATCTTTTTGATGAATTAAGATCGAAGAACTTGAATCTCAAAAAATGTCAATTTTTTTCAATTCTACCCATCGAAAGTCCCTGGTGTGAAGGATGCTTAAGATAGGAATTTTTCAGTAGAACTTTTACCCCACATACTTGTAGTTGTATGTGTTATAATATACATTAATATTTATGTATCGCAAAGAATCCACATTATTATGTGTAATATTGATAAATGTATTTGTCTAATTTAATTCTAACAGGGTAAAATACCTACTTCATATTAATCTTTAAGTCTATTTGTTCTGCAAATACAAAGAAAACTTTTCAAAGTTTATGTTAGGTAAATATTTCATAATATTTCCTAAGGGATTGAGTTTCAGGGTTTTTATAAATCAATATTTTGTTTACACAAAGTTACAAATATTTGTCAACTTTACACCAACTATTTCATCATCATCATCTCATTGACACAAAATAACAAATAAATTAAAACAAAACTTATTTTATATTCAAATTAGTTTTTCGTGTTCTTATTGATTTATTTTTAATTTTGTATCAGCTTTAGGGTGATACAATAGAAAAAAAAAGTTGTCAAATAATGTAATATGATTTAATATCGAATATTGAACAAAACGAACAAACTGAGACAATGTAGTGTGCATGTTTATTTAATCACAGTTGTATTAATTGTTTGCTAAAATATATTAAATTTCTTAAAGAAATGCTTCTTGTTCAATGATGAATTTATAAAAAAGTAACTCAAAACTAAAAATTATAAAAATGGATTTTAATTTTAAGCTTGTAACAGTGCTTTAAATAACAAAATTTAAACACATTAAATAAGTATTCGAAATGTGTCCTCGTTCAAGAACAAATACTTTTTCTTTCTAAAAAGGATTGCATTTGAGGTCAAGGGGAATTTTTAAATATGCATATTCTACTTTTTAGTTATGAAAAGTGTTTTCTCAAATTAGCCGTTCGGATTCGGCTTAAAACTGTAGGTCCCCTCCATCCCTGACAACAGTACTCGCACACATGAATGGTTGAGAGTTGTAAGTCACTAGTTCTCAATAGACTTTTGCGCCACCCAATTTATTTATTTACATATTCTACTTATTTAGTTAAAATTCAAGACATTCTCAAACGAATTGGATGCTCCTATTTTTTCTTTAAGTCACCTTAATACAAGGGTACGTAAGAAAGAAATTTCAAAAACTTAAATGAATAATCAAAAACACATTTTTAATAAAAACTATTTAGACAAAATTAAAATACTTCAAAAAAACTTGCGAAAAAGGTATAACACAATCGAAAATGCAATCTATAAATGTAAATCATTTTCACGTTTCCCGTACAATTTTTTTCCCGTACAAGTGAACAATATTTATTTTTTTATTTATTAAAAATTATTACCAAAATACTTCTTTTATTTTGTATTGTTTAATTAAACAGAATCGTTTCGCTGTAGACCTCTAAATTCTCTGAAATTTTAGTCCTGATAGTTCCCTTAATTTTAAGGTTTTAGATTTATTTTTTAAATAAGGGTTTTCAATCTACAGCGCATATAATACATATATAATATGTACAAGATAAAATTTGTTTAATTAGGTTATTAAAATCGTAATTCGTTGTAAGGATACAACAAAGAAAACCGAGGATCAATTTATTGAATATTTGTTTGTTGACTTCACCATATTTCAATTCTTTACACAATATGCTCCGCATTAAATTTCGGCAGCAAAATCTTTGAATCCTATTACCTACTATTAATTTACAAAACTACATCACAGGCCCCGCGATTGATTTTAATTATACTTCATCAATTTCAATAATTATATATTAAAAATTATTTGTAAGACTTATAAACAAAATTTATTCAGCAGATATTGTCTCCATTTTAGCAAATGACATCGAAAATGAAATCAATAAATTTTTCAAAAAGTTTTTATATTCAAAGAAATACAAAGAATCCATTAATCAAATGACTTATAAATCTTAAAATATTATTTAAAAAAACTATTAAAAATACTGAAATTGTAACGAAAAATTATTTAAAATAGAAAACTAAATTCTTATGTATTATTCAAAAAACTCAATTATTTTTCTTTTCTCTTAAATCAATTATTTTATTCAAAACTCTAAATCCGTTAAGTCCCCAAAAAGTCCACTTTGGACTTAAAAAACTTTTTCAATTCGTGTCTCTTCGTATCAGTTTTTATGCAAATTGATTATATTTCATTTCTTACTGCAAAAAGAAAAAAATCACCAAGAACAAATTTTGAATGATTGAACTTGATTTGTAGTTCTCAACCTACGCAAATGTCAACTTTGTCGACGACGACGACGACAATGTAGACGAGCGTTGGACACTTCAATGGCTCTTATAATCTAAAAATATCCTCTGCACCCCTTTCTATTGACGATATGATGACTTTCACCATTTACCTTCATAAGTTTGTTTTTTTTTCTTGCCTTGAGGGCATATGAGGCTATAGGCAATCTAATTCAAGTACCGACAAACGCAATCATTTATTCCATTTTACGATCTTTTTACAAGGTCTTTTCATTGAATTACATTATTGCAAATAATGCAATATGCATCATTACAATTGGCAATTAAGTATTATATCTTCTAAGTTTCTTTTTTCTTTTTAAATTTATTTCGCTGCTCCTCTTCTGGCGTTTCGGACCTACCGATCCAATCAGAATTGACGCAAGCTATATACATATGTAGGTACATACAATAGGTATAGATTCTTTTTAGGAGACAATAACTTAAGAGCAGTTAAAGTTAATTCAATCAAAAAAGTTTCTTTTTTCAAAACCACCAAACTATTTAAATTAAATAAAACATGAGATAGACATTCTTCAGTTCGTTTTAGGTAGCTTCAATAGAAATTGAGGTTTGAAACTCAAAAGGATTCTTTCCGAGGAAGGTTAGGTAGTTAGTTGGGCTATGGAGGGTGGTCCCACATCAGGTAATACAACATGTCAGGATATATTGTGTATGATAATGTATATCTTTCGTGTTCTCGCTTAAGTCTCGGGGGGGTTTCTTTTTATTTATTTTTTGTTTCCAAAGGATTTACCCCAGATTTGGGTTGTGTGTTTAAAAACTGTTGTTCATTTTAATGCCCAAGAATAAAGAAGGAGGAGATGAAGATGGAGAACTTTCTTAGACAAAGGAAGAGATAGGTATCTACGTGAAAAGCATTAAATATCACATGCAACGGAAGGCTCACGCTCTACAAAGGATATACGACTACACCTGAGCTCGTTCTGTACTTAAGGTGGCCTCCCCTGAGTCTAACTTCCGTTCATTTCATAGTAACACACTCACTCCTGCATCAGCACAGCACTAGCAAAATTACACGTCCTTCGATTTAGTTTTTGTTTTGTGTGTTTTATTTCCTTTTTACGGTGCTTTGCTGCTGTGAAAATTTTAGGTCCTTTGAGCTGACGAAGAACGATATTCCTTAATTTATAAGAAGAACACCTTCCAAAAAACAACGCTACTCATATAGCAGATAGCTAAAACAACCACAACCACTCAACACTCAACTCACCAAAGAAATAACTTAAAACGCACGAAACCGTAACGGAAATTTGGCAAGCACGATAACTGTTATTTAGATCAGAACGGGAGACCTTTCAAAACGGTACTATGCCCATCTCAACGGTTGTAACTGCTTTTATACCCCCGATACAAATTCGAACTGTATTTTAAGTGCAGAACAGCTTCAAAAGGATGCAGCGCTATCAGTAGAACTTCTGCAAAGTCTCAAAGCTTTCGGACGATACTGTAATAAGTCGGTGAAAGCTTTCTCGCTGCGGATAGACCCGATAAACGAACCCAGACTGTCAAAGACTGGGAGAGAGGAAGCTCCACATTTTATTTTAGTTATACTAGGTATAGTCTCTCGTTATCTGGGGGTGGGATGAGGGTTGGCAAAGCATGGCATGGATATTTTGTATCTGTAGAATTGGTTTTGTTATCAGTGGCAGTGGCAGTGGCAATTTTCAAAGCAAAACTTGGGGTAGTTGGTGATGGAGAGCTGCCTGCTGGCCCTCTGTTGTATGTGCTGATGTTCTGATGTGCTGCACTTTAAATGAGTTAAGTTCGTGAGGTTTTGAGATGGGACGATGAAACAAAATTCAAGTGGCTATACAAACGAATGTTCGAAAATACATTACAATACGAAAAAATAAAAATAAATCGAAATAATAACGATATGTATGTAGGTAGTTCTTTATTTCATTGTTCTGTTTGAGAGATATTTTTATTCGAATGTAAATATTTCTGGAATAAACATCGTTTGTCATTCCAGCAATGAATTGAATTTTCAATGATTTCACTGATTTTTTTCTTTTCTTTTTGTTTCTCGCCTTCATGTGTCTGGAGAGAAGGCATTGTGTTGGGAAATTGCCGGAAAGGATACCTGGTGCGAGTGTTTGAAAAGACTTTAGTCGGTCAAAGTTTGCACCTCTTCAATATTAATCATTATCTAGGTGAAGCTGGGATAAATGAGTGTTTGAGAGTGTACTATGTATTTAATATTTTGATGTACTCGTATTAAATAAAATAACTTCCTATGGGAATTTAATAATAAACAAAACATATTACAGCAAAACTGAATATGTATATAAATTAAACAATAATTAAATAAACAAATAATAAATTAATGAATAAATAAATAACTACAAAAAAATAATAAATAAATAATTAAATGAGTAAATAAATAAATAAATAAGTAAATAAATAAATACATAAATAAATAAGAAAATAAATAAATAAATATATAAATAAATAAATAAATAAATAGATAAATAAATAAATAAGTACATGGATAGATAGGAAAGTTAATAAATAATTATTGTTCTAAATCTATTACGCTAGACTAGATTGGCATTGTCAGAAGATATTCAAGAAATGTTATATTTTTCCTTAAGTTTAGCAATTCTCTTATATACCATTTATATATTAGTTAATGCGTGGAATTCACAAGTTGGAAAACACAAGGGAAGATTAAACATTATTTTTAAAATTTTATTTTGCGATATTTGTAGCCTACGAATGATGCGGATTTTTTGCCTGAAATATAGCTTGTAAATTAAAAGTTTATTTTATTTACTCAACTAAGATTTTCGATTGATAAATGTGTAAAGAATTTTAATTTTTTAGTTAGTTAGTTTAGTTTAGTTTAGTTTATTTACTTTTTCTTTTACATTAAATATAGGCAATATAAAATTCAAACATAACAATTAGTTAATTACATCTTGATTCAAAAATAATAATTTTGTAAATATACTATATTTATACTAATTATAAGTGTTTTTCATAATAGAGAACGAAAAAGAAGGTACAATCTGTTGTCCTATGACAAGAGTCGAAAGTACCAAATAAGTATAACTTAATCATAAATTTAAATTGGAATTACATAAAGAAGTGTTGTGGGGTATCGTATGAGAAAGAAAATCTAATTTTTTATTTTTTTTTTTATTTTTTTTTTGCTAAGGGAAATTAAATGTGAATATACAAATTTAAACCATAATTCTGATGATGTTATTGATTTCTTCAAAATCAAAGTTAAAAAGCCATTTTTTAATGTTTTTATTGAATAAATGAGCAGAACGAATGCTTCTAATGTCAAAAGGTAACGCGTTAAAAAGTCTAGGTGCTACCGAGGTATAGAAGTTTAAAAAGAGATGAGAATTGTGCACTGGAATGATAGAAAGATTTCTATCGTTGCTTCGTAGTGAGTAAGCTGGCGTATTGTGACTTAAGAGATATCCACTTCTCAAGAAAAATATTTTTAAAACTTTAAAAAAATAAAGATGTTTGAGCGGAAGGATACCAGAGCTGACGAATAACGGAAAGCTATGTTCATTTTTCTTTTTCTTCCAGATGGTTCTTAAAATATGTTTTTGAGAAACTATCAGAGGATGTAAATTGTTTTTAAAAGTACCACCCCAACAAATTATACCGTATTGTATTTTGGATTGAACCAGTCCATAATAGATTGTTTCCATAAGTTTTCTACAACAAAGTTTCCTCAAGTGAAACATAATATAAGTAGTTGATAACAAATATTTTTTTAATGCAGAAGTGTGAATTTTCCAGTTTATTTTGCTATCAATAGTTAAACCAAGATATTTGTATTCGAAAACTTGCTCGATTCTAAAACACTTTGAAGAACAGTGATTATTTAAAACATTAGCTGGTGACAAAGCATTAGATGAATAACAAGATACACTACTTAGCGGGATATTTTTGCAGTCAAAACTGTGTTGAACAAGAAATGGTGGATTAGTAAAGGAATCAAATGGTTTAAAAAACATAACTCTTGTTTTTTCACTAATGACAAGCTTATGGATGCCGAACCAATGTCTGAATAATTCTAAGTCATGGTTTATATCCGAAATCATATCTAGAACATTGGTACTAGAATACACACAAGCTATGTCATCAGCAAAACCACAGACTTTGCCTTTAAAGTTAAGATTAAAAATACTATTAATATAAATAAGGAACAAGGTTGGACCTAAGACTGATCCTTGTGGGACACCTATATTAATATTTTTGACATCACTGAAATTATTGCCTATTTTGACCATTTGTTTTCTGTTTTTTAGATAAGAAGAAAACCAATCCAGCATAAAACCCCTGAAACCAGCTTTCTCTAATTTTCTTAATAATATATCATGGTCAACAGTATCGAAGGCTTTCTTGATGTCAATGTATAGAGCAGCAGTATACTTTTTTTGGTCAATACTTTTATAGATAAAACTACAGTGAGCTAATAGTGCATTTTCTGTAGATTTTCCAGCTCTAAAACCAAACTGTTTAGAGTTGAAAAAAGAAATGCCATCCAGATAATTAATAACCCTACTTTTAACAACTTTCTCGAAAATTTTTGAAAAAACTGGTAATAGAGAAATAGGTCTAAAGTTGTTGACACATTTCTTATCCCCTTTTTTAGGAATAGGTATAACTTCAGCTATTTTTAAACTTGACGGGAAATTACCGTGAAAAATACTTTTGTTAAATAAAAGAGATAATATATCAACTATATTAAAACAAACCTTTTTAATAAAAAAAATTTGAAAAACTATTAGATGTTGAAGAATGAAAACTATCTAAACCTTGAATTACTCTAAAGATTTCGAAAGAAGTTATCGGCTGAAAAAGGAAACTTTGAGATTGAAAACTTTCTTTGAAACAAATTTCAGAACACATTTCAGTACAGTTATTAATACCAGCATTTTCGATTGTTTCTACAGCTATTTTTATAAAATAATCATTGAAAATTTTAGCCATTTCTGAATGATCAACAATGGTCTGGGAATTGAAAGAAAGATAAGAAGGTAAATCAGAAGTTTTGTTTTTGTAGAATAATTCGTTGACTATACCTATACTTTTCTTAAATCACCTTTTGCTTTATGGAACTTATCCATATAAAAATTTTCTTTACATATTAGAATATCTACTCTGATTTCTTTACATAAATTATCATAGTTTTCACGGTATATAACGTTATTAGAGTGTTTCTTACACTTAATCCTCAATTTATTTTTAAAATCAATTTTTTCTAATAAATAATTAGACATCCAGGGCTTGAGTTTTTTTAATTTACTTTTTTTGCTTCCAATAACTTCCGAGCTTTGATCAACAAAATGTTTCAAAAGGATACAAAAATTATCAAAAGCAATGGAAGGGTCTGGATCGCTTCGAATTTTTGACCAGTTTTCAAATAATAAAATAGAATTCAAAATTTCAAAATTTGTTCTGATAGCTTGCCTATTCGGGACTTGTCCCATTAAACCGACTTCACACTTTTCTTTAAAATTGAAAAATAGACAAGTCATATGATGATCTGAGATCTTTAGATCAGATACTGAACTAGTGAGGGTTAAACCAGTTTTTAAATCAATTCTAGCTAAAATATGATCAATACATGTATTGGATGTAGAAGTAGTTCTAGTTGGTACATTAATACAAGAAATTAGACCATGAGCTGACATTAACGATTTGTAATTTTCAACTGCTGCAGTTTCTGATAAGATGTCTATATTTATGTCACCCAAAATAAACAAGTGCCTTGCGCTATTATTATTCAGCAATATGTTAAGTTCCTCTAAATAAACCTCTTCATTTACGTTATGAAATCTGTAGAAACACATAAAGACCAGTTTAACTGAATTAAAAACTAAAGATATCTCAACCATATCAGAGCTTACGAGGTCTGTGCTACAACAATCAAAATTTAAACTTTGATTAATGAAAATAGCAGTACCACCTGCAGCATAAGTATTATTGCACTTTGCATATAAAAAATAACCGGGAATCTTAAACAAATCTTTTTCGTGCTCATAAATCCAAATTTCAGTTAGAAAAATTAGTTTAGGCTTATTAACAAAAGATTCCAAATGAATCAATAACAAATCAAAATTTTTACGAAGACTTCTAATATTTTGTTGAATAATAAAAAAACTATTTTTGTAATCAACAGAATGAAAAACACTTTTACAAAATTCATTATCATAGCAGCAAAAAGGAGTAACTAGTGAATCAATATTTATATCTGTTAAAAAAGATTTGGCCATTACTAAATAATTTTATTAAGATCATCCAAAGATAAAATGCGATGCGCTGTTTCTCCTTCTTGCTTTTTCATAAAAATTATTCCATTATTTATCCAAAGATAATTATATTTTTTTTCATTTTTAATACTTTTAGCTTTGTTAAATAAATAACGGTTAAATTTAGTCAAAGATTCATTAATTAAAATATGTTTTTTAACCAATTGCTTATCAAATAAACAAGTATTAAGTTGTTTCTTTTTTTGATTAGAAATAATTTTCTGCTTACATTCGGCTTTTTTAAATTTAACACAAACGATTTCCCTTGGTTTTATTGTTGTTGATGATTCGGTGGCGGCGGCGGCGGCGGCGGCGGCGGCGGCGGCGGCGGCGGTGGCGATGTTGTTGTTGATTGCAGTCGTTTTACTTTGTATTGTTTTAACAAAGCAATATTTGATGTCGTCAGCTGAAATGCTTTCATCGATATGTTCTAACAGCTTTAGTGTTAGTGTTAAATTAGTCTTTTTTATTATTTCCTGGACATGTAAACCAAAGGTTAGTTTTGTATCTTGTGTTATTCATATGTATTTTGCAGAAGATTTTCGAATCGATTCATACATCGTTAATAGAGACCATTAAGTCTGGTATGAAAAATGATTTTTCTTTTTTAAGAAAAAAAGACGCCTGAGTCTTAGAAGCATTAACCTATATTTTCCAATCAATAAAATAGTTTTGAGTTATATTTAGTGCAGATTGCAAATTATTTCCTATAATTAAAGCAATTGAATAAGTGGAAAATATACACGTATCGTCAGCGAAAAAAGCTGTCTCGCAGTTTATTAGTCTATCTATAGGAAAGTCATGATTGAAAACAGTGTAAAGAATTGGGCCAAAACAGAACCCTGAGGAACACCTGCCACACAAGTAAACGTATCAGATATAAAATTGTTTTCAGACACTATACATTTTCTTGAGTACAAAAAGGACTTCATAATTTGTATCAGGTGGAGAAGTCCGTCATGTCAAACAGAATCAAATGCCTTTTCTACATCAAGCAATTTCATACCTGTACTTTTTCCAATACAATCATTTCTCTTGATATGGTTTGTAATAGGTACTATGGATTTGCTGAACAGTGCAATTTGTCCAGGTCTTGAAATGGGAATAACCTAAGCAATTTTCCATTCGTTTAGAAAATACCCAAGCTGAAGACACGAGTTAAACAATGATTGTAAAAATCTAAATCCTAAGCTTACAATTGATTATTACAACATGTTAATTTAATGAATTCACAGTATTCAAGTTTTAAGCTCCGAGAGCATTGTTTTCTTTGGCGAATGTGGAGAATCTTTAAGTACCCATAGGAAGTTATTGTAATCAGTCCGATTTGTCGAATTGAAAATTTTGACATTCCTCGACGTTTCAAGGTCCCTAGAGTCGAAATAAAAGATTTTTAAAAAGATGTACATATGTGCGTGCGTGTGTACGTACGTTCGTACGTCCGTACGTTCGCGACGTTTTTTTCGTCGTCCATAGCGCAAGAACCAGAAGAGATATCGACTTAAAATAAATTTTGTTATACAGGTAATAAGGCAGAAAGATGCAGAAAGGGCTCTCAAGAAAATTGCGTGAGTGGTTTTTTTACCATAGCAATTTGAAAAAAAGGTGAAAATTTTGGTTAATCGTAAATATCTCACGAACCAATAACGCTATATTGAAACGCGATTCCAAACAAGTATATTTTTGGAAAAAAATCCAATTAACGGTTTTTTTTATTATAATCAAAAAAACTGAAAAAAAAATATTTGTCAACCGAAAATTTTATGAACAAAAAATGATTTTATGTTCAAAACAATTCGTTTTTAACATTTGGTTAAATTTTAAGAAAAATCAAATTGACAGTTTAAGAAAAAAAAAACCTAAAAAAAAAACAAAAAACAAAAAACAAAAGTTGGTAAAAATTGATTTTCGACTGAAAAAGTGAAGTTATGGCTTCCAACTAATTTTATCTTATAAGAAATATTGTTTTCAACATTCGGACAAATTTTGAGAGAAATCGAATAGACAGTTTTTATACAAAAAATTAAAAACCTATAAAAATTAAAAAAAGTTGGTAAAAATTGATTTTCGCTTTAAATTTCTTTTCAAAACTTTGAGATATTGGCTTTAACCTAATTTTATCTTTTAAAAAATATTGTTTTCAACATTCTATAAAATTTTTAGAAAAATCGAATTGACAGTTTTTTTACAAAAAATAAAAACCTAAAAAAAAACAATACTAAAACTTGGTAAAAATTTACTTTCGACTCAAATATCTTTCAAGAATTAAAAATATTGGTTTCAAACTATTTTTTTCTCACAGAAAATATTGTTTTTGACATTCAGAAATGTTTTTATAAAAATCTAATTGTCCGTTTTTTTTATAAGAAAGTAAAATCTACAAAAAATAATACGCAAATTTGATAAAATTGATGTTCGGTTCTCGATATCTCGTGAATAATAGGAGATATTGACTTCAAACAATTTCTCATTCATCCAATTTGTTTTTGTTTGTATATATTTGTTTGTATATATAAGAAATAAATACTTTTAAGAAATGCTACTAAAATTGGTAAAAATTGGTTTTCGACAAAATATCTGGTTAACAAAAATCGATTTTGAAATCACTATTTCATTATAAGCAAAATATTGTTGGTAATTTTTAAATTTTTAAAAATAATTCAACTAACAACATTTTTAACAAAACACGAAAACCTACAAACTTTTAAGCAAGACAAATCGACAGACGGGATGGGAAGTTATCAGTGTGGGTAGCATCCCAGCCTCTTTTTCTTTAGAATAATTATTTATAAAAGTAATATTAATACAGGTAGATTTTAACAGAGGAAAATGTATAAAGATCAAATTGCAATTTTGAAAGCGTTTACTATTTGTCACGCACCTTTGAATCATTCACGTGTTTTGAGTTTCCACTTGTTACTATTGTTGCTCGGTATTTTATGAGTTTGAAGCCAAATAAAACATTATTCATGTTTGATTATTTCTAAAGGTGCGTCCAGAATAAAGACAGATTTTTGAAACATTTCCAAAATATAAAAAAAAAAAAAACATTTTATAAACATTTAAAAAACCTTTCAGAAACATAGAAACATTTCTGAAATGTTTCTGCAATTTTTAATTTGGTCTGGACGCTCGCGAAATGTTTTTAAAATGTTTTTCTGTTTCCCATTCTGAATGGAAAACCATACCCCTTTTACCAAGTACCCAAGTAAATCAGCTAGTACCCGGGTATTACCAGTGTAAACGACTACGCAATTACCCTGGTACCCGAGTACAGCAACAAAAACTAAAGCAAAAAACCAGATATACTATGTTTGAACGGCAGCCATATTTGTAAAATGAGTAAGTTTAAACTAATTAACTTTATGTCTCATCAAGATGTTGGAGACATTGATCAAACTCACTCTATTAAATAAAATATATCCGAAAATATGTAATTTTGTTAGGGAACATTTCTGGCAATGTGCTCTGACAAAGTAACAGAAGAAGAACCTAATGATGACTTTCGTTGGTATTCTTACACAAAAATCAAGATCTATTAATTTATTATTTAGCACAAAAAATTTTTAATTTCAAGTAGTTTACTACCTGGTTTAAAGAAACCCGGGTAATCGGATACTTGGGTAGATGATTACAAATCAGAAACTTTTCCGCACTTTTTTTAAATAGATTTCCCTGAAATGTTTCTTTGGTGTGCACACACCTTAAGAAGTGTACCATCCTTTACAAATAAAGTAAGTTAGGCCCTCACCAACAACATATCAATAACTTTGTAAATTAAAGAAACGATTAATATTAAATACGAAATAATTCAATACAAATTAAAATAGTAAGGAACATTTATAGGTTTATATTGATTTGCAGCTTTAAAATACTCTTTTCAAGTATGGAGTTCATATAAAATTCAAAATATACTTTAAAAAAGTAGTACGGTTATGTCATACAGAGTAGAAGTTTTTGCGTTCATATTTTTCTTTGTAGTAAGGAAGAAAACTAAAATGCTAATAAATCTCTAAATTAGTTTTGGAATTCTAATAAATGTTTTATTAAAGTAAAAAGATATTAAATAACGAAAAGACTTGTATATACCTAAATCTTTTTCTCATAAAAATTATTTTTGAATCTATAGAAAGGTACTTCGAGTAAGTCACCTTTAATGGCTTCTTATAGTAGGTACTACTTCATTCTGATACATACATAAAATTGACTTAAAAGAAAAAAAAAAGAACTTCAATCCTCCTTATTTTCAAGCTCCAACAGTTTTCGAAAGAATGAACTGAACTGCATCGTCCAGAACATTAGTTTTTTCTCAGCCATAAACATAATTTTTATGGAAGTTCGTTGGTTTTTATAGCCAGCCAGATGCATTTTATTTTAATACCTTTGAGTTGAAGTAATGGTAGAATATTATGAAGTAGGAACTTTTCTTCTATTTTTCATCACTAAACGAACAAGATAAAAAAAACCTTTAAAATAAATTTGAATGTTCGTTAGAATATTATGAACTGCTAAAAAACATTTTTTGTTGATGTCAAAGTAATTAGAATATGGTACCCACCGTGTAGGGCTATTCCCGCATGTTAATCATATTCGTTGTGTTTTAAAACAATAAATTGAGAATTAATATTGGGGACGTAATTGTTTCTCCATTAAGCTTAACTCATAAAACAAACGTAATTACTGTGTTGAAGTATTTTTTCGTTTGTAAAAAGATTTGCTAATTTGAATGTTTTTAATATTATATTAAATTTTTAACATAGAAACAACAGTTGGAAAAAAATATAGGCAACGAATAAATTAATATTTTTATAGTTGAAAATAAGTTAAGCACTGTGTCATAGACTTCCAATATTTAAGTAAGTTAATATAATGGAATTCAGTATAGAGTATCATCAGTTGTTATCAAGAGTTTTAAAGTCTTTTTATATTAATACATTCTGACTTCGTTATGATATTCCCTGAGATGCATTTAAGAAACATTTTATTTTGCACTTTTTGTGTGCTCTTAGAAACAATGATGGGTTGGGTTACATAAATACAAAATGTGCACAAAACTATGAATGATGAAGTGAGTAACAGATGGGTCACAAGTTCTTGATATTTTTCTAAAATTGAACACAAAACTTGAATGCTAGTAAGAAACATAGGGGATAAGAATTTAAACTTGAACACATGATTTACATATAGAGTCTTACACATACGAAAGTTGGACTCATTTTCACAATCAAATCACAATAAAATCAAACAAAAATTATAAGCTTATAGATGCCATATTATTTTCCATGGGAGGACAATTTTCTTTCAGAATAAAAACCACATTTAACACGTTAAAAAGTCCATTTCCACTAACAAATGTAGATGCATGCAATGTACAATATGTGCTTACTACATAATGCAGTCAGAAACATTAAATATTAAAAAATAATCCCTATGCTCAAATAATTTGACAGCACACTGACATAAAGCTTATGTCATGTTCATATCCCATGTAACAGCTTTGTTAAAAGAACAAGCGGAAATTAAATTTGCAAATTACAAAACTTCTTGCATGTGTGATTTTTGATTATTTTTTTTTTGTTTTAGAAATTGAATAATTAGAGTGTAAACCTTTTAGTTACATATAAAACATAATATATTTGTTATTAAGGCGAAATGATATGTCCTCATAAAGTATCATACAGTTTTAGAATGCATGCAAACCTTTAATAACATTGATTATGCATGATTCTTTTATGTAGTTTTGTGTTACATACATTGCAGTTGATATAAAAATTACACAGAACTATCGATTACAATAAAAATGAGATATTCGACTTGATTATGCGCTTGTTTTGTAACAAACATGGTCTAATGTATAACCTTTCATTACTAGGAATCTCCCGGAAATTCATGTAAATGTATTTCAAACTTCTGTAGTCATCTAGCACCTCGCTTTGGGATGGATCAAAATTTTCAGACTGCTTTGAAACGATAGCTGGTGTTCTCCAGGGCTGTATTTTAAGCCCAATAATGTTTGATTTGTTTATTGACGATATTTGTGATGTACTTCCAGGAGGAATACTCTCCGCTGATATGCAAGTGAAAGTTTTGCTTTACGCGGTCGACTTAGTTTTACTAGCTGACAATACTTCATTTTGTAGGTTAAAATCAACAAATTAAATTCCTTTTGCGAGACATGAGGCTTGCATGCAAATACCAACAAAAATAAAATAATGATTTTTGAGGCACGTCAAAGAAGAAGACTTTCCGAAGAGAATTGGAATTGAATGTCTGTATTGAGATATTGCATGAGTTTAAATATCTCGCAGTTTTGCTAACGCATAATTTAAACTTTCCGAAATACGACAAATAAAAAACAATTAAGCAAAGATAGCTTTAAGTTTGATGTGGCCAAAGTTTTTCGGAAATCAATCCAAAAACTAGTGTCCAAATACCACGTGTTGCAAGCGATTGTCAACACATTCTTGTGCTATGGGGCCAAAATTGTTGGTTCCTTGCCACTCGAGGAGTTTGAAGCACTTCAAACGCATTTCTTTAAACGATTATTTAAATGTTTTTGAACAACAACAACAACTTAAAAGTGCTACCACTCATTTGATAAACAATTAGCACATCTCGACCTGTGACGTCAGTGGTCTAAAGTAGTGGAGTGCGTAGTGCACACGACTTCTAAGACTGAGCAAATCTGATATGCGTGGGTTCGAATCCTATGTTGTGCATAAAAAGTTTTTCAAATAAAATTGGATTAAAGCTCAGCACCACAAAAAAGGAGACTGATGAGTGCAAAAGTGGCAAAGCACGAAATAGCTATATCTCCAGCCAAAAACAATGAGTGGTAGCACCTTTAAGTTGTTGTTGTTGTTCAAAAACATTCAAAGAAATTAAAAGCAATGGTTAAGTCTAACAAGCTGACATTCTAGTACGAATAGTACAATAAAAATAATAACGATTATTTAAATTACCAAACTTAACACCGAATTATTCTTTCTACGTGGAGTCCGGCATAACGCCAATATATAGTCAAATTTAACTTCCACTACATAATAAGAGTGATGAAAAGAGATGAAAGAAGTCTTCACAAATCGTTTATGGTAAGACTACTTCAATCTAATGCATCTCCATTCAAGGAATGGAATCAGCTAGCCATCTCCCAAATTTTAACCTAAACTTAATGGTGTCTAATGTGGATGATTGGAATCTTATGTTTTCCTATGTTACTGTTAAAATAAACGAAAGAAATTTCAGTCAGCATCTTTCCAGACATTCCATCAGAAACAAACTATTTCAATAACGAACTGTCGACGCAAGCTATAAGCATTATCTTTAGAGCACGAGTCTTGAAACTTATCTTATTTCATCGTGCTGATCTACCATCAATCTGCACTTTATGTAATAGGGGAGAAGGTGTGCATCAATTCATTGTGATATATCCAATATTACAAGAAATCCGTCGACTACATTTTCATGAAAGCTTTCTTTCTGCAAACAAACTTCAAGAAAAATGGAGTGGTTGGTTGCTACCCTATACAATTTTTTAAACATGCCTTAAATTTCCGAAATAGTTTCTTAACTTAATCCATTTGACCAGCTACTGTAGTTTAAAACTTTTGTATTTGTATGTTTTAAATTATATCTACTAAAGTTGTTGACTCTGAATGTTTCAAATCATTTTCAAATTGGAAAAATTGTATAATCTTTTATTTTATTTTTTTCAACAACTTATTAAATTTTTTTAATTATAGATTAATTATTTAGTTCATTTATTTTACTTTGTATATTTTTTTATTAATGGAATGTCAAATCAGGCAGACGGTAGAATTGCTATGTCCTTATACTTAACTATATATATATTGTTACATTTTAATGAAGAGATAAAGAATTAAATAATAATAATAAAATAATATTCGAATGAAAAAGCTTGTTAAAAGATACACATCTAACTTAGTTTTGTCCATGAACAGGAGAATTAACAACATTTTCTTGTCTTCTATTAATATTTTAAGTACAGAAATCAAATGTTCAAAATAACATTAGGATTGCCGTATCTTATACGACATATTTTGGGAGAAACAAAAAATTAGACTTACTTACTTACTTGGGGTGGCGCTACATTCCGGGCTGACCTAAGCTTCAACCAACATGCGTCTCCAGCCAGCTCGGTCCCTAGCTAGCTATCTCCAGTTTCCTCTCCCAACTGCGTGCGCCACCTGAATCGCGCTCTTCCTCTACTGTGATTGGATTAGAAACCTTCCAGGCTGGAACTTTAATGTCCATTCTTCTGCTCGTAGAGCTAGCAAGCAGATCTGGTCCTTCTGTGCAGCGCCGTTTTATATGCATGTTACTTAGCTGCGTTAGCTTTCCGACATTCGTCGTTAAACCAGAGGTTTCGCTGTGGTGGCCATGTGAAACCACTAGTCACTTAAAACTGAAGCTTAAAGATTTTAAATACGAGCAGCGGGTAAAAAGCAGGAAGCTGAGTTTGTAAAAGCTGCTCGAAAAGAAACAAATGATATCATCATTAAATGCGCTATCGATGATGATGAAGCAAAATTGTCAATTGTCAAGCTATGCACAAAAATCCTCTAATGTTGGAGTTGAAGAAACATTTGCAGAGGTTCCTTTACAAAGACTTCTTGATCAGACAAGTTTAAAAATTTTAAGTGATCGATCAAAGGTCTTAAAATTTCTCGGCTTAGTAAATGAACTTACAATCATATCAAAGGGGGGTTTCGATGGCAGTTCGGTTAAAAAAGTTACACACATAGGTGCATACACACATTCTGCATTTTTTTGTGAGCCTTTAAAAATAATATTTTAAAAAGAATCCGATAAAATAGTTCGAAACAAAACAACGGAACAGAATGCCAAATTCAAAACCTTCAAACTTCAAAAATTATAGTTCAAAACATAAATTATACCATGAAGCATCAGACGATATTGTCAATTTACTTAATTGTAAAGTTCCATATCATCCTACATTGTTTGTCAAATAGTTTAATGCTCAACCAATAAAAAATTCAATCCCTTTGTGAGAAAACCGCTTGGTATTTTATAATTTTATACCCCTGGTATTGTATGAACACCACTGTTCATATAAAATTTTAATACATTTCCTTCATATTGCACATAAGATTTTAAGGTTTTAAGAGAGCAATATAGGATAAAAAATCTTCTAGAAAAGATACGTTGACTGACATTTTTAACCGAATGCTAATTTCTTCGGATCCTTTGGTTTAAAATTAAAATCCGAAATTAAATACATAAAAAAGGAAGATATGGAAATGTTTAAAATGGAAGTAGAAAATATCGTATCCTATAATTTCGATTAAAGAAACATACATAAAGTTAAAAAAAGATTTGGGAAATTTAAAAAAGAGGTGAACATTTTGGTTAACCCTAAATATCTCATGAACCCATGACGCTAGAAACTTGAATTAAGTTTTATATTATATATTGTAACGTGATACAAAACAAGTATATTTTTGGAAAAAAATCCAAATAACGGTTTTTTTTATAAATCAAAAAAAAACTGAAAAAAAAATTTGTCACCTCGAAAATTTTACGAATAAGAAATGATTTTATCTTCAAAATAATTTTGTGCAACGAAGAATAGTGTTTTTGACATCTGATAAAATTTTAAAAAAAAATCTAATTGACAGTTTTTTTTTATAAAAAATAAAAACCTAAAAAAAACATTACTCAAAGTTGGTAAAAACTGAATTTCGGCTCAAAAACTTGAGATTAAGGCTTCAAACTTATTTTATCTTATAAGCAGGCCGGCCCAAGCCAAACCTGCGCCCTGTGCAAGATTTGTAAAAAGCGCCCCTTTTTTATATTTTCACACATAAACTGATACCCAAGCAAAGGCCTTTCCCACATTACCCAGGAGGTAGACTTTCAATGCGTTTTTTTATTGAGGTATCCCCAGTAGGTCTAAACTATAAACTAAAACGCAGCGAAGAAATGAGCAGAGGGGAAACGTTTAAACTTGGAAACTTACTTTTCTGGCCTTACATTTTGCAAATTCAGAAATGAGATCATCAAAGTCTAAAGAATTTAATAATTCCTTTTTAATTGACATTATAGATAAGCCTACCAAACTCTCTTGAGTCATGGTTGTCTTAAGATAATTTTAAATAATTTTAAGTTTAGAAAAACTACGTTCTCCTGAAGCTACCGTGACCGGGATTGTATTAAGGATTTGGAGAGCAATTCCTAATTTCGAAGCAAAATCTTGAAGGTTTGAACTAAATATAAAATTTAACACATCTAAACTTGAGCTTTGTGGTGTAACAAGCGGCGATATTATGGTTAACTCTTGAAACAATTCTTCTCCATCTAAATCTTTAAAACTACCAAATGTTAAAACATTCTGCAAATTCGCTTATGTTACTTAAAAATGGAAAATTGATACTATACGTCAAACCTTTCTGTAATTGATTAAATGGCTTGATCAAGTATTTTGAAAAAAAAAATCTACTTTAAATCTTTGCTTCGGGTCTAATATAATTTCAGGACTTCATCAGCATAAAGCCTTTTTCTCCGTTGGGATCGCAATGATGAAGCTTCAGGAAACATATTTGGTGTTTCTAGGGAACTAGCAATACGCTCAGTTAATTGAACATAACTACTCATTAAATTTTTCATCGGAACGCATTAAAATCAAACTGTTTTTTGTATTTTCTAAAACTTGTATTCCAGTTGACAGATTAAAGGACGGACTTTGCAAATAAGTATTTACTAGTTTTATTTATATTTTCTAAAATATCAAACCAAATTAGCAGGCAACAAATAAATGTAAAATCAAAAGTTTTATTTCCTAACGATTCTGCAATGTTTTTTGCCTCTAGATTTCCTATTTCTATAAGGGCTTCATATATTTCTTCTAAACTTGTTTTTGAATGCCTCAATGCATCTAACCTGCTCTCCCGTCTAGTCTCAGAAAGGGGTTTCAAAGTAAGACTTGGAACTTTTTTCTTATAAATATCCCACCTTGTTGTGGAACTTGTAAAAAAAAGTAATACAAACATTGAATTGTATCGAAAAATTTCACTGCTAAATTTAACCACTAAATTTAAGGAATGCGAGCAACATGAAAAAAAAAATGCTCTTGGTTTCAGGGTTTGAATTCGATTCTAAACACCCGCTTCTTTTCCTTTCGAACCATTATCATAACTTTGGCTTCGACAGTTTATTAAAATTCCATGTAATTAAAGCTTGTCTAAAATCAACTGAGTCAGTCACATTCCGGTCTTGTCTTATCACGAAATACCTACGTCACTTCTATTAAAAACTGATAGCTATTTATTTAATGTTAATTAACCAACAAAGCGAAAAAACAATTAAAACAATCTGCATTCTGCACCAGACTAGATATACATTAAAAGTAGCCGTTACAACAGTCATTAACTTTCAAAAAAAAAAAAACAAACAAACTGCCTGCGCAAGAACGATTCGACTCCACATACTTAAATTCATCTCTCCTTTTCCATTCTATTAAAAATTTCATCTCCTGTAAGCAGGCACTTAACTCTTACACAGTGTGCAATAAGAAAACCTGCACGCTCTGACCCATATTATTCCGTATACCTAAATAAGTTTTTTTTTTTAAATATTTCCCATGTTAGTTTCGATACTCAGTGTGCAAAAAATAAAACTTGCACATCCATTGACCATTTGTAGCAAAGACACCTACCTACCTAATTTCCAAATATTTCACCCTGTTCATACAAGAGAAAAAATCTCAACACAAAAAAGTTCCATGCAAGAGAAAAAAAGAAAAAATCTAAACACAAAAAATTTCCATACCACCTCATATGTGCAAGATTTATATCATGGACACCAAGTCCCAAAATTAACATAGAGAGTATGACGAAGCAAAATACTTATTCATATTGAATCGTATGGGCTAGTACGTGCAGGTTTTGTATCACGCACCGTACCTGAATGTGAGTTCTCATCTACAAAACAAAACAACAAAAATAAAATCTACAAGAAATAGTACGCAAATTTGGTAAAAATTGATGATCGGTTCTTGATATCTCTCAAATTAATTTCATTCATCCAATTTGTAAAAATTTAAGAAATGCTACTAAAATTGGTAAAAATTTGTTTTCGACTAAAAATCTATTTAACAAAACTAGATTTTTAAACTAAACTCTTTCTTTATATGAAAAATATTGTTGGTAATTTTAAAATTTTTAAGAATAATTCAACTGACAAATTTCTGAATCCAACACGAAAACCTACAAACTTTTAAGCAAGACAAATCGACAGACGGGA
Source organism: Eupeodes latifasciatus (assembly GCA_920104205.1). Taxonomy (NCBI): domain Eukaryota; kingdom Metazoa; phylum Arthropoda; class Insecta; order Diptera; family Syrphidae; genus Eupeodes; species Eupeodes latifasciatus. The sequence goes on from OV049924.1 coordinate 403,277,996, forward strand.
TGGGAAGTTATCAGTGTGGGTCGCATCCCAGCCTCTTTTTTTTCATTAATATCTTGTTTAGTTTATAAACCAATCAAGTCAGGCGAAACTTATTTTTCAAAAACGTTAAACCTTATTTATGTGGTACAAACTTTTCTCAAATTACTGAAAAACTAACAAAGATTTTTGCACTTAGTTTCCAAAGCATATATTACTGAAAATTGGTAAGAAAATTTTGTAAAACCATACCACTTATAAAAGCAAAATAAAAGAACTAAAATTTGTTTAAACTTTCAATTTTAAAATTTAATTTTTTTAAACTTGAACGAAAATATTAGCTTTTCAAAAAGCTATAGCAAATCACTAAGGTCACATAAGATTTGCTATAGCTTTTTTTTAATAAGTTTTTTTTTTTTTAAACTAAAGTAAACTTTTCACAAAATTGCCCTTCCGATTACATTTTATTACCTAACCGTAAGGCTGGAATGTTTCCAAGACTAATGTTTTCAGAAAAAAATTAATAGTTTTGTTCGTTTCGTAACATTTTCTTAAGACAATTTCACTTAACTTTGTTTTGTTTAAGATAACAAATTATTCAAAAATTAAAATCAATGGAAATGAAATTCTTTTTCTGATATATTAGGAAAACCTTGTAATATTGGACTTATGAACTGATAAACATTCCTTGACTTCATCAATAATTAATTCAAGATTAATTCTATTAGGTAAGAATTCATCAATAAGATTTAACAAATAAATCATTAAATATGCATGTCAGAAAAATGCCACAATTAACTTTTTCATACAATTTCCTGAGAGATAACAGGGAAGAATTATTCTAGAACAATTCTTGCAATTAGAGGACTTTTTAGTGGCATACAAAACACGCAATCCCCTACAGAAATAATAAATGAATACATTTTCCAGTTATGTCGGTATATTCGAAAATAAGGTTGTTTTAGATACAAAAAGCGCACATTAATGAATTCACACATGGCGCAAACACTTTGTGAATAAGGATAATTATTGATAATAATTTATTATGATAATTCTGTCCTTTGAATCGCTCGCTTTAACTTGTCATTTTATAACTAGCTCCAGTGAGTATCATTGAGATTTAAAGACGCATCTTAACTAACTAAGCACATTGTTAGGTTAAGGTTTAGTTATGCTTTGTTAGAAACTCAAGTGTCCGTATAGCTTTTGAAATCCAAAATAGTAATTACACATGTTATGTACAATATAGAAAACCAAGCAAAATGCATGCATCAGCTATAAATGATTGCTTCTAAGACAATAAGAGTCAACTCATCCATAAATAATTCAAAACACCACCATTGAGCTGAAGACATTTCTCTGAACGTTTAAGTATCTCTATATCTTCATGTTGTTGCTGTTGGGTGTATCTTATCTCATCGTCCATATTTACTTTGTATAAACTCATTTGATGTATGTTTATTTGTTTCAAGGCTATGAAGATCTTCTTCAAACAAAACGTCAACATAAAATATAAGTGATAAAATGAAGAACACACACAATTGATTGACATTAATTTGCTTTGCTAACACACCGCCTGAGACTATAACAACTATTTATGAAGATTTGTCCATGATTAATATTTTTGGGACAAATAATTTTAATCATATACCTACGATGGCGATGTGTGTTTGAATGTAGTTTAAATGAAATTGCTCTATTAAATAAATTATTTTGCAACGAAAACCACAAATATATAATTGTGCTAAGGAATGTGTCAGTATTTTTTGTGTTAAATATTTTGAAGTCGAATTTATTGAAAAATAATATAATATGATCGGCAAAATTTTAAAAATCGTTCTTGAAAACCTGGATATTTAAGATTGAAATTAGCAGCAATTAAACGAGCATTTCTATTTTCCCTGGAACAGGTGTTTAACATATTTCATGCGAGATATTAAAGGCAATAATATATTTTGAGATATTTACACCCGTATTTATAAAGAAAACATAGTTAAAATTAATTATTTCAGATCCAATGTTTAGGAAAACTACACAACGGAATACAAATATTCCGGACTCAAATGGAACGGTAGGCAACTGCCTCTAGTATGAGTTCGGAAAATTCTTATTCCATGGTGTAGTTTTCCTAAACACGGGAGCTGAAATAACTAATTTTATGTATATATTTTCTTTATAAATACGAAGGCTAGATTTTAGTTTTTTTTAAAAAACATCTAATTTTTCGTGCTACTTTTTATAGGCAAAAATCTTTACAAAATCATTGATAACATACACTTTTTGGTATGACTTTAAATCTTTTTTAAGATACAAACATTGTTGTATACTATGATTCGACCTTTAAAGCAAACACTATGTAATGAACATATCTTGAGCGTATATCTTTATCTTCCACAACTAATTTTAAATTTTTAAAAGTCTCCAATATTAAATTTTTGCACAAACTCGTTCGAACAGAGTTAAAGAGAAAACATAATAGTTTTTTTTTATAAATAGACATACTTTTTGCGGCTATATCGAAACCAAAGTCCAACAAAGCTGCTGGAGCTGACGGCATCGCTGCCGAATTATTCAAAGCAGCAGGCGATGGCTTGGCAGGTAGTGTGCACTATCAAAATCTTAAAACTATCTTAAAGCTAGACAAAAATTCTTAAAAAAATATCTTACTGGCCCTATGCGGGCGCTCTAAGTTAATCCATTATCTAATAACTAGTGCCTTTCGGCCTAAAAACAATTTTAATACTTTAAATAACAATAACGAAATCTAAAACCAAGAAAATTAGAAAAAAACTTGGTATCTTTATTATTATTTTTTATTTTATATTAAACTTAAAACGAAATAAAAAAAAACCGAAACCTATTATAATACAAATGCTACTTAAAACTAACCAAAACCAATAATACTCTTAAAATTACTTAAAAGTACTTAAAAACTTGTGCCACCCTGACTGTCCCTAACATAATCCTTAAACCTAAGTAAGCCGGCCAAGACCAAACGCCCTAGACAACTTTAAATGACATTCTCAATTTGAAGCCACCAAAACTGGTTCTCCTGCCTCACTCTATCTCTTCGGTCCTTTTTATGAAACAGTCCTACTGAACCGAAGGCTCCTTCCAGTGCGAGGAATTCTCGACTATAAAGGAGTCGCCTATCTACAGTTTTACGGCTGACGTGGTAGATTAGCAGAACCGAGTGTGCACCAACTCATCTGCAAACAATGGTCGGAAGAAAGCATGAGTGGAATCTCAGCATAGTTTGCCCAACACTCAAGAAAATAGTCCCTTTGAGAACTCACATTAAGGCAGATCTTGGAAAAAAATCCAGGAACTTCAAATCGATACCCACCATCTCCTTTTCGATTTTGAATCCGCGTATGACAGCATCTATAGGGAAGAGCTGTACATAGTAATGTCTAGTTTTGACATCCCTGTCAAACTTATCCGTTTGTGCAGAATGAAGATGAAGAATGCACGCTGCTCTATCAAGGTTGGAAAAGATCTCACCGATGCATTTGATGTCAAAAAAGGTTTTAGACAAGGCGACTTCTTCAACATCGTTCTTGAAAGAATTGTGCAAAACTCAACCGTCAACACTATAGCCACAATTTTCCCAAGGTCCATCCAATTACTCGGATACGCCGATGATATTAACATAATCGGAAGAACAAAGCGTGATATCAATGTAGCATTTTTGCGTTTTTGAGCATTGCGACGAAAGCAGAGAAGATTGGTTTAGTGATCAATGGGAGCAAGACCAAGTATATGCTGTCATCAAAAAAGGACATCGAACGAAGACGTCAAGGACAAAACTTCACCATGGACAGCTATAACTTTGTAGTAGTTAAGGACTTTGTATACCTAGGCACAGCTATAAATTCAGAAAACGACACCAGTGCTGAAATCAAACGAAGAATAACTCTTAAAAATTGCTCCATTTTGGAATTAGAAGGCAATTGAAAGGTAAAGTCCTCTCTCGAGCATCTTAAACCACCATCTATCGGGTGATTTTTTAAAAGCTTGAGAACTTTAAAAAAAAAAAACGCATAAAGTTTGCAAAATCTCATCGATTCTTTATTTGAAACGTTAGATTGGTTCATGACATTTACTTTTTGAAGATAATTTCATTTAAATGTTGACCGCGGCTGCGTCTTAGGTGGTCCATTCGGAAAGTCCAATTTTGGGTAACTTTTTCGAGCATTTCGGCCGGAATAGCCCGAATTTCTTCGGAAATGTTGTCTTCCAAAGCTGGAATAGTTGCTGGCTTATTTGTGTAGACTTTAGACTTGACGTAGCCCCACAAAAAATAGTCTAAAGGCGTCAAATCGCATGATCTTGGTGGCCAACTTACCGGTCCATTCCTTGAGATGAATTGTTCTCCGAAGTTTTCCCTCAAAATGGCCATAGAATCGCGAGCTGTGTGGCATGTAGCGCCATCTTGTTGAAACCACATGTCAACCAAGTTCAGTTCTTCCATTTTTGGCAACAAAAAGTTTGTTAGCATTGAACGATAGCGATCGCCATTCACCGTAACGTTGCGTCCAACAGCATCTTTGAAAAAATACGGTCCAATGATTCCACCAGCGTACAAACCACACCAAACAGTGCATTTTTCGGGATGCATGGGCAGTTCTTGAACGGCTTCTGGTTGCTCTTCACTCCAAATGCGGCAATTTTGCTTATTTACGTAGCCATTCAACCAGAAATGAGCCTCATCGCTGAACAAAATTTGTCATTTTCGAACATTTCGAACCGAACACTGATTTTGGTAATAAAATTCAATGATTTGCAAGCGTTGCTCGTTAGTAAGTCTATTCATGATGAAATGTCAAAGCATACTGAGCATCTTTCTCTTTGACACCATGTCTGAAATCCCGCGTGATCTGTCAAATACTAATGCATGAAAATCCTAACCTCAAAAAAATCACCCATTATAAGACACTCATCATCCCGGTTCTCATTTATGGCGCTGAGGCCTGGACCCTGTCAAAAAAAGATGAGAACGTCTTAGGATGCTTCGAGAGAAAAATTCTCCGGGTGATTTTTGTTCCTGTCTGCATCGATTGAGAGTGGAGGAGAACATACAACTACGAATTGTACGGGCTGTACTCTGTGCAGCGACACTGACCTGGTTAAAAGAATAAGAATCCAACGACTTAGATGGATGGGTCATGTAGAGCGAATGGACATCGACGCTCCAGCCCGGTTGTTCGTGTTCACTTTTGATCAGAAACCAAGTAATAAAATGTGTGGTAAAATTAACATGGCCCTTTTGGTACGACTAACATAAGGTCTGTTATTTGCTTAGGCCAAAATTCTAGTTCTCTGAAAATTTTAGATCCAGATTCTAAATTCCTTCTCTATACGAAAACGAATGAAGGCTTTTCAGTATACTTTTTCTAATTTCTTGGTTCTCCAAACTCATAGCATTATTATTGTCAAATCACCACTTTCCAATTTAGTAAGAGTATGTAAACGATCTGAATTTTAAGTTTTTAGAGTGAGCACAATCTTAATAAGACTCTTCGAACTCCATTATATCCCTTAAAAATCAACTCTTGTGTTGTCTTCATGCAAAGCATAATCGTTTCACTTACTTTGATTAACCCAAAATATCACGCGAACCAATATTGCTAGAGACTTGAATTAAATTTTATATTATAAATTGTAACGTGATATCAAACAAATATATTTTTGGAAAAAAATCAAATTAACTGCTAAAATTTTGAGAAAAATCGAATTGACAGTTTTTTTACAAAAAATAAAAACTTAAACAAAATTAATAAAAGTTGGTAAAAATTTACTTTCGACTCAAATAGCTTTTCAAAAATTCAAAATATTGGCTTCAAACTTATTTTATATCACAGAAAATATTGTATTCGATATTCAATAATTTTTTATAAGAATACATTTTTTCATAAAAAAAATAAAATCTACAAAAAATAATAAATAGGTAAAAATTTATGTTCGGTTCTCGATATATCTCAAATTTTTTTCATTCATCCAATTTGTATTTGTTTATATAAGAAATAAAAACTTTTAAGAAATGCTACTAAAATTTTTAAAAATTGGTTTTTGGCAAAATATTGTTGGTATTTTAAAATTTGTAAGAATAATTTAACTGACAATTTTTTTTTAACAAAATACGAAAACCTACAAACTTTTAAGCAAGACAAATCGACAGACGGGATGGGAAGTTATCAGTGTGGGTCGAATCCCAGCCTCTTTTTTTAAATTTTGAATGTTGCTTTGGAACCTTAAGCCTTCTTTTTAGGGACCTTTCAAATTTCACTGCTAATATGATGCTCGAAAAAGAAGTGCAAAATATTACCGACTGTTCAATGGTGTTCAAGAAAATAAAATGTCGGTTATTTCACTGAATTGTTTGCGTTATATTTAAAACAAAATGTGTTATTCCTTAAAAAAACGCCAAATACAACAACTTTTGGCCACAATTTTTTTATGAAGATCTAAAAGGGGCATCGAACTTTTGTAATTACAAAACTCTGCAAACGTCAATAAATCTAAAGCCACTACTTGTGTTTTAAGTCGGCCGATAACTAATTTGTAGATTCTTTAAAACAAAACGCTACTCTGAGGCTATACCCTGTTATTTATGACTATAATAATCAATCAACTTTTGATTCTTGATGCTATCTGTAAAGCAACAATTATATTCACCATCTTCTACTTCAAAACTCTAATGAATTCAATACCGAAAATATCTTTAAAGAGGTAAAGTTATAAATTGGTTTAAGTTCCTCAAGTAATTTTTCTTACGTCTATTGAGAGAGTACGTTTTATTTTTCTCTCAAACGTTATATTAAACGATTTGCCATCAACAGCTATAATTCTTTCAGCCAAACTACACAAATTCGCTTCACTTTCTTTCCTTTGCCAATGAACACTAATTTTACTTTCAAACCCCTTTACATTTTCCCATAACATTTGTACTGTAATAACCCTTTTTAAAGGCACTCATAACCATTTCAGGGAATATTAAAAAGTACTTTTGTTTCGTGTGATTGAATAAATGTTACGTAATGGTGTCTCAAAAGTGAAACACAAACTACTAGAAGTGATTGTATTCTACATAAGAAGCTCTTAACTTTGCATTCTTCCAAAAATCTGTCTTCAAAGCTTGTTTTTCCATATATTCAAAAACATAATATTAAAAAAAAAATCAAAACAAACGATTTCATGCTCAGGGCTTCAGTATAAACAATTTAGGTTTTTTTTTTATTTTCAATTGCAAAACGTTTCTTGACATTAACATTACCCTTTTGAACTCATAATCATCAAGTTCATCCTTTATTCATAAAATCTCCACAAGCAAAACAAGAAACCAGGCAAAAACCATCAAAACGTTCCTGCACTGCGCGGCGATTGCTATAAGCATAGCTTAGCCCTTAGCGTATCACACAAAACATCATTGAGTTCATTTGGGTAGGTAAGGTAAGGTACCGAGAACTCGCAATATGACATTGACACACATCCCATCATCCGCCACCAACAACACATCATCACAATCGGACAACATTACCCAGATTCTAGTTCCAGCGTTTAATTCTCTTTGCCACTTCACGAATACATCTTCAGCCTTCCTCATGCAGATATCTCAAAAAATCTACATACCAAAACAAACTGCACCACCAGGACCAACCACTGTGGTAGTAGAACCAGCAGTAAAAGGGTGGAAGAGGGAATATAGGTATATAGAGATGGGTTAGGAATATTGTTTTCCGTTTCACGGAAATAAGGACTTCTACGTTCTATGCCTTCTTCTCTTCTCCATCGGCGCGGCGTGATATGCTTTGTTCAAAGCGCCAACAAAGGAAGTATGCACACTTTTTTCCCACTCCCAAGTGCCAATGCCACCAACCACCTTTAAGCCATTCGGCCACCGACATTCCATTCCAATCACCCTCTTCCACCGCACCATCCCAAAAGCTACGCGCCACTCAGTTCAACAAAAAAGTGTTAAATTCCGTAAAATGGTGGTGAAAACAAACGAAACGAAACGAAACGAAAAATGCGCGCCAAGGTAATATTTATCCAGGTGAATGGTGGTGGAGTGTATTTCGAAAAGTACTCTTTTTTTTCCAGATAGATGGTTGTTACATTGACAGTGGTTTGAGCTGAGGTAGTTTTCGGAACTGAGTAAATATTCTATAGGGACATATTTCTTTTAATAAAAAAATCGTTGAAATTTTGGATAACATCTTAAAATGAATACCAATTTTGTTATTCAATTTTTAAAAAATATTCTTTTAAAAATAGCAACAGTCCGTAGAGAACTAGGCTTTATAGTGACTTTCAACTCTTAACCCTTAATGTGTGTGAGTACTTTCAGGGATAAAGGGAACCTACAGTTTTTATGCCGAATCTGAAAGGGTTATTTGAGAAAGAACTTTTTATGACACGAATTACTCTTGGTGGATATTTCAATTCCTCGCAAAAGACAATACTCCTGACTCCTGAAAAAAAAATACTTTAGATGTCACAGGCATAAACCCAAGAAAAACAAGATTATCCTTTGGGTTTCTATTAAACAGGTTACATCATTTAGTGGATCTAGCAGTTCCATAGCTCCAAATAATCATATACATACAATCGCTGTGTTCAACCAGGTGTACTGGACTATTATGGGCAGAAAAGTGCAGCTTTTTTGAGTTCAGGGAAATTCACTAAAAATGTCTGCTCTGGCTTACCTACACTAATTAGCATTCATTGAGCTGAAGTCTGGATATTCTGCACTACCTTTTGAACTAGTGCAGGTTTGTGATTTGCAGGTTTGTTGTACAGGGTGGGCCGTTAATAAGTGCACTTTTTGTCTCGCTCTAACTCCCGAACGAAATAACCGAGACGCGCGGGGATGGTATCTCCTTGCAGCTCGAGATCTAAATTTTTAGTCGCAATGAGTCCGTTCACGGGAGAGCAGCGCGCTTTCTGCGTTCGCGCCTTTTATGAAAACAATCGCTCATACGTGACTGTTCGTCGGCTTTTTCGGGTAAAGTTTGGATTACGCAACATCACCGAGTGTCCAAGTACGAATGTAATCAAAAAATGGATCGTAACATTCGAGGCAACGGGATCAACGCAAAAACTTCGACCTACAGGACGCCCACGTTCCAGGCGGACTGCAGAAACAATTGAACGCGTACAAGCTTCTGTGCGCGAGGATCCAAGAAGCTCTACACGGAAACGCGCTGCGGCCCTGGGAGTACCCAGAACGACTTTACGTCGCATTTTACGGGATGATTTGAAGTTATACCCTTACAAAATTCAGATTGTCCAAGATTTGAAAGAATCCGATTTTGTTTCACGGTTCAATTTCGCAACAGAAATGTTACGGAGATTCCCTCACTTCAATAACATTATCTTCTCAGACGAAGCTCATTTTCATGTCAACGGATTTGTTAATCGACAAAATTGTCGATACTGGGGAACAGAAAATCCACGCTTAAAACATGGAAGACCGTTACACTCTCCGAAAGTGACCGTTTGGGCCGGAATAGCCAAGTGGGGGATCATAGGGCCGTATTTTTATGAAGATCGATACGGGCGTAATGTTACTGTTAATTTAGAGCGTTATGTTTCGATGTTTAGAGATTTTTTAGCTCCAAAACTGCAAGAATCGAGTGGTTACACTATTCCCACCTGGTTCCAGCAAGATGGCGCTACCTGCCATACAAGTAACGACTCTCTGGAGGTCGTTAGAGAAATGTTTCCTCGAAGGTTGATATCGAGGAGGGGGGGTGATATTGCTTGGCCACCCAGGAGCCCTGACTTAACGCCACCGGATTTCTTTTTATGGGGCTACCTCAAGAGTAAGGTGTACTCTAATAATCCTTCAACGACGGCTGAATTAAAAGCGAACATTGAAGAAGAAATCCGCTTAATCACTCCGCAACTTTTGACAAAAGTGTTCCAAAATCTCAGAGTCAGATTGGAAGAGTGCTGTAGGCGAAATGGACAATATTTGGATGATTTCATTTTTAAAAAATAAAAATTCATTTCGTTTTGTATAATTTAAAATAAATATTTCATTTAAAAGCGCTACAGTTGTATTAATATAATTTTTTTTTAAGTGCACTTATTTACGGCCCACCCTGTATTTTGTTAACAAAAATCTATCTCTGCTAACATTTCTTCAGAGCTAACATTTAGTAAAAGGTTTTATCTCGTGATTCAGTGTTTTCCAAACATCAAATAAAATTTTGTAAAAAGTAAGTAGAAAAGCACAACAAAATATTAATACAATTATTTAATAACTCTTCTTAAATTGTATTGTTAATTACCTATTCGTTCAAGTTAACTTATGCTGAATTTAATACATATACATACATATGAATATTTTCTTCATTTTAACATCTGACGTATGGCGTTTTTGATTGAATTTGCTCTAACAGGTTTCATGAACCTGCACTGCACTACAGTACTATACACTGGGTATTTTCTAACATAAGTTATTGCATCCTCACACAAAATACATAATAAACAGCTTCACTCACAACTTAAATGAGAGATAAATAAAGACGATTTACAGATCTGTCCGCCGGTCCGAATGGACCGCCGACAAAATCCGTAGCGGAATGGAAAAGGGTAGCTAAAGAATAAATTAAGGAGAAACATCATTAGTTCTAAAACAATCATATCTTTATTAGATTTGGATGCTCCGTAAATTAAGAATAAGAATTATATACCTACTACATAGCCCTGTTGTTATAAAGAAAATAAAGTTAAAGTTAATTATTTCAGTTCCCGTGTTTAGGACAACTACACAACGGAATACAAATATTCCGGAATCAAATGGAACGGTAAGCAACTGCCTTTAGTTTGAGTTCGGAAAATTCTTATTCCATGTACATACGTTGGATAATGTATTTATTATTATACCTCCAGGAATTCTATATTTTTCAAAAAAAAAAAAATCCTTTGTTTTTTATCATGAGCGGTCAAAGTACTGACTGCATTCTTTTAATAACCTTAGAAGTAATTGCGGCAATTGTACTTTGTCACATCGGAGCAGCCCAATCGGAACCAACTTCTCTCTGGTATGCACCATCACCAAGAATGTTCAAAGTTGCAGCTAATTGAAGCATAGGTGGAATATGTGTCGACCTTACTCCAGACGGCAAGTCGAGTAACCTCAAATCAATCATGAAGGCTTCTTTTGAAAGACGAACATTTTTTTTAGAATCTAAACAATGTAATTTATAATAATAGATGAAAATTTATTGCTCATATGTATGTACATACTTACACTGGGTCAGGAAGTTCCAGAATATTTGCTTTATTTCGTAAAGAAGTTCTGAGCAATCGAACAGACTTATAACTGTGTCCTTCATTTCTCCTATTCGCGTTATTATATATTCTCATTGAAGTAAACATTCCGGTTCTCTTATTTATGTATTTGCTTTTATTTAACAATATTTACACACAATTTATTTGCTTTAGAAATTGAATCCAAACCAACGATGTTACTCACAAAAAAATCTTTGAAAACGATACCTAAATAGCTGTCACTTAAAATACAAGGGAAAAAACGATTGTCGATTTGATAATCATCTTACATGGAGAAAAAGTATCATTTTTGATTATCAACAATCAACTATCAAGTTAGCCGATTCCACCCCAGGTCTATAAATTTCCAAATGTGATACCCTAACCCTATAGCTTGTTTACATAAAATGACCATAACAGTCGAAGCTATGTTAAGGCGTAATTGAAAATTCGACCGTGAAACTTTAAGAAGCCGAAGCTAAAATTTCAACGATTTAGTACTTAATGTGATAAAATAATGTTGTCAATACCTCAAACAATTCTTGTTTACATCCCATAGGAAGTTATTGTAATCGTAATAAATATGATTCAAAATCATGAAAAATATAAACCAGCAAGTGTTCATATATGCGTTTCGCCCCGATGCAATGGTTGGGCACCACACTGGTTTTTCTTAATGAACAATTTAGGGGTATAATTTAAAAACTCTTCTATTCCACTTTTTTTCAAAAATGAGTTAAGTATGAGAAAGTGTTCTTTAGAAGAGCCCTCGTCTGTGTATTTAGCTAAAATTTATCAAATCTTGTTACTTTCTATACTTTTGAGTACTCAAAAAGTGAAGTTTTTTTCAAAACTACACTATTCCACTCAGTCGTTTAATTCAAAACTCATTTATTCCCACACCAACCAAAATCCGCACCAAAACTCTTTTTTCCTATGCAAATCAAAGTAGCCGCTTTCAAAACTCGTGTATTCCAATGACATTAAAAAGGCGGGAATCTTTGTTGTTTTGAGAGCATTCATGGGTTAAACTATTTAGTGTTGCAATAATTCTTGTTAAGAAAACATCTTTGGTAAGTTCGCAGATAAAATATTGTTTTATAAGTAGATTTATATTTAATAATTAAATATATTGTATTTATAGATCATGAAAAAAAGTTTACTTTCTTTTCAAAACTCCTGTATTCCTAAATAGGTTGAATCAAAAAGTTTACTTTCTTTTCAAAACTCATCTATTCCTAAATAGGTTGAATCAAAACTCAACTATTCCAATCGTAATTTTCAAAACTCTTCTTTTCCAAATTAAATTGAATTTTTATAGTTTTTAGATTCATCTTATAGGTTCAAAACCAAAAGAAATAGATAAAGATCATTCCAAACTTCAAATTTAGCCTTTCGACCAATTGCTAATGTCATTAAAATTAAAATTCTAAAAAGTGGAAAAGAAGAGTTTTGAAATTATACCCCTATATTAAGTGAATAAGTTAGGATACTGAAGCATTTACCAAATCAAACCTTGAAAATTAACAAATATTCAGTCAAATAGTTAAGAAAAAAGGAGCCCAAATGAACTTAAGACGTTATTAAATAAAATAAATGCTTTAACTATTTCGATTCTATTAAAAAGTATACATTTAGGCAACTTTTCAAAATAGCGTTTCAATAAACGTGTCGAAATAATTACATGACGTTTAACTAAAATTGTCGTTCAATGAACATATCACCCTGTGTTGGAATTTCTACCGGTGAAAAGAACACACCACAATGCACACAACAACCCTCTTGTGAAATGTGAATGAAAACCCATCAAAAACCATAAACAAAGTGGACAGAAGGACAACAAATCACGGCAGAAAGGTAAAGGCACACTCTCTTTTCGTTGCAGTTGCAATTGCAGTTACCCAGTTACCGTGACAGTGGCTCAAGCTGAAAGTAAGCTGCCTCGGGCTAAGCCGTATAACATAGTCCACTACCACACTCGTAGGTCAAAAAAGGATGCACGCGCAAAAAAGCTTCAGACGAGGACATTAAACTGAAAATTGAAATTTCATATCTACCTGCTGCATATTTCATTTTATTACAAAAGACATCAAACCAATTTGTTGCAAATTTAAAGCAACACCATGAGGGCAGGACGACGATGTGGGTTAAGCTCGGGCGAATGATGCTGATGTCCTTTGTAAAAAGAGCTGTATTTCTGTTGTTGCTTTTCTGTGTCTAAATGTTCTGCAGCAGTTATATGCATTGCAAGTAGGTATGTTTTTGGATGCATTTTATGTGTGGCACGAGTTTTGGGAAATTGAAATTCTCCACTGACACGGGAAATGGGGAAAAAATATAATTCCTTTTTCGAAAAAGTAAAATACTTTCAAATAAATTTTGCTTGAAACTATAAACAGAGTTTTTGTCACGATACTCGACAGCGCCGCTCCGCGCCGAGCAATTAAATGAAACACTTTCCGTTTGTTTGTGTTTTTGTTATGATTTTATGTCCTTGTCAGCATTCTCCCTGTGAATTCAATTCAACTCTGGTGATCGTCTCGTATATGCTCCTATAGGTAATGAATTATCTCAAACCATTAAACAATTGGGAATAATGCATGAAAATATATTTGTGACAATAATTCGAAAAACGTTGCGTCGGTTAACATGCATTGATTGTTCATTAAAATTGATTTTAATTAAAAATTATTACAATAAGTGTGCAGTGGAGCTTGAGTGTAATGTCATTCGAGAAAAATAAATTAAATCAAAAGGATGAGATAATTGTTTTCCCTTCCAAATAAATTAAAATGGTTACATGGATGTAAAACATTCCTTATGGATCGGTGGTTTTTACGTTAAAGATGTCGGCCATAAGATTATAATTAGCTTGGTAATTTAACAACAAAGCTCAAAGAATTGGTAAACATTTCTTATGATAACAAAAGTTAATAAAAATATTTTATTGGATAAATTATTTAAAGTTTAGAATATTAGGTACATTAACTCATGTAATACATGTTTAAAATAAATATCGGATATGATATTTTTTATAACTGTCTTCTGAGTTGTTTGACGAGCCATATGCAGTTTACCGAATTTATCGTTCCATTGAGTTTGGAATGTCTAAAGGAGGAGGGGTATTAATTGCATTTCGTAGTGCATTTAATAGCAAACAATACAATTTTCAATCTATTTCAGTTCATTTTGAATAACTATGTGTTCATGTTTATTCGAATAAAGCCACCTAGAGTTTAAAGAAATTTGAAAATTTATTTATAGTTAATTACACAAGACCTAGGAGTAACATAGATTCGTGTATTGAAATGGTTTCAAATGTAAATAATTTACTGAAGAATTTGCCATATAGTCAATACCCTTGCATTTTTGGCGATTTTAATCTTGGTGACATTGACTGGCGTTATTAAGAGGATAAGCTATTGCTTAGACCATTATGGTGTTGCTAAGGATGTGGAAATTGAATTGGTTGACAGTTTTTACTCGCTAGGGTAAATTCAAATTAACCAAATCAAAAATAATTTAAATAGATTTCTTGATCTTGTTTTCATTTTGAATAATATAAAATTTAAAGTTTTTGAATAAATAGTTAATAATAGTTAAAAATCAAATTCATCATAAAGCTATTCTTGTTTTACTGGAATTGTACAATTTTCAAAATGTTTGTATTGATAACAGTAATTATTCTTTCAATTATAAGAAAGCCGATTTTATTTCACTTAATAACTTTTATAATTATTTAAGTCTCTAGATCAAATTGTGTAGGTTCTTAAAAGTTATTTATTTGAGGGTGTTCAAAATTTTGTCCCTACGGTTCGAAAGAGAGCGTCCTTTAAATCTCCCTGGATCAATAAAACACATCTTTTAAAAAGTAAAAGTCATCAGGAAACTCAGACTCTGAATTCATTTCATGCAGTTGAGGAGAGAATTTGATTTTTAAAGCAGATTTCTTTATTCTCAGTTGGTAGGTTTGGAAGAAATAAATATTAAATATAACTCAAAAACTTTTTAGTTTTTGTTTTAATTCGGAACAAAGTTTCTAAATTTCCAATTTAGATAGATAGTGAATGCTCCTATGATAGTAAATCTACATCTTTTTGCAAATTATTTTAAATCAAACTATAATCTATAGCTATTATTGAAAATTATGAAAATATGTATAATGGAATTACCTACCACGTTGATTTTGGCTGCTTTTCCTTCACAGATCAAGAAGTGTTAGATGGCCTGACTCATCTTAATTTAAACAAAAAAGCAGGTGTGGAATCGATTCCTGCTCCCATACTTTCAAAATGTGCTCTTTCGCTTTTGAAAATGTTTAATATAATTTTCAATAAATCACTTCATACTGGTGTTTTCTTCAAGAATGGAAACTGTCTTCAATAAGTCCTATCTTTGAAAGTGGCCTTATCTAGGCTTTCGGCCATACCAAAACTTTTTGAAAAATTAGTTTATGATAGACTTAATTTTGCAGTCAAAGGAATCATAACAACAAGGCAGCATTTTTTAAGCAGTGGTCTGTATACTACTACAAATGTATGTCTTTTTACAAATTATTGCCTCAACTGCTTGGAGCGTAAAACACAGATTTTGTAAAAGTATTCGATAGAGTGCATCACCGGGCTTCTTATTAGATAATTTTCTTAAATGTTTGGAATATTATTCATCGAATCGAAAAAAGGTTGTAAAAGTTGGAAATGATCAGTCTTTTTCATCGATGCATTATAAGGTCTCCTGCAAGGTAGTCATTTAGGTCCCCTACTTTTTAACCTTCTTGTTAATGACATTCCAAATATCTTTAAATCTACAAATAGTCTTATGTTTACAGACGATTTAAAAATATACCATCAAATACACAATAGCGAAGATTGTGAGAATTGTCATTATTTCAGGGGTTTAAATATTATCATCTTGATTTGAATATCTCCAAATGTAAAATTTGTAGAGCCTTTTGTTCAACTCTAAGAGTGATTTATAATTATAGACTTGGTAACGAAATTTTATCCACTGTTAGTGAAATTAAAGACCTTGGTGGATACCAAATTGTCTTTTGCATCACATATAAATTTCATTGTATCCTAAGCAAATTCACTTCTATGTTTTTTGAAAAGAAACAGTCTTGTTTTTAAGGATAGTTATACGAGTATGTAGGTACCTTAAAAGCTATTTACATATGGTTCTTTAATTATACCTATACTAGAATATTGTTGTGTTTTATGGTCTCCCTTTCTGATAGGATCGAAAACATACAAAGAAGATTCACAAGATTTGCATTGTGAAAATTAAATTGACCAGAAGGTTTAACTTCTTATAAATTAAGGTGCGCATTAATTGATCTCAAATCTTTGGCAGTAAAGAAATTCTATATGTAAACTTTTTGTAAAAGATATTGCTTTAGGAGAATAAATTCAACTGAGTTGTTTAATCTTTTACCTTTTTATGTTCCAGAAAGAACTCTTAGAAAAAGAGATGAGCATACATCTTTTACACTACAGTATCTACGACGACGTGGGTATCCCATGTTAGTCTATTGTTAAAGATCAATCTAAAGTTTTTGACTTGTCTAACATAATCAATTATGAAATTATTTAATATAACGGAAGGGGAGTTTGTAGGTTTAAGTTTTTTATTCGATATTAAAACAATTTAAGTTTTTTCAGAATTAAGTTTAAGCCCGTTGCGGGTCGACCAATTACATATAGATTGTTGATCAATATTCCATGAATTGCTTTCACGGTTGTTTTTAATTTAGACTTTGAAACTAGCAAACAAATTATGCAAATAAGTATAGACTAAATGCTATATGTACATTGTACATGCGTTGTATGTAAAATCAGTTTGATATATTAAGAAGTTCAACATATGTACATAAATACGTAAGTGCTTAAAAAAAGGTCTCTACCAAAACAAAAAGCTTGGAAATAGAAATAAAGTCTGCTTTTTAAAATAAGAGGCCCACATATGAAATGTAAAAAGGTATCAAAAAGAACTTCCCTCTAAGTTAAATAAATTAAATTAGGTGTCCAGTCCGTTGAGAACTAGGGCCTAGTGACTCACAACTCTCAACCATTCCTAACCATCATGCCACCCTTTAAGTTAACCTTCTAAAACTACATTTTATTGTATGCTTTTCCATGTATGGATTTGGGATTTTGGTTATATGAATATAAGGCCAAGTAGGAAACATGTACGTGCATACCTATGAACGAATAAGAGTAGAAAGTAAAAATAGTGAACGCAATCAGACCAAATAAAGAAGAAACCAAATTTACTTATGTTATACCCCATTGATGCTCACGCAAAATTAAAGTGGAATTGTTTATTCATAAAGAGGAATCCCTATCCAAGTCCGGTCTTTAATTTTTCTACTTGAAATGGAAATAAAAGATGGTTGGTATTTCTTGTTGGTTTTAATTTGAATTAATACGCACTAGTCTCGCACCAATTAATAGCCTCTAGAGTTATAATAAAATATTTAAATAAAAGTTCAATTTTATGAACGTATAAAAATCAGTAGAAAGTGATAGAATAAACAATTTGTTTCCTGTGCAAAAACAAACAACGAAGATGGTTTGCCTTTCAATTTCACATGTACGGCTGGTCTTCATCTTACAAAAGTTTGAAATAAAGCCAACATTCCTTCCCGCCTGGCATTACTTACTTAATTAAGGTGGCACTGTGTCGCTGTACAGCCCATACAGCTCGTCGTTTCTTTATGGAGCACCGCGAATTCTCCATGGTCATCCTGCACAAACGGGCGAGTTTGGCAGGGATGCTAAAACTAGACATGGCTTTATAAAGTCCCTGTAGATGCTTTCATATGCGGCCCTGAAATCGATGAAAACATGGTGGGTGTCGATTGGATGTTCTTGGGTTTTTTCCAGGATCTGCCGTAATGTGAATATTTGATAGACTGTGGACTTTCCTGGTCTAAGACCACGCTGATAAGGACCTATCAGGTTGTTGACAATGGGCTTTAGACGTTTACATATTACGGCAGAGAAGATTTTGTAAGCGATGTTAAGTAGTAGTTGGTTCAGTTTAGAGGGTCTCCTTTTTCGGGCAAACAATACTGAGGTTCCATTCATCGGGCATGCTTTCTTCCGACCATATCTTACAGATAAGTTGGCGCATGTTCCTAACCAAATTATTCCCAGCTGCTTTGAAGAGCTCGGCATTCAAGCCATCTGCTCCAGCGGCTTTATTACACTTCAGCTTAGATATGGTAATCTTTACTTCGTCTAATTAGGGAGGACGGGATTGTTGGCTTTCGTCGTCTATGTTGAATGTATCATCCTGCCTGACAGCGGAATTCAGTTCGTCGTCGCCGTTATACAGTCTGCAAAAGTGGTCCTTCCATATCCTCAGCAATGACTGCCATTCCACTATGATGTTTCCACTTTCGGTTCTAGGTTTTTGGACTTTTGAATTCCGTTTCACCTGCTCATAAAACTTTCGAACTTCATTCCTGCTTTTGAACCTCTCAACATCTTCGACCGCACGCTTCTCATGCTCTCTCTTTTTGCTTCTTAGAAGTCGATGTTCCTCTCCCCTCTTCTGCTCATAGAGCTCATGAGCAGCTCTCGTCCTTCTATGCAGCGCCGCTTTGCTTGCCTGTTGTTTGGCTGCATTTGCCTGCCGACATTCTTCATCAAACCAGGGGTTCCAGAGGCGGCTTCTCTGATTGCATCTTGGCAATGATGCCACTGGTTTTTGATATATTGTGTTGGCGGCAGAGAACTTCGAGAGAAGTTACTTCTAACTCGGTCGGAGAAGGATTTGGCGATCTCTTGCGATTGTAGCCGTTCGACGTTGTACCTTCTCCCAGCATCTCCTTTTTTTGTCTTGGGTCTGGAAACCCGAAGTGCTACAACGGCTACAACGAGGTAATGGTCCGAGTCGATGTTAGCTTCTCGGAAAGTTCAGACATCCATGATGCTGGAAGCGTGTCTATTGTCGATCGCAATATGGTCAATATGGTTAACGTAAGATTGTTCTGGAGAACTCCAAGTTCCTTTGTGCATGTTGAGGTGTGGAAAATGCGTACTGGCTACCATAACGTTTCGCCCCGCAGCAAAATCTATGAGCCTGAATCCGTTTTCGGAAATGTTGTCGTTCAGGCTGTTTTTCCCGATTATTCCACCAAAGATGTCTTCCCTTACTAGCTTGGCATTAAAATCGCCCAGAACAATTTTAATATCGTAGCTAGGACACTGCTCATACTGCATACACTGCTTGTCTAAGAGCTCGAAGAACATATCTTTGGTGTTGTCATCCTTCTCTTCTGTGGGGGCGTGCGCGCATATCAGGCTAATGTTGCCGAATTTAGCATTGATGCGGATGGTCATGTGGCGCTGGTTGATGCACCTATAGATCAAGACTTGTTGCCTAAGTCTGGCTCCAATGACAAAGCCGCATCCAAATAAACCCTGTTGGTTTTCTCGGTAGTTCATCATAGTAAATATCGCAGTTTTTCATCCTCTTTTTGCCCGGCCCATCCCATCGTATTTCCCGGATGGCGGTGATGTATGCTTTATAGCAGTCTAGGGCCTCCGCTAATTCTTCGGCTGCACGTGGTCTGTTAAGGTATCCAACATTGCACGTGCATATCCGAAGTTCGTTGTCCTTAATTCGTTTGCATGGATTGTCAACAGTAAATCCGTCCGTATCCGAGGCTTGTTGATGCTTCACAACTGACATTCTTTACCGAAAAAATAAGTTGGTCTTATTTTTCTAAATAATTTGGCCTTATTAAAGTCTAATATGACCAACTGCTAAAAACTGGCAAGCAGCCGGCTTGATTTCTTCCAACAACGTTAACATGTACTGTCACATTAAACATTCAACAATAATTTTTGAGATTAACGACAACATACCTGCAAACACATGCAATTCTGGTGAGATTCGTTAAGTTTTGTTAAAGCAGTTCCAGTCGCTCAACACCTAATTGGTATTGAAAGCTCAAAGTCAAAAAGTTCAAAGACATACGTAAAACGGAGAATGCGAAATCCAAGGTAATGGCGCAACATTTTGAACGATTTATCAAAATGTTAAGTCATGTTTAGCAATTTACTAAACTTGAAAGATGATTTTCCTAATTGTAAACGATTTTATCATCTTACTTTCTCTTAACAATTTGCTAAAGTAAAAATCAGGGAATGGCTTCTTTAACTTTTTAGTAATTTGTCAAATCCATAATGACATCTGTACAAATGTTCTTATAAGAACAGTGGATGGAATGGTCTAGTCAACAGTTGGGAATTCTAATTAGTAGGTTTTTTAACAAAAGGCAATTAGCAATTTACTAACAAGCAAAGGTTTAAAATATTGGACTCGCTTAGTGAATTGTTAAATATTAAGCAAATTCCTTACTAGTAAAATGCTAGGTTCTTTAAAATTTTGCGCCAATACATTTAGATAAACATTTTAATATCGGAATCTGATCTTTAGTTATAAATCCCCGCTTGATTAAGGAATCATTCATGAACTTATCATAACTAAATATAAAAAGAAAAGTCAAAGCTTACATGGAAGCTCTTTTATACAAACATGTTTTATATTAAGACATAACAATATGTCAGTATATATTGCATCTACATTATACACTATAATCTTTGATGCTGATATCAGCAAGTGACATAAAAATTTAAACAAATACGAAACAGAATTTCAAAGTGTTCCATCAAAGGCGTCTTGACGCAGACGTTAAAAGTACCACTATCTATCGTCCTCTTCAGCTTTTCTTCTTTTTCTTTTGTATTATTTGTTGGAATTTCAACAATTTTATTTTTTTTGACTAATAAAAATCGTTTCTCTTTTGACGACATCATTGCCCGCGTACACGTATATAGCTACGAGAAATCGAACATCCCAGACAAGATGAACATTTTCAAAGGTACGTAACGTAGTCTAGGTATCGTGTCGTATTTCTGTATCTGCCAATAGTTTTCACACCATAAATTTCATTTTATCGTCGAGTGTTCCAATGTGTTTACAAAAAAAAACGTTTTTTTTTTTTGAAAAACGATTTGAAGTATAAAAGATTAGGTACTCATCGAATGCATGAACGAATTGGATGAGCAAAACTGCACTACATTTAATCGAAGACATTTCTTTGAGAGCTTGGTAGCACACCAAATTGGATTCCTTTGGCAATATTGACTCTTTTGGATTCAATTATTTTACACGACAACATTTAAAGTAGAAGAAGGAAATCAGTGACGAGTCGAGTAGCAATTTGATCAATAGATAATAAATAATTGTTTTCGACGGACGTGTTAAGAAATTGAGCAAGTCACAATTAACTTCCCATAGGAAGTTATTGTAATCGGTTCGAATTGTCGAATTGAAAATTTTGACATTTCTCGAAGTTTCGAGGTCCGTAGAATCTAAATCAAATATTTTTAGAGAGACGTCTGTGTGTCAGTGTGTACGTACGGTGGTACGTCCCTACCTTCGGGAACCAATTTTAAAAAACCTAAAAAAAATACTACTAAAAGTTGGTTTCGACTCGACTGCTAAATTTAAGGTATGTACATATGTATGTATGTACATAGATAACTCAATTGAACTTACTAACTAATGAACTTTGAGGATGATTAAAGGGAAATTGTTCTGATGTTCTACTTTTTCTTAGAGTTTTCAGATTACTTAATTTAATTGCAGTCTTCATTTGGAGGAAGGATTCCAAGCCAAGGTGGGCCTCAAATGCCAAATCGAAGAAAACGTAGTTGATTGCTCTGACTTCAGAGGTCTTTCGAAAAGTTGAACATAAAATAATAGTAATACAGAAAGATCGTGTAACATAAAGGTTAGACGATTCCTTTGGCCTACGTTTAACAAAGCCGAGTGCTGAGTTGGTCATAATTATTATATCGTCAAAATTTCAATGTCTCTCAGACCCAAGGTCGTGAAAAACCTCAAGAGATGGAATGGGTTGACTATTGTAGGCTTTTACTTGTCAAACTTTGCAATAATACCCTATCAATGTTAAATGTATTATCTTTTTACCAAATGACGTTACCTATGTATTTATTAAATATAATGTATGTATACATAAGATTATTGTATGATTTCATGTTATATTATGTACCTAGTTTTAAATAGTCGAATAACCGTACACATGCAACTGTGATTTTGTTAACCAAGAGTTACTTATTTTGTTAATAAAGAGTTAGTTGTTGTTAATCTCTTGAAGGAAGAACGTTGTTTGCCTCTTTATTTGCATTGAACTCGGTTGCTACATATCAGAAGAGGGATCTGTCTACCCCGTTTTTTTTCTTTTTTGTACAGTTGCACAAATTTTTTTTTGTAATTGCAATAAAAATAAGTTTGATTTGTACGCATAAATTAAATAAAACGTTATGGCTAAAGCACGAGCTGAGAAATTTTTGCAAGAGGCAAAACTAATTTCTTTAAAAGAAAAATTAAGCGATTTTGGTCTCAGCACTGATGGAAACAAGGCTGTGTTAAAAATGAGGTTGCAGGAACACGTGGACGAGTTAGACGAACCTGAATTAGCCATTCATTTTCCAGATGTTGAATGTGAAGTGGGCTCTAGTGACGAGGAAGAAGACAACCTCCAAGTTGAAATTAACGCACTCCAAGAAAAAATACGAAAACAACAGGAAATATTGATGCTCAAGGAAAAACTTGCAGCCCTGTGTAAAACAAGTGAAAGTTCCTCCAGTGCAATATCGTTCAAAGACATCGAAGATACAGTTCCTAGCTTCTCTGGAGATGATAATTTTTCCATTAAGCAATGGGTAAGAAAATTTGAAGAAGATAGAGCGTTGCATAGGTGGGATGAGCAACAATCATTTATATATGCAAGACGGAGTCTCAAAGGCACCGCCAAACTGTTTCTCCGCTCATCACGTTGTTCAACTTGGCTTGAACTGAAGTCTAGCCTTCTTCAGGAATTTCACCAAGCTGTCACGTCAGCTGATGTTCACGATACCCTGAGGAGCAGGAAAAAGAGGAAGGATGAGAGCATTCATCAGTATACTTTGGCCATGCAGGAGATTGCATACCATGCTGATATTGAAGACGATGACCTTATCCATTACATCATAAAAGGGATTCCTGATGCTTTTTGCAACAAACCTCGACGACCTCAAACAAATGCTAAAAAAATATCAGAAAATGAAGTTTTACACCACAGGATATACTCCTGCCTATTCAACCACACCATCATCATCATCATCATCATCGGAAACGAAGACTTGTTAATAGGTGTTTTAATTGCAACGAACCTGGACATATTGCCAGTAGCTGCCCAAGACCAAAAAGAGAGAGAGGAAGCTGTTTTAAGTGTGGGAAGCAAGGACACCTTTCGAACGTTTGTAAGAATACCAAGTCACCTGTTAACGCATCTGCAAATCAATCATCAGCTGTTCTATTGGTACAGCATTCTGAAAATGAACCAGAAACTGAACCAAACGAAGTAATGAAGAAAATATTCGACGACGACTTTACGCTTTATGTTAAGTACAAATTTTTGAGTGGTTTTACTAATTATGTTTTTGAATTTCAAGCAAATACTATGGTAGATACAGGAAGCCCAATAAGCTTCATCCAGGAGCAGTTTGTACCATCTTTTGTTATCCTGAAACCAGAAGAGAACGGCATTCAGTACTTTGGAATTAATGCAGAAAAACTGACGATACTTGGAAGAGTAAAATGTATTATTTATGTAAGTGATAGTTCTTTAAGTTGCATGTTGCATGTAGTTAGAAATAAAACGATGACGTACTCTGTTGTTCTTGGCAGAGATTTTTTAAAAGCAAGTAATATAAAATTTATTTATGATAGTCCTAAAATTAAATTTACAAATTATACAAACAATTATGATGCAAATATTTTAAATACTTATGATAATCATTCAACAAATTATATTAAAAATTTAGTTACAAATAAATTACAAGATTTAAGAAACGGTAACGAAAGTAATTTAAATATTAATAAAAGAAATTGTGATGGTAGTTTCAACAGCAAATATGACAACAACGAACCGAGTGACGATAATTTCGCGGAAGATATTTTGAACATAAACACTGACTATGACAAAAATGATTTTAATTTAACAATAAACAGTAACCTTACATATGAAGAATCGCAAAGAGTTTATGATATTATGAAGCAAATCAATTCAGATAAAAATATTTCCTGTTCGAATATTTTTTATGAAATGAAAATTAATCTTTTAAACACAAATATAAATTTTAATTGTGCACCGCGGCGGTTACCTTACCAACATTCTATCGAATTGAGACAAATTTTAGATGATCTTTTGAAACGGAAAATAATTCGGGAAAGTAATTCACCTTTTGCCTCACCTATCGTTCTGACTAAGAAAAAGAATGGAACATTCAGGTTGTGTATTGATTATAGGCAGTTAAACCGTGTTACACAAAAGGATAATTATCCTCTCCCTTTAATAGAGGATCATTTAGATAGGTTGAGAAATAAAAAATACTTTTCATTGTTAGACTTGAAAAATGGGTTTCACCATGTAAAAATGGCAGATGAGTCTGTGAAGTATACGTCATTTGTTACGCCTCTAGGGCAATACGAGTACCTCTACATGCCGTTCGGGCTTAAAAATGCCCCGGCTACTTTTCAGCGCTACATTAATTCTATCTTTAAAAGTTTAATAGCAGACGGAAAAATACTTATCTATATTGACGATTTGCTCGTGGCCACTGAAACAAAAGAAGAGCATTTCGGTATTTTAGAAAAAGTTTGAAAACTTATCTCCGAATTCAATTTAGAACTTAGATATGACAAATGTATCTTTATGGCTGAAACAATAACTTATTTAGGCTATGAAGTAAGCGCAAAGGGTATAAAGCCAAACGCAGATGGATTGGCCGTCGTACAAAATTTCCCCATCCCTAAAAACATCAAAGAGCTTCACTCATTTTTAGGATTATGTTCCTATTTTAGGAAATTCATTCATAATTTTTCAATTATATCAAAACCACTATATGATCTGCTCAAGCAGAACGCTCAATTCCAGTTTGGCGAAAAAGAAATTACCACTTTTGAAAACCTTAAACAAAAACTACTCCAAGCGCCACTTTTGAGCATTTATTCTCCTCAGGCAGAGACTCAACTCCACTGTGATGCCAGCGCATTAGGATTTGGTGCAGTTTTGCTGCAAAAGCAAAAGGATTCAAAGTTTCATCCTATATTCTTTTTTTCAAAGAGGTGTACACCCGCAGAGTCAAGATATCATTCATTTGAGCTCGAAACTCTTGCAATTATATATGCTCTAAGAAGATCTCGAACTTATTTGATGGGTATAAATTTTAAAATCATAATAGAATGTAAGTCTTTAACCCTCACGTTGAGTAAGAAAATGATCAATACTCGAATACCGAGGTGGGCTTTGGAGCTCCAAGAATATGAT
Source organism: Eupeodes latifasciatus (assembly GCA_920104205.1). Taxonomy (NCBI): domain Eukaryota; kingdom Metazoa; phylum Arthropoda; class Insecta; order Diptera; family Syrphidae; genus Eupeodes; species Eupeodes latifasciatus. The sequence continues at coordinate 403,303,668 of OV049924.1, forward strand.
TACTTAGTTGAGCATAGAGATGCTTGCAGGATGAACCACGTCGATGCTTTAAGCAGGTGTCATAACATTCTTTTAATTCAACCTGATTCTTTTAAATATGCCCTTGCTAGTGCCCAAAACAAAGACGCATCAATTCAAAACATAGTTAAATCTTTAGAACATAAACAACTTCCGTTTTATGAAATGATTAATGGTCTTATATACCGAAAACAGAAAGGCTTTGTTGCATTTTATGTTCCGAAGCAGATGGAAAAAGTTGTCATTCAAAGTCATCATGATGGTCTTTGTCATGTGGGCGCGGATAAGGTATTTGAACACCTAAGAAAAACATACTGGTTTCCGTCTATGAAACAAAAAGTTAAAGATTACATAAGATCTTGTTTGAAATGCATTTATTTTTCGGTACCCTCGGGGAAAAAGGAAGGTGAACTGCATCCTATTCCAAAGGGTAATAAACCCTTTGATACAATCCATGTAGATCACTATGGACCCCTTCCAGTGGGTGTAAGGAATTTAAGGAAACATATTTTTCTAATAGTGGATGGTTTTACAAAATTTACAAAATTGTATCCGGTAAAATCTACAAGCTCTAAGGAAGTAATACAATGTTTGCAAAACTATTATTCCACTTATAGCCGACCAAAAAGATTAATTTCAGATAGAGGCTCCTGCTTTACCTCTGAAGAGTTTTCATCTTTTTGTCGGGACTCTGATGTTATACATATAAAAGTCGCCACCCATTCTCCCCAGTCTAATGGCCAGGTGGAGAGAATGAACAGACTCTTGACTGCTATGTTGTCAAAAGAAACTGAAATCGAGCCAGGTTAATGGTCAAAGTATTTAAATAAAATAGAATTCTCTATAAATAACACCATTAATAGAAGCACAGGAGCAAGTGCAAGTGTTTTGCTGTTCGGAGTTGCGCAAAAAGGGGAACCTTACGATAAAGTTCGCGAGTACCTCGAATCTAATGTGTTACAAAACGATACAATAAATATAGCTCAAGAAAGAGAAAATGCAAGTTTGAAAATTACTCGAAATCAAGAAATAAATAAAACTAACTATGATAGAAATCATAAGGCTCCACACCGTTATAAAGTAGGCGACTATGTTGTTGTCAAAAATGTAATCACTACCGCGGGCGTTAACAAAAAACTTTTGCCTAAATACAAAGGTCCTTACGAAGTCTATGAAATTTTGCCGAACGATAGGTATCGCATCAGAGATCTTGAAAATCTTCAAGTTTCCCGGATTCACTACGAAGGGGTATCTAGTCCCGAAACCTTATACCGTAAACGATTAAATTAAAAAAAAAAAAAAAAAAAAAAAAAAGATATTTTAATGAATTGCTCTGTTTTCTTCAGATCAAATTAGATACTTTCGTATTTAACTGCTATTTGGCTAGTTCTCTTCATAAAATTAAAACTTTAATAATCATTTTGCTTTGAAAAAAACAAGAGAAAAATCATAATCATAATCTTTCGTAAATGAAATGTTAACTATAGAAAATCGAGTCGATTTTATGTCAGGATGGCCGAAATGTAGGCTTTTACTTGTCAAACTTTGCAATAATGACGTTACCTATGTATTTATTAAATATAATGTATGTATACATAAGATTATTGTATGATTTCATGTTATATTATGTACCTAGTTTTAAATAGTCGAATAACCGTACACATGCAACTGTGATTTTGTTAACCAAGAGTTACTTATTTTGTTAATAAAGAGTTAGTTCTTGTTAATCTCTTGAAGGAAGAACGTTGTTTGCCTCTTTATTTGCATTGAACTCGGTTGCTACACTATAGAGAATGTTCTGACATTGTTCATTTAAATAATGTAAGAGTCTACGTAATGGACTTACAAAATTGGTGGCCTCAGAGTAAAGTGAGATATGAAAAATATTTTAAGCGATTTTATATCGCTAATATTGAGAATAAAAAGGAGAGGACCGAAGTGTCAACCTTCTTGTTCTCCAGAGATACTCGTAGCAGAAATTTTATACGCTAGAACTTGTCAAGAATAGATAGCCAAATATAGTCTTTATGAAATATTTTGTCAAATGTCCTTCCAAAGATAACATCAACTTCGTTGTTCTTTTTAAGCGCCACGCCAGACCGAAAACGTTAAAAAATTTCACACGTTGTTAATTAATGAAAACTATGTTGTGAACGAGATTCTCCATTAAAAAGAACATATTTTTAAGAAATATGACAGTATCCCATCAGGCCTAAGTAAAAATTCAAGATTAAGATAATTTAACTTATATTTCTTCAAATCAGTGTCAATTATGATTGAGCAAAAAGTTCATCAACATGTAGAAAATAGTTTGTGGATCATTTGCAGGTTCATTAATGAGAATTAGGGAGAATTAGTAACCATCTGATATTTTCTATTACTCGTATAACGAACTGAAAATAGGTGTCATTCAGTTTCGATTAAGAAGAGTGCGTCGGTAAAGGGAGTTATAGAGTTCAATTAATATCAGCTGACTATTCGTCTGAAATTTATTGAAATTGTCAAATTTGGACAGATATCATCCACTAACCTATACTAAAGTCACTTAAATAAGATTTAAAAGAGAGTTTTAAAAATGATAGCCGACTGTTCACTGGTTATGCCTGTCATTTACACTATTTTAATAAGTTTAATAGCAAGTTATTTGCCTTGCCTAAACCATTGAATTGAGGAATGCCCTCATTTTCTAACGTACTGTCGAGAAATATTCTTTCTTTAGCCACACCACAGCAATGTGGAATTCTTTGCATAGCTTTACAATTTCCACTCATTGCAATGTTCATAGGTGAGCCCACTTTTCTTATTGATCACACTGAGTTAAGGGTATTTATAAATACCCTCTTTAGTGACCCTTTAGTATAGGTATAGGTAGGTATAGATACTAATTTATATATAAATCACAGTTGAAAATACGGCCTAAAAACCCTGGAGCAATAAGAAAAAAGTATACCATTTTTCTTAAAAAATATCTCATCAACTGCATATTTAAATTAATATTGTGCCAAATGCTAAGCGTGCAACAAGAATTATTATCATCCTGATCAGATTAAAACAATATTCTATCTTCGATTCCTAAATCCAAATCTTCAACAATGTTTCGCACACAAAAAAGAGTGCAAAGATTGGTTTTAAGCCTCTTTATACCTCCACTAAAAACATTATCTGCGTTGGATAACATCGTAATTCTTAAAATTCTTTATTATTCGCATATAAATCAACCTACTTGTCATGACGCATAGAGCAGTAGTGGTGGTGCGTCCAAAAACGAAGGTCCGAAGACAGAGGTGAGAAGAAAACAGATTTTGCATTTTTAATCCTGAATTACCATGCCAAGCAGAAGGTGTCCAAATATTTGTGTTTCGTCCTAAGAAAAATAAAAAAAAAACACCCAATCCAATATGTGTTTGTACAAATTCTCTGCAAAGAGCAAAGAACACATCCATTCCCTCCTGCTCCTGTGTCCTTCCACCACGTGATTTGCTTTAGGGGCAGCATTGAACAGAATCTAAATTACCTAAAGCAATTCTGGACGCAGTTCAATAGTTCTTAGAGAATTTGCATTATTAGGTTAAGGCAGGACACAGGACATGGAAAAAAGGAGGACGTATACGAAAATGTTATTCATTCATGTCCTGCATGCTTTTCGTCTTTTTATACCCATTCAGCCAAAGTATTTTTTGTAAGGAAGCCTGCAGAAGAAACTGTGTCGCCAGAATTGCATTGATTTCTGAATGTGTGTATTTGTTTCTGTTTTTTCGAATGGTTCTTATTTCAAATCCATTTCAAGGCAGTGGCAATGACAAATATACTCAGTACCAACAACCTACTTGAGAAAAGAGTTGGACCTGTCACCCAATTCCATATGTAATTATGTGGCAATAAATAAGAATCGTATGTCAAAAAATATTCCTGGCAGTCACTGACACCTTTGTTGCCACTACCGCCACCGAGCCGCCGACACAATGATGACAGGAAGAACGAGCAGACTACATCAGATAAAATTTCATTCCCAAAGAGTCACCTGCTGCAGTGAGACCGAAATTGAAGAATATCTCCCTGCTGGCATCGAAGTCATTCTTGATACATATTATACCCTTGTGCACAATGCACATCAATACTACACCCCCTCTGAAGATCGAGGTCGTTTCTATGGATGATTCTATCGATACTATCGCCAGCAATACGATGATGTGTAATTTTTGGCAAAGCCACACAATTTAGCAAATAAACCAATCGTCCCTCACTTTTATGTTCCTCAGCTTACCCAACCCCATAACCAGTACTCGTACCTTTATCAAATGCAGCAAAATTGTATTTACCCAACGATAAGGTTATTTTGGGAATCGCAAGCCCCATTGCTGCATGTGACGTTATCGTTTGAGTGCTTCACAAACTTGCCGCATCAGTATCTGATAGCTTGTATCTTGTTTGCTGCAAATGTTTATAATATGTGTCTTTCTCTTTGGTAGATACTTTTTAGCGCAGCGCACTTTTTTGCTAAGTTCAAATAAAACGGGCAAAAATGAGATAATGAATAATTATAAAGTAATTAAAACTTCTTAATAATAATTTTGTATTGTTATTGTGTTATGGAATTTGTTTTTGGACTTAAAGATAGTAAATCATGTTTTTGTAGGTAAGATTGGGGGTGTCGGGTGTGTTGGCTGTTGGCAAACAAAGAAAAGTTGTAAATAAATTTTGAATGATGGAAATGGAACATTGTACCAGGGTTGTTTTCTTACTGAATTAAAAGCTGGTTTCACATTTATTTATAGATTGTTACTTTAACTTTTTTTAGTGAGTAAAACCAAGCAGAAAAGATTTAAATACAGCTGTGAAATTCAGGACACAATAATACCTTCCTTTCTGACGGGCTATCAAGCATTTAGAAATGCTAGAATGTTTAGCCTCCCAGCTAACAAAATTTTAATCTGAATGCCCAACAATTATGAATATGGTTTTCAAAACTGAGCTTTTTTAGAAAAATCAAATTTTGACATCTGTAGTGCTGTGCATCTGTTTGAATACCATTTTCTCGACGGCCATATCTCGAGAACTAGCAAAGATATCGACTAAAAATTAATTCTGTTTTACAGATAATAACTGATTTTCAAAAAAGTCCGGTGGTGTTTGAAAAAAAAACTTATAGGAATTTAAAAAAGACCCTGGAATGCCTTTTACTCTTGTGTCATTTAAGAAATTTCAAAAAGTATGTAATCAAAAATTTGAAGGTTTAATTGTTTTTGTTCAGTTGGCGGCTCATTAATTATTCTAATTTGTTAACCTTATCTTAAATTTTTAATAAAGTTTAGTTTTTTCTACTTAATTATTACATCTTAAACTTTGCTTTAAAATTATTTTAATTTTATTTTCGACATTATTTCATTCTTTTTCCATCACATTACATTAAATAAAATACATTCATGTTATTCATTTTTAAAGTTCTTTCATTAAAAAGATTTATTAAAAGTTAGACTTTTAAACTTCTTTAATGTGTAAAGATTTGCATCTACTAACAAAACCCACATGTAAAATGAATTAAGATGTATGTATGTATTTATTTTTTGTACAAAAATTTTAATTTAATTTTGACAAATTTTACCAAATATTAAAAAGCCACATTTTTTATACTGCCTTTTTGATTTTCATACAAATCTTTCCACGTATGTTTAAAAACTTATTTCACATTTATACAAGTTGTGTGTAAAATATGAGATTTTTGGGGCTAACCAAATTTTTCATCTTTCTTAAAACCCATTTCAGCACATTTTGATAGTGTTATCTGTAAAACTAAATTTATTTGATATTTGCTGTTTATTAATTTATAAATCAGTAAAACTTATAAATAGTACAGGATTTATTACATTAAATTTATTAAATTAAAGTATTTCGGCTCAAGTTCGAGAAATATTCAAAACAATTATCTTGGAACTTTCTTTTTTTCGATTCTAGACCTAGACCTGATTGGACAAATTATTCCACAGTCTGACAGCGTGCACAAAAAATTGACTGCGCGATGTCAAACATGTATCGGTGGACGGCGCGTAAGATAAAACGACTTGAGAAACAATAATTAAGTCTATTAGATAGATAACTTGGAGTCTTTTTAACAATGAAATGAAAAAGTAGAAGCAACACCGATACTTGAAGAAAGCTTCCAGGTTACAGCTAAATAGTTGACGAGCCTGAAACGAGACATGGTTAAATCTACCCAGGTGGCTTAAATCAAGCAGTTGCATTAAATGTTACCTTCAACTTCTGCCCCAATCATGCTCTCAGGAGAACTATTATATAACTCAACATCATCAGCGCAGATATGATAAATTAGAAGGCAGATCATTAACAACGAAAATAGTAAAGGCCCAAGGATTGATCCCTGAGGAACACCAGTGTGAACAGGAAGAAACGAAGACAGGATACCACTATAAGATACGGTTGGCATACGATTGGTCAAATTAAAATAAATAAGGTGTTAAGTTGTGTTAGAGAAGTTAAAATAAGTAGTAATTTTATCACAGAGAAGATTAAGATTACATAAATGTCATCGGACAGATTAAGAAAAAACTGAAACTGAAAATATGTCGAGACCTGATCTTGACTGCAGAGAGGCCAAGAGTTGTTTGTCTTTTATAGTTTTTTAAATTGGTTACTTTTAATAATTTCAGAAGCCTTTGATAGAAAAGAAGGGTAGATATGCGTCTGTCCTATTTTTCCTTTCCTTTTTTTTTTTGGGAAGGGGGTAATTTTGGAAATCTTCCAAGAAATGGGATATGTAGAGGTCATAATCGTCATGTTGAAGATGTTATGTGAATTATGTGAGGAAGTACCTAAAGGAGGTAGGAGAATGTTAATAAATTCAGGATGAATATTGTCAAGTCCAGTGAATTTCGATTTTATACTTGTATTGGATTTGTAAATTGGATTTGGGAAGTAGGGAATTTACGATTCATATCCTCCAAATCAATATCGTCATCACAAACTTGGACATCTTTTCTTAAGCCAATGTTCTTAACTTCTTTCCAAAAAAAAAAAAAACTTTAAGGACCGATTTAAGTTAAACTTATTATTATAAAAATTGTATTTCGCAGATTTGTTCAAGCTTGTAACAAGATTATGCGACCGTTTAAACTCATGGAGCAATTCCTTATAACCAAAACGTCTCCAACGATGACGGTATATGAAACATCTTTTGCCTTAATTGCATTAAGTACGAGTAAATAAATATAGACCAGGGACAGATGTCATTTCATAGAGCGAGTTTTTAATGGAACATGTATATTAAAAAGATAATCATTCGGTTCGTTCGGTATACTATAGATTAGGTTCATATCTATTGATAATAAGAATAAATAATCGTTTAAAAATAAAAATTAGGTGGCGCAACAATCCGTTGAGAACAAGGTCCTAGTAACTTACAACTCTCAACCATTCCTGTGTACGACTTATGTTGCCATGGAAAGAGGGGACCTACAGTTTTAAGCCAAATCCGAACGAAGTTTTAAGCCCAAATAATGTCCGAATGTATAAAAATGTTGGATTGACCTTGAACACCGATAAATGTCCAACATTTTCAATTGGGAAATTCGGATCGGTTACAATAATTTCCAATGGCAAACATAAAATGTGTAAGTTCACACTTTCTTAAAAAACATTTCATCAACGATAACTTTAATATAATTGCGGGTGACATGAACATAGGGACTCTAAGAGCTAGTTGCCGTAAAGCTAAAATATGACCATATTCAGGACCTTACTGCGGGTAAAGAAAAGTTTAAAATATATATTCTTTTATGTTGAATATTCATGTTTATCATTCAATTATTTGTCACCCTATACTTTGCACTTGCTTTCTTATACTTAATAACTTCTCTTGCTTTGTTGTTTCAATACAATATTATACCAATCATTCTATGTACCAATATGTTAATTATCAGTATAATAAACTATGTTTTAGTTCACACTGCAATCTCAGAACAATCGGTCGTTTTATTACAACAGGTTATGGGCCCAGTCACCCATAGGCGATCATAAAATATACATATTTTTTGTATGGTTATTTTTTTTTGTGTACAGTCGTATCGTACACTCGATAGCTTAGAGCCCGGCAAAAGTTAGTACAGTCGTTTTGTACACTCGATAGCTTAGATTAGAGCTTGGATTAAATCGTACAGTCGATTGTACACTCGATAGTCTATAACACTCTATATTTTTTTTTGAGATCGTCTGCAGCATGGATAGTGAACTCGTCAAGATTGACAAACTTGTCAATAGCGAAAATTGGAGCTTATGGAAATTCCAATTGAAAGTTATGATGAAAGCGAGCAAAACATGGGATGTTGTAACTGGTGTTAAGGTGAAACCAGAATCTGGAACCAGTATGGCGGAATGGGTTGATCTGGATAACAAAGCTCAAAGAATGATTGTGACGACAATCGGACAGGAACCTATGCTACACATAATGAACTACGAGTCTTCTGCGGATATGTGGGCTAAGTTAGAAAGCGTCTATGAGCAGAAATCCGAGACAAGCATTCACTTGTTACAGCAGCAATTTTTCAACTACTCGAAAGAATCGGATGATTCTATTGCAGTTCATATTTCGAAGCTTCAAAAACTTGCCCAGCAGCTAAAGGATCTTGGTGAAGAAATCTCGGAGAATATGCTCATCACGAAAATCCTCATGACTCTACCTGAGAACTTTAGTCATTTTTTTACGTCTTGGGAGTCAACTGAAAAAAAGGAGCGAAATTTGAGAAATCTAACTGCTAGGCTGTGCATGGAAGAATCTAGAATTGGTGTGCAAAATGGAGTATCTGGCGCCTTTTTTGCTAAGAAGCAAAAGTCAAAAGGTGACGGTACAGGTGGTGGTTATTTGCCAGACAATAAGAAACGTGGCAAATGCTTTATTTGCAAGAAGGAAGGCCACTGGAAGAACGAGTGTCCGAGGAGAAGAAACAAGTTCAGTAGTAACAGAATTGGCGATGCCTTTGTTGGTGAGATAAGTTCTTGGGCTACTGCTGAAAAAGATAGTTGGTTCTTAGATTCGGGAGCTAGTGACCATATGTGCTTTAGGAAAGATTGGTTTCAAGATCTGAAGCATTTTGAGAAGCCAATGCTCATTAGAATTGGAAACGGAGATGTCATAAAAGCAGAAGGAAAGGGATTGGTTAAGATTATTGCATTTAATGGTAAATTTTGGGAAGAAAGATATTTATCTAATGTTTTGTTTGTTCCAGACATAACGCTTAATTTGTTTTCATCAAATTCCACTTTGGACAAGGGTTTTAATCTAGTTGCAGATAACAATCGCTGTGAAATTCGCAAGGACAACAAAGTTGCAGCAGTTGCTCTTCGAGGGGAGTCACATAAACTCTTTAAGATGGTCTTTAAAGCAATTTCAGCAGAGAACGAGGGCACAGCAAATGCTGCCATAGCTATGTCTTTGGGATCATGGCATCAGAGACTTTGTCATCAAAACATCGCACATGTTAAAAATGTACTAACTGGTCAAAACATACTCTTCAAAGACGACGCAAGTTTTTTTTGTGAAGCATGCATTTTTGGTAAGCATCATCGAACTTCATTTAGTGCAAGTAGCAACAGGGCCAAAGTAGCAGGTGAACTCATCCACACGGATCTCTGTGGTCCGATGCAAGAAACATCATATGGAGGTGCCCGTTATATGTTGTTATTTCGAGATGATTTTTTTCAAGGAACCGATATTGCCCGTTGCAGTGAAAATCCTTAACGAGAAAGCTGGGAGTGAAGGTGGGATCGTAGCGGAAATACAGGGTTCACCAATAAGTAATGAATATCTGCATCCAGTGGAAGAACACGTAGTTAAATCTGAAGACAATTATAAAGAGCCTCTTTCAAGTGAAGCGCGTACGCAAACTGATAACGACATAATTACCATTGAAGAAACTGAAAAGGGTCCTGTCTTGAATCAACGTAAAGTGCGTAATAGAGAAGGAATTATTTTAGCGGAAGAATCTGTCTCAGATGAACGAAAATTGCGTTCGAAAACTGTTAACGCCTGTGCTCTGAATGAAGGCTTTGCTTATTTGGCTGACTGCCAGGAACCACAATGTTTTGAGGACGTGGAAAAATCTGAATTTTGCAATCAATGGAAGATTGCTATGGACGACGAAATCGCTTCACTTAACCAGAATCACACTTGGGATATTGTGGAACTACCTCCTGGGAAAGAAGCCATATCAAACAAGTGGGTTTACAAACTTAAACTCGGAGCAAACGGTACAGTTGAACGGTATAAGGCAAGGCTGGTGGCAAGAGGATTTGCTCAACAGTATGGAATCGACTACGAAGAAACCTTCAGCCCTGTAGTGAAATTTACTTCAATTAGGATGATTCTGGCCTTATGTGCAACCGAAAACTTAAAACTTAAACAGTTTGATGTAAAAACTGCCTTTTTACATGGAAGTTTACGTGAAGATGTTTACATGGCGCAACCAAAGGGATATGGCGATGGAACCAACAAGGTTTGTAAGCTACGAAAAAGCCTCTACGGGCTCAAGCAGGCGTCTAGATGCTGGAACTTCAAATTTACCGATTTCTTGAAGAAATTTTGTTTAAAAGCAAGTGCGGCTGATCCGTGCGTTTTCGTAAGCAAAAGAAATGAGAAGAAAATTCTACTAGCTATCTATATTGACGATGGATTGGTTGCAGCAAACGATGACAGTGATATTGAGTCTCTGATAGTATATTTGAGCCAAGAATTTGAAATTAAAGTGTCAAATGTTAACTACTATCTGGGATTGGAAGTTAATGTTTTGGATAACGGAAACATACAATTGAAGCAAACATCATATGCTAAAAGAGTTCTTTCCAAATTTGGTATGACAGATACAAAATCAGTTTCAACACCGGCTGAAAACAGGAATGCATCACTTGATACAAATTTGAATGTTGATATGAAGTATCCATATCGTGAAGCTGTTGGCTGCCTTATGTATTTGGCCGTAGGTACAAGGCCGGATATAGCATACGCGGTAAGCTTGGTTAGTCGTCACTTAGATGATCCAAAGTATTGCTACGTGGTTGCGGTAAAAAGAATTTTTAAATATATTCAAGGAACTATCCACCATGGTCTCCTTTTTAAGAAAACTAACTTGAAAATTCATTGTTTCACAGATGCTGACTTTGCTGGGGACTTAGAAAACCGAACCTCAACCAGTGGTTACGCTCTTATAATGGGTGGAGCAGCGGTCTCATGGTCTTCACAACGTCAAAAGTGCATTGCTCTTTCCACCACCGAATCGGAATACGCAGCGGCCTGCGAAGGTGTAAAGGAGCTGATTTGGGTACATCGCTTATTTTCTGAACTTGTCTCGAAAGGTGCGGAGGTTCCAACTCTCAACATGGACAATCAAAGCGCTGTTAAGCTAATTAAGAACCCGGAGTTTCACAAGCGCACGAAACATATTGAGGTAAAATACCATTTTATCCGCCAAAAATTCGAAGAAGGACTTTTTACTCTCAACTATGTTCCAACAAATACACAAACTGCAGACATTTTTACGAAGCCATTGCCTAAAGATCGTTTTGAGTCACTACGAACCGCCTTAGGAGTTCTTAAACTCTAAATTAATATTGATTTGAATTTGAATTATATAATGAACTTAAATTGAATTATAAAAGTGGAAGTGTTGAATATTCATGTTTATCATTCAATTATTTGTCACCCTATACTTTGCACTTGCTTTCTTATACTTAATAACTTCTCTTGCTTTGTTGTTTCAATACAATATTATACCAATCATTCTATGTACCAATATGTTAATTATCAGTATAATAAACTATGTTTTAGTTCACACTGCAATCTCAGAACAATCGGTCGTTTTATTACAACATTTTAGTTTTTCGTGATCCCTTTAAAAATAGGTCTCTTTCATCATGAAAGTAAATACCATCAATAAAATAATTTTTTTTTTACAAAAAAATGCCGAACTTGCGTTTTTTCGAGAACACACTCCTTAAACCATGAATGTAAGTCTATAAAGCTTTATTAACCACAAACGATATACATATGCACTCAACACATTATGTGTAATTCCAGATCTTTGTCAAACTGAAAGACTATCGAAGTGATATTAAGTGGATTTTGTCCGTCAAACAAAAGTCGTTTTTTAAAGCGCGTCAACCATATTGTCGTACAGAATAATACAAAACAAAAACTGTCCCTACCTTAAAATTCTTAAATCCACATTGAATGCATTTAAAAAGCTATTTTAAAAAATACGTTGCCACTTTGTCATCACATATGTACCTACATAATCGTGAAACAATGTCAATTTTTCTTTTTCTTTTATAATATGAATATTATAATTTTTTTTGAGCATGAAACCCATTTAAAAAAGTTAAAAAAAGACTACAACGATTTACTTGAAACGATAAAAGTTACGAGTATTATTTAAGTGTGAAAAAGACCAGGACGAGAAAAGACTACAGAATCTGAGCCTGTAAATACATGACAATTAAGAGGCTTAAATTAAAGTCATGGTCGTGTTCTTTTAATATACATCATTCAGTAGAATTGTTGAAAATAGTCCTCGTTTTTATAAACCCACATTCCATAAAGTCGTACTACAACACCATACTCATTTTTGCCAGGCAGAGGAAGACAATAGTTATTCCATGTAGTTCATATTTATTTCGGAAGGCTAAAGGGTAATTCGGCACTTTACAGGAGAATGTGCCGCAGTACTTTCAGTCATCAGAGATACGGATACCTACAACAACCTACCCTAGATAGTAAAAATGGTAGTAAGGCAAGTTACCAGAAAAAAATATTGTGCAAAAATATGAGGCTGCTGAATTCGTTATCATGTACATAGCGCCTCTGAATGAAGCCAATTTCAAAAGGAACACTTTTCTGTCTCTATTTAATTACGTAGCTGTAGAGTGTACAATGTCTGAATTATGTTTAATTTTTCTTTTTTAATATATATAGTCGTTTTTAATTATACGAGAGTGTGTGTGGTTGGTCTGCCGACATCACGGATAATTATTTATGTTCACTGTAATGTACAGTGTACGGAACATGTATACCTACAGCTTAACTTTTTCATTTTGACTGCACGAGATTTCATTTCTTTAATATTTATTATTAATCAGGTAAAGGTGAAGATATTTGTTGTATTTCAATGCATAATTTATAAGATTTAATTTTTAATATTTACTATAAAATGTAAAGATCTTAATTGAAATGTTATCACCAGTTAAATAATTGTTTATAGCTCGGTATAAATATTCATACACTGACAAAAATAAAACTGTATATTTAAAAGAGGGAGTAATTTTTTACGACGTTTTTATTCGTAAAGATTCCAGTATTTTATTAAACTTAATCCCAATTAATGTTAATATTTATCCTAATTTAAGATTCCAGCTGTAACAAACTGTTGGTATAATTTGAAAGCTTTTTAAATTGCACTTTTCTACTGAAAAAACGCCAAACGGACCATAAATTCTTTCAGTTATTCAGCAACAAAAGGGACGAGATGCCTGCTCAATTATATTGATTGCCATGTTCAAGCCGCCAAAAACATTATAACCGCTGACCTGTAAAGCCTCCAGATCCAAATTAACTGAGACGGTCTCCTGCTACTATGGGCACTACTTTCCTGTAAAAGCCTAGTAGTACTTTAAAGCAGTAGACTAACCGGACTGTCCAGATTGTACCAGAAAACCAGTATACAAGATTTATCCGGTGACTGGATTGATTAAGGACGCGTTTAATAATATTTGCTTATTTAAGTTGTAAAAAATATAGATATTTTTATAAGTTTTCCGTATTTACTTAAATTAGACGATGAACAAACCCGCGAGCAAAACCACAACAAAAAAAAAAACAATACGATACGAACTTTAGCTATAAAGTCCACCGAAAAATATATTTACTTACTTACTTAAGGTGGCGGTCCCTAGCTAGCTGCCTCCAGTTTGAGGTCCTCTCTTACCTGCGTGCGCCACCTGAGTCGCGGTCTACCCTACTGTGCCTGCCGTCTGGAAGATTGGACTTTTATTTATTTATTTTTTAATCAGTCAGTGTCGCTGCACAGCCCGTACGTTCGCCTTTGTATCTTCTCCTCCACTTTCCATCTAAAAAAAAAAAAAAATTTAGGTGGCGCAACAGTCCGTAGAGAACCAGGGCCTATTGACTTACAACTCTCAAACATTTCTGTGTGCGAATTCTGTTGTCAGGGATGCAGACAAAAAACAACCGAAGAATTTTTCCCTCGAAGCATCCCAAGACGCTCTCATCTTTCTTTGACTGAGTTCAAGCCTCACGCCTCAGCGCCATAAATGAGAACCGGGATGATAAGTATTTTATAGATAGTGATTTTAAATGTTCGAGAGAGGACTTTACTACTCAATTGGCTTTTAAGTCCAAAGAAGCAGCGATTTGCAAAGGTTATTCTTCGTTTGATTTTAGCGCTGGTGTCGTTGTCTGATTTTATAGCGGTGCCTAGGTAGATAAGTTCATCGAAGACCTCAAAGTTATAGCTGCGTATCCGATTAATTGGATAGACATTTGAAAGATTGTGCCTCTCATGTTGACGTTTGAGTTTTGCACAATTCTTTCCAGAACGATGTTGAAGAAGTAACATGACAGTTTATCGCCTTGTCTAAAACCTTTTTTGACATCAAATGCATCGGTGAGATCTTTTCCGAACTTGACAGAGCAGCGTGCATTCTCCATCGTTATTCTCAACAAACGGATACGTTTGACAGGGATGCCAAAACTAGACATTGTAAAGCTCTTCCCTTTAGATGCCGTCCTACGCGGCTTTAAAATCGATAAAAAGTTTTTGGGTACCAATTTGAAGTTCCTGGTCTGAAGCCACACTGATAAGGACCTATCAGGTTGTCACCTATCATACCTGTTGTCATGCTCCCATTTTTCCATTTAAGAAGGCAGTGTTCCTGTCTCCCCTTCTGCTCGTTAAACTCGCGAGCAGCTCTGGTCCTTCTGTGCAGCGTTTTGTAAACCTGTTATTTAGCTGCGTGCGCTTGTCGTCAAACCAGGGGTTTTGCTGTGGTGGCCGTGTTAAATCTAGCACTTCAGATGCGAAGTCTCTGATGGCCAATGTTGCCACTGGTTTTTAAAGCTTAATGCAGGCAGCATAGGACTTCTTAACAGGTTCTAAGAGACATCTCACGGATGGCGGTAATATCTGCCTTGCAGCAGTTAAGAGCTTCCACTTACTTATCATTCCGTTGATTCCATCTCGGGAATTCCTCCACTATCGTCTGGATAAGGAGAGTGGCTTTATTGAGAACACCTCTCCCCCTCTCTTATTTGCTAACCCCAACAACTTTCCACTGGACTAGGCACCCAATATTAACCGCAGGGAGGTAAGAGTAGGAGTTGATAGACAGAGGTGGGTTTTAAGAAAAACCTGTGGCCACTTGTATCCCACCGAAAATATGCTTTATTTCAATATCCTGAAAATTCATTAAAACGATTTGGAGATGATCCAAACAAAAATCCCAAAATTGATATCGTCGCAAATGTGTGATTAAACATAGCGGCCGCGTGTCAACACCTTTAACGATATCATTCAACGAAAATCTAGAATAGCTTAAGCGGTCCCTTCCCTAGACGCTCAATATTATTGTGCAAAATTTCGCACAATATTATTGGCTAAGTGCCCCAAACGATTTAATATTTTATCCAAAAATTTAGTTGCAACTGATACTTGTGTAGCTTAGACAACATATCGAGTGATGTTGAAGTTTGTTGTGTGGCCATTGCACTTGCTTTTTGTTTAAAAAAGAAGGAAATAAAATGAACAGCTGGGTCGCATAAACTTTCTCATGTATCCAAAGAGCCTTTTCCTGTGTTCTTAAATTTTAAAATGTACCAGCAATAAAAGTTTGGTTTAAAAAATTTAAATGCCATTTGGTTTCTTAAAAAAACCTTAATTTTTCAAGTTTTGTATCTCAAATCTTTAAATCTATTTTTTATTTAATTTTTATGCATTTTTTAATTTTTTAATGTTATACAGTTTAAATTTAAAAATACTTTTATTATACAGTGAGAGCTTATTAATATACGTTTCACATTTCAATTTCGTAAAAAAATATCAACTCGTTTTTGAGATATCATATTTCGAAAAAAATATTTTATACTTTTAAAAAATCAAAAATAAATGAAATAATTATTGAAAAAAAAAATTATTGAAATCGATTGATTAATTCTTGAGAACACTTAACAAAATAACGCTTCGATAGGGGGTACCCTTCGGGAGCAATACAAAAATATTTTTTTTTTGAACGAAACAAAATTAAGACAAAAAAATTTAATCAAAATCTATTGGTTTGTTTTTGAGAAAATTCAAATTTTCGGTTTTTGACCAAAAATTTGTATGGGGACTACTGTTATTTTTTGTCTTAAAATGAAAAAACGCCTAACGCGAATCGACTTAAAAAGTTAATTTCGAAGTTTAAACTCAATCGACCCAATAATTTTGGCTGTAGGAGCGGGGACAGACGGACGGGATCGGAGGACCCACTTTTTTTCGACTTCTCTAACATCGTTTATGAATGCAAAACTTGCCATATAGTCCCTATATTTCGCAATGAAAATTTATTAAATGAGCTAGCAGTAAGTGAACCCAAACACTTTCAGAATTTTCTACGACGGTACATTGTTCAATGTACCGCTGGAAATAATTACGCCTGCAATTATTAAAAGTAACACAGTTATGAGAGTACCATTCTTCATTTATAGCGTTTGTCAATTACGCTTAGATTCCTAGCTACGGAAAATACTTTCGAGGATTACAAATTTACCTGTGCAATATCCTTGCTATCAAATGGCGTTATTTTTTTTTGGAAACTTGCGGAGGTCTTTATTCTTCGAAATTTCAAAATTTAATAAACAAATATTGTGCAATTGCACCCACAGACGATACAATATTTTGTATTGTGCAATAAATATCAAAAGGGTTTTGATTTTCGTCAATAATATTGGACAACCTTGCAACATAAACCTTAGACACTCATATTGACCGCTTATTTCGTTCCCCAAAATGAGACATTTTTCTTATGATTACTAGTTTATAATCGCAGTAAAATGGTCTCAATACCGAGCTTACAACAGCAAACTTAACCATTTTCTACACAGCAGCACTTAAATTTTAACCCAGAGGTCTTTAGAAAAAATAACTCCAAAACTCGTATTGAAATATTAGACTTGATTTTTGATCTTTGTTTGCAACTAGGAACCGTGTTTTACTTTCTTGGAATATTTCTAATATTAAAGAAATTTCATATGCGTTACTTTACTAACTGAAGTAATCAAAATTATTAATACTCGTAGAACCCGAGGTCGAGGTTTTTTAAACAACAAGTTTAAAAAAAAGCTTCTAACAAATCGAAACAATTTATGTATGTGCACGGATAAAATAACAAGGCTTCATGAATTGTAAGATAGATCCTCATGAGCTTTTTCAAGTTCATTTATTTATCTCTTCATTCGTCTGCACAAAAATGTTACCCTAAAACAATAAAAAAAAAGAACGAACCTAATTGACAAATACTTTTTATAACACATACACCATTTTATTATTGTCAATCCAAACATCCAATTAAAAACAAAACCGCAAATACTACTTCTGGTAATGCAATTGTTAAATTAATTTAAAACTCGATAAATAATATCGTAATTAAAACATTTAGTTCCATTTAGTTTTAATGACACATAGTATAACCAAAGTGAAAGCAAATAAACTTTTAAAAAAATATTCCATTTACAAACTTACACGTCATACGCACATAGGTGGTGTAGGTTCCTAGTTTCAATTTGTTTTGAGTTTAAAAAAAATAAAAAATAATTGTTCTTTACACAATTTTACTAGCTATACTTTTTCAATATTTTAAATTTATGTTTTATTTATATTTTTGAACAACAATAATAACTCATCATACAAAATAATGGCAAACAACTTTTTGCCATATTTACAAATAGTTCCACATCAGCTATGCATAATTCATATTTTTTGAGTACCTACCTATTTATGGAACCTATATATGTACAAATTCGTAAAATATTTGCTCGAAAAATATTGAAACGCTGGTCATTTGATATATGTATGTATCGACCCTAGATACATATGTATAATGTATTAAATAGCTTTGAAGAGAATTGCATTTTGTTTTCCAGTTTCCGTCGTCCGGTTTAATTGATTTAATTTTTGGTATCTATTCTATGCTATTTGGGCATAGAATTCGAAAAAAGAAGAGTATACTCGTATTTTGTGTTATCTGGAAAAATATAAGCGAACACTGCCGGCAGAGGATATACGAATATTATTCCAAAAACCAACCATGTTAGCAAATGTACACCATATGGCAACTTATTCGTAAGGACATACTTAAAGTGGTGGTCATTTAATTACGCTACTGAAATGAAAATTATCGTTTTTATATATATGTTTTTAAATATAATTCAACATAAAACACAGTTTGTAAGAAATTTTTCCAGATTTTTTAAAATCTATTGGACATGGACACATCATTAAGCCATTGATATACTCGTAATATAGAGTAAGGCCTTTTTTATCGATTTTTGTGGCATAAGCTATTCTAAAAGAAATAATTTCAAAAATGGATTTGAAGATCCAAAGCACTGTTTTCAATGATTATAATTCTTAATTTTTGGAGTTTTTGATAGCATTCAAGATTGTTTTTTTGCCACATGGAATGAAATAAATAAATATATAATTCGAAAACATTTGAATCAAAACTCAAAATAGAAAATAATCAAATAATATGAAATAAATTAAATAGTAGGTATAATTATTTGTCTACCTTCAATATTCCCCTTATTTATTTATTTATTTATTTATTTTGTTCTCCTTTCAAGTAATATGACTTTATGGAGACTACATTTAAATCAAATAATAATAAGATTTATTATTATTAAGTTAAATATAATTAACTTAAAATATTAAAGTTTATAACAATTTCAATAAATTGCTCTTAATATCTAACCTACTACGTGTATTATTAAAATCAATTAAAAAATCAAATTCATTAAAAGCAATACAAGAATCTGTAATTGAATTGTGTTTAGCATAATTTGTACTATGAAAAGGAACATGTTAAAAATCACTATCTCTAGGTCGCAATCTACGAAGAGGTACGTAAATATTAAACATTAAAAGCAAAGTAGAAATATCTATATGTTAGAAATCAAAGAATCGAAAGCAAAAAGTATCGAATAAAGCTTTCTTCTCAGCACTTAAGGTTTTAAATTAATCAAGATACACCTGGTCTCATAAGATGGAATATCTAAGTTTCTAAAAACCTTACGCCAAGCAAATTTGGTAAATCTTTTCTGAACTTTTTCAATCCTAAGGATACTTGATTGAGTAAAGGGATACCATACAATGCAACAATACTCCAGCAAAGGTCTGACAAGGGATAAACAAAGGGTTTTAAGAGTACATGGATCTTCAAAGACTTAAAACTTCTAGAAATAAAACCCAAAATCGCGTTAGCTCTAGAAATAACATGGTCAATTTGGAGCAAAAAACTCATTTTATACTCAAAAATAACTCCTAGATCTTTTTGTCTCGTTAACTTTTTAAATGAATGATTATCAATTTTGTAATCAAAACTAAATGGATCTAGTATCTTAAAAAATGTAACAACACTGCATTTTTTAATATTGAATTATAATCCATGCAGTCAATATCAATTTTTACTGGCATTTAATGGAGATCTAACACAGCTAACAATCTTAAGATCATCAGCATATAAGGGACACTTTGTATAAGAAATTGAAATATGATTTGGCAAATATATACATTACATACATACTAATATTATAAATGCGAAAGTAACTCTGTCTGTCTGTCTGTTACTCAATCACGCCTAAACTACTGAACCAATTTGCATGAAATTTGGTATGGAGATATTTTGATACCCGAGAAAGGACATAGGCTACTTTTTCCCCGGGGAAAATGACGCATTCCGATGAGAAAATTCAGGTGAGCCGATCGCTTTTACACCTAAACTACTGAACAGATTTAAATGCAATTTGGTAAGGAGATGGTTTGAGACTTAAGAAAGGACATGAGTTACATTTGACCCCGGGCAAACAACGCATTCCCATCGGAAAAATTACTTTCCGGGGAATCTGATCGCTTTCACTCCTAAATTACCAAATATTTGAGTAATATTTGGATAAAATTGGTATTATGGGAAAACAACGCATTCCCAACCCTTCTCATAAGTTGAGATTGAAGGTTGGTGTTCCAGTCCTGTTAATGAGAAATCTTGAAGCATCAAAGTTATGTAATCGTACACGGCTACAGATTACTCACCTAGAACGAAATATTATAAAAGCTATAATCATGACTTGATAGCAAAAGGAAAAAATGTTTTACTTCCCCGCATTCCGATTAATCCAACCGATTTGCCGTTCAGTTTAAAAGAGTGCAGTTCCTCTGAAAGCAGCATTTACAATAACAATAAATAAAGCTCAGGGGCAAACGCTGAAAGCTGCAGGTGTAAATTTGGAAAAAAAAACTGTGTTTCACATGGACAATTATATGTAGCGTGCTCACGAGTCTCAAATCCACAAAATCTTTACGTTCTGGCCAAGGAAGGAAAAACAAAAAACGTCGTAGGTATATAAAAATGTATTGCAGTAACCTATCTCTTTCTTAAAATGTATTAACCTAACCTAACCTATGACAATCACACTTATGTAATGGGTGATTTTTTTGAGGTTAGGATTTTCATGCATTAGTATTTGACAGATCACGCGGGATTTCAGACATGGTGTCAAAGAGAAAGATGCTCAGTATGCTTTGACATTTCATCATGAATAGATTTACTAACGAGCAACGCTTGCAAATCGTCGAATTTTCAGTGAATGGGCCCTAGAAAAGTTGGCAGAAAATCCGCTTTTTTATCGACAAATTTTGTTCAGCGATGAGGCTCATTTCTGGTTGAATGGCTACGTAAATAAGCAAAATTGCCGCATTTGGAGTGAAGAGCAACCAGAAGCCGTTCAAGAACTGCCCATGCATCCCGAAAAATGCACTGTTTGGTGTGGTTTGTACGCTGGTGGAATCATTGGACCGTATTTTTTCAAAGATGCTGTTGGACGCAACGTTACGGTGAATGGCGATCGCTATCGTTCAATGCTAACAAACTTTTTGTTGCCAAAAATGGAAGAACTGAACTTGGGTGACATGTGGTTTCAACAAGATGGCGCTACATACCACACAGCTCGCGATTCTATGGCCATTTTGAGGGAAAACTTCGGAGAACAATTCATCTCAAGGAATGGACCGGTAAGTTGGCCACCAAGATCATGCGATTTGACGCCTTTAGACTATTTTTTGTGGGGCTACGTCAAGTCTAAAGTCTACACAAATAAGCCAGCAACTATTCCAGCTTTGGAAGACAACATTTCAAAAAGTAAATGTCATGGACCAATCTAACGTTTCAAATAAAGAATCGATGAGATTTTGCAAATTTTATGCGTTTTTTTTTTTTTTAAAGTTCTCAAGCTCTTAAAAAATCACCCGATAGTATGGCCTCATCGCATCTGGGCACAATTCAAACATATGTACGTACAAAAAAGTACAGCTCAGGTTTTTTCATACTACTATCCAAAAAAAAACTATCTAATGCGGACGAAGTCGCGGGTAAACGCTAGTCATTAATAAAAAGAATAAAAAGTAGTGGCCCAAGGTGGTTGCCTTTTGGTACACCTGAAAAGTTTATTATTTTATTTGATAAGACATCACCAATTTTAACATATTGACTACGTCCAACCAAATAACTTTTAATCCAATCAATGAGAGCCCAGTGAAACCCTAGCATCTCAAGTTATTTCAAAAGAATATTGTGTTGCACACGATCAAATGCCTTTGAAAAATCGGTGTAAATAACGTCATGCAATGTTCTAGTATTCAAAAATGACCAAAAATATTTAAAATTACTCTTTATTTTCGACACCAGAGTACAAATATATTGTTTATAAGTACATCTTTTTATTGCAGTGACACAGCAGCGTGAGCAAAAGGAAAAGGAGACAGGGTTTGAGAGCAGATGTTAGTGCACATTGGTTTTGAATTCCTGAATACTGTAATGACTGGGAAAGACAGTGTGTTGTAAGGCATTCCACATTCGCGTAGTACTGCTAAAGAATGAATCTCTGTATTTGACAGTACGACCGAAGTTGGGCTCGAGGGTATAATGATTACGGTTGAACTATTTAAGGGGAGGATATTTCTCAAGAGCGTAAACTGTTAAAATAACGCTAAGAAAGGGGGAGTTATACTCAAGTTTTGGACGTATATATATGTAAGTTTTGCAGATAACAGCCAGATTAGAAGGGGAGACAATTTTCTTGCTTTAGAAAACCCAAACATCTTGCCGCATTTTTGGCGACATGGCGTATGTGATCGTTCCACAAAAGGTGGTTGGTAACACACATACCGAGAATTTCGAGATGTTCAGTTGCATTGATAGCAAGGAGGGTATATCTCGCTTTTTCGAAGCTTTAAATTTTACGTGGTTTTTTATTCCTTATTGTTCAATGCTAGTAGATATTATGGCACTTGTGACTGGGAATTTTGTGGTAGAAAGAGATAGCGATATGAGTGAGTGAAATAGATGATAAGAATTTAGATTTAAGTAGTTTTTTGTGAAAGCAGATAAGTATATTTAGGTTTGTGGTGATTTAATTGTGTGAATTTGTTTTTGTAATCAATGGGTAAGGAATATTTAGTTGAATGAGTAATGGAAGTATGATAGGAGTATGTTATAATTTTGTTTTTGTAGGGGGGGTATTTTGTGTGGTCGCGTGCTTGAAATGAGATAAAATAAAAAACTGTTGGGTCTTTGTGTTATTTGAATTTGAAATTGTGGTCGCGTGCTTGAAATGAGATAAAATAAAAAACTGTTGGGTCTTTGTGTTATTTGAATTTGAACAAAAGAGAAATAACTGATAATAAATTTAAATCGGTTTGGAATCTCAAATTCAGAGTATTTCTGAACAAAATAAGTAAATTTGAGAATATTTTGGTGCTTAAAATGTGTACTTAAAAAGGGGGATCATAGTTTGGTGAATGAGTAATGAAGGAGAATGAGTCATAGATGTATGCATGTCAAAGTTTTTAATTGATTTGTTTGACCTTGTTATAACACTACAATTAGGGTGTTATTTCTTAATTTTAATAATTTTTGATCATTCTGTGAATATCGCTTGTTTGTTAAACATCTTATCATCTTTGTAAGAACGTTTTGTTGAAAAAATGTTGTCGTTCATCAATAGAATAAAAAATTCTGTTAATATTAGGTCGGTGTCAAAAACAAAACCGATAACATCACTATCGAAATTAGAGCAAAAGAAAAAATACCCCATTTTTTCATCGAAGCGGACAAGCACAAAATTTGGTGAGCAGATTTTGCTCGAGCTGGAGGATTGTGTTGTTTTTCTACCGAAAAGGTGCATAAAACAACTATCTGACGAGGATGTACAGGAGTTGCCAAAGTGCAATTTCGAGGTGGTGGAGCCGTATGGTGAGACGTCTTACCATATAGACTTCCACCTTAAAGATAGTACAGATCAAAATGAGCAGGTTTATGACTCTTTTGAAAGCCAACTCCAACAACAACAACTCCATCAACATCAACTCCAACAACAACACCAACAACAACTCCAACAACAACACCAACAACAACAACACCAACATCAGCAGCATCAACTCCAGCAACAACATCATTTACCTCCGCCTACATCATCATCACCCTCTGTTTCTAAAACAAGGAAGCAGAAAATTAGAGAAGAGGTAAAAATACCTAGTCCGACCCTTTTTTTTTTGACGCAGATAACAATCTGCTTAATTCTCAAAAATTTTTATGAAAAAATGTTTTATGATCTGTAAAAATTATAAAAAATAAAATAAAAATTATATAATGTAAACGAAAATAAACATTGTCGTTTTTCTTTTTCTTTTTTGTGCAGAACTATACAATTAAAAGGGATTATATGACTTACATAAGGAAATTCAATCTACGAGGTCGGAAAATTGAATTTTCCATCAACTCGCCCCCTCAGGATGAAGAGCCTACAACTTGGTTCAAACACAGTGTAGAAGATATTCTTACATTTGCAGTAAAAAACGTGAAAGCAACCGATAAAGTAGGTATAACTTTTGGGGGGAAATATTTTTCTAATCAAAAGGGTAATGGGTGGGTGAGCTTTAGAGACTGCGCCGACCTGAAATTCTCAGACATCTGGGAAATGATTACCAAAATATTTCAAAGTAATTCTGAAGGTATCAGTACCGACGAATTCACTATGACGGTAACTTCTGTTGCCATGCCAGCTGGGACAGGAAGAAAATCTTCTAAAATGTACAACTCGTTTGAGGAGGAATCGATCATGTCACACCCCCCTGTAATTTGAACCAGTTACCTATTACGCTACAAAGACAAGCTCATTGGTTGTACAGAAATTACCATGGACTAAGCTGGAACGGAGGACAAATTCAATTTAAAAAGGTTAAGCAATTTCTACGAAACAAAATCCAAAATGGGACCGTCTACGTAAAAGGAACAGAAAAAGCAGTTTGGTTGAGGGGAATACTTCAGAACGAGAATGTTGAAGTGAAAAACGTTGAGGATTGTTTTTTAAACTGTCCAAATTTAAATGAGTTGAAAAGAAATTATCCTAACCAATTAAAATGTCAAAACCATTCAAATTGTTGTGCACTTCAGAAAATTTATCTTTTAAGTAATTTCATAAGCAAATAAAACACATTTTATAAAATATATATATATATATATATACAATCAACAGAATTAAATTTTTATTTTTCTCCACTCAACAACAACTGTTTTTATTTTATGACTTTCTTCTTCTTTTAAAACCAAAGGGTAATGAGCTGTGATCTTTCAAAAACTGTCTTTTTTCAGCTCTTGGTTTGTATGTCTTACTCTCTTGGATAGTTATAATTTCATGGTTTTTCGTTCGGCGAATATTGTTGGAATTAATAATAATTCTGCTTTCATTTTCCGACGATGTTTTTAATACTGCCATTTTTATAGACTCGAAATTAACCTTAAGCGAGGATGAGTAATTTAAGAAAAAACCTTTAACCTTGCAGATCACTTGCTCAGAGGTAGTTTTCGTACTAAATATTTTAAAGGCGTAATTTTTTGGCCCACCGCTAACGAACTCTGTAATGTAGCTGCCTCTACCAAAACTTTCGAGCTCATCCGTCATATCGCCTATAAAAGCACCTGTTGAAGGTTGATATTGTCCTGGACCAGTTACATATATGACTGAGTCTGTGTCATAATACAGTACTCTTTCTTCTAGCCTTTCTAAATAATTGTACAATTTAAGGCGAGCTTGAGCCGTAGTAAAAGCGGCAATACAAACATTGGTCGTAAGTAAAGGCTCGGCTGCCTCTTCTTTCAACTCAAAATTGACGACAATATTTTCCTCATTTATTGGTAGAATGTTTGTAACCTCCACCGATGGATGAGTAAGAAGATGATACAATGTTGACGAATCGTTCAAAATAATCGTCTGGACTTGGTTCTCATGTTGCCCAAATTTGCCCCAAAATGAATTCAGTATCAGTTTGGCTAACGACCTTTTGCCTGAGTTGTTGCAAATTTCTGAATATTCCAACTGAATATTTTCTTTCGCAAGAAAGTCGCTTATGTATTGTTCTTTGTCTTCTTCTGATGAACATTCACTAGGCCATCCTGATGCTTCCTGTTTAATTTTAAGAAATTGGTTCATCATTGCCGTAAAAAGACCCTCAGTATTACTTTCTGGGTCGTATTCCAGTACCTCGTATTCCCAAATTTCAAAGATGTTCATAATAACATATCCCTTTTCGACGGCTTTCAGAACTTCATCAATCACCCAAGTTCCAATCAAAGCTCTTTCGTCATCAGAATGGGTACAAAGTTCTAAGTTTTTTTCTAGGCTGCACGAACTACATAAGGAAAACATTAACTTTTGATTTTGTTTCAAGGGTAACACTGGATGAAGTAGATACTCCGGTGGAAGAACTTTACATTTAACAAGTCCGTTCATATTTTGCATTTTCGATATTGAGCAGTTTGTGTCACCATGAACATGAACTTTTGGATGCCCTACTGGAAATTTTCCAGTTTTGCACACCCAAGGGTAGAGTGAACAAACATCTATGTATCTAATTTGTTCACCTTGCTTACATTTATAATAATTAAATGTATTACCCGTTCTTCCACCGTAAAAAGCATCGCGGGGATTAAGTGGTGAATTTTCTATTAGCTGATGCGTCTTTAAAAAGTTTAATTCTTCTTTGCTCAAACTCTTAAGAAGATGATGGAAGTGACAGGACCACATTTCAATTACTTCATAGTTAAAGGACCTTAATCGCTCTGTCTTTGCTAGCGTTCTCTCATATCTTTTGTTTAAGGTGTCGGCTTTATTTCCATGCAGAGGTTCATTTCGTTGATGCTTCATACAAAGAGGATGACCATGAAAATAGCACCCATGAAACTCAAAAATTTGATTTGTTTCTGCACAAAATCCATCAACTTTAACGCCATGGATTTTTTCTTCTTTTCCCTTATAGGCGTGTTTTATATTTATTTTTCTTCTTTTTTCTTCTAAGATCATCCATTGAATTGCTTCAACGGATTGATTATTCACGCATCTATACCCATTTTTAGGGATTAACGCAATAGTATTTTCTTTTAAGAAATTTCTTCTAAACAGAAGATTACAAGATGAAGCTATTGTAATGGCTTCAAGGAAAGGTTCAACGTTGCTCTGGTTCATAAATAATTTTCTGAATTTAATGCAAGCTTCTGTCAATATTTTAACATCACTCTTGCAATATTCAACGATTTCATGTTTCATGTCGAACTCATCTTCCTTGTGCTCAGAATACCAATGCAAGAAGCTTTTCCTCTCTTCAATTTTCATTGACTCTGGGGAATAAAACTCTAATGCAGGTAATTTTCCAATGTAATTTTCATTAGCTTTTGTATTAAATAAATATGGGAAATATCCTTTTTTTAAAACTGGTGATAAATCAAAAGCTTTAGGAAGCTTAGACAAAGCCATAGGGAAATAGTTGATGGAGTCAATAAATTTAACGTTTCCGAGATATAAAGCCAAAATTTTTGTTCCTCGCATAATAATTTCTGGTGTTAATTGCGTTTTTGTCAAAATATAGTTCAGAATGAACTGGTGGTCATATGCCTGACCATTGTGAGCAATCACAATTACTTTTTTGAATTTTTTTCGTATTTCCAAAACATGTTTGAGAAATTGAGAAATTATTTCTTCACCTTTTATAATATTCATTGAGAACTTGCAAACATTGCAAAAATACAAATTTTGATGGTCAATACACTCATCGCATTTCTGGTGAAAGACGCACAAATTTGGTTCATGTAGTTTTATATTTAAATCTTCTTCAGTATCCTCATCATGTTCAGATCTCAACGACTTTTCTTGCCGGCACTCTAGGTCATAAAAAATGTATAAGACCTTCTTAAGACTTGGCTCATTGATGTTGGGGAGAATGTAACACAAATGGTCTTTTGATACATGCTTTTTACAATTTCTGCAAAAGAACTCATCACAAATGTGTTCTCGTTCTCTCTCGTAACATATAAGGCAGAGATTGCAACGTTTTATCTGCTCACAAATGGGTTTTCTTCCAATTGAGGCTGATAATTTGTGCTGGTCATAGCAAACTGACCCCTTGAAGCGGCGATTACACTCCGAACATTCAACTGAGTTTGATGTTTCTTGGCAAACTGGGGCGTGCTGACATTGAGAACAAATTTTTTGACAAATTCTGTGTTGGTCTTTATTGTTAAAGGAAAAGTGACAATCTTCACAATAATAAGAGCAGCAAAAAGCAGCAGTAAGGGATGTAACCACGTTGTAATGGTTTTGAAAATATATGAGATTTATTTTCTTCTCATTCGGGAGTCCCTCGTAAAGCACTTTTCGTGATCTACCTCCATACTCATAGACTGTTATTTTATAGTCAGGTAGGAGGTTTTGAAATATTTTGATGTGCTCTATACCGCAACCAGATTCAGGTATAGTCACCTTCGAATCTTTTAAGAGTTGCAATGCTCTTATTGTTTGGACTTTCCCTACGTCTCGCCTTACTCTTTGATAAATGTCTTCTCTATCCGCAAAGGATTTTGCCACAATCAATGCTCGTGGTAAGCATAAATTATCTTTATTTTTTATGCTTACAATACCCCTTCGTTTGATCGATTCCTCCTCAAACGAGTTGTACATTTTAGAAGATTTTCTTCCTGTCCCAGCTGGCATGGCAACAGAAGTTACCGTCATAGTGAATTCGTCGGTACTGATACCTTCAGAATTACTTTGAAATATTTTGGTAATCATTTCCCAGATGTCTGAGAATTTCAGGTCGGCGCAGTCTCTAAAGCTCACCCACCCATTACCCTTTTGATTAGAAAAATATTTCCCCCCAAAAGTTATACCTACTTTATCGGTTGCTTTCACGTTTTTTACTGCAAATGTAAGAATATCTTCTACACTGTGTTTGAACCAAGTTGTAGGCTCTTCATCCTGAGGGGGCTAGTTGATGGAAAATTCAATTTTCCGACCTCGTAGATTGAATTTCCTTATGTAAGTCATATAATCCCTTTTAATTGTATAGTTCTGCACAAAAAAGAAAAAGAAAAACGACAATGTTTATTTTCGTTTACATTATATAATTTTTATTTTATTTTTTATAATTTTTACAGATCATAAAACATTTTTTCATAAAAATTTTTGAGAATTAAGCAGATTGTTATCTGCGTCAAAAAAAAAAGGGTCGGACTAGGTATTTTTACCTCTTCTCTAATTTTCTGCTTCCTTGTTTTAGAAACAGAGGGTGATGATGATGTAGGCGGAGGTAAATGATGTTGTTGCTGGAGTTGATGCTGCTGATGTTGGTGTTGTTGTTGTTGGTGTTGTTGTTGGAGTTGTTGTTGGTGTTGTTGTTGGAGTTGATGTTGATGGAGTTGTTGTTGTTGGAGTTGGCTTTCAAAAGAGTCATAAACCTGCTCATTTTGATCTGTACTATCTTTAAGGTGGAAGTCTATATGGTAAGACGTCTCACCATACGGCTCCACCACCTCGAAATTGCACTTTGGCAACTCCTGTACATCCTCGTCAGATAGTTGTTTTATGCACCTTTTCGGTAGAAAAACAACACAATCCTCCAGCTCGAGCAAAATCTGCTCACCAAATTTTGTGCTTGTCCGCTTCGATGAAAAAATGGGGTATTTTTTCTTTTGCTCTAATTTCGATAGTGATGTTATCGGTTTTGTTTTTGACACCGACCTAATATTAACAGAATTTTTTATTCTATTGATGAACGACATTATTTTTTTACAAAAAAAAAAAAAAAAAAAAAAAAAAAATACAAAAGTACACAACTGAATGCAAACAAAACAGAACTGTAGCAAAACTAAAAATCATACTGCTTTTTATATCACAATTTTCTTACAAAAAAACAAATACAAAATTTATTTATCACAATAATTTTATTTTTAAAATTTTATATCTAACCCACAACCCACAAAATATGTTCCTCTGGAATTTTTTCCTTATCACTCCAGAAAATTTAAGACATCTCGTTCTAATATCGAATAAATGAATAAAAAAAAAAAAGAAAAAAAAAAGTATTTCTTTAAGACATATGCATGCCATAGTTTTTTTTAAGTTGATTTGCTTGAACTTGATCATTACGATACTGCCGATGATTTTTATCTTTTTTCAATAATTCAGCTTCACTAAATGGACAAAGAGCTGGATATTCTCTCTCATTTCGGTTTATAACACTAGAATTAGGATAAATTGAACCAAATATGGATATTTCTCCTCCTTTGACCCTTAAACGTACATGTTGTAAATGTTGAAACTGTAACCGGAAACTTAAAATTGAGGGAATAGTCTCCCCATTTCTCAAGTGAAGGATAGTACACTCTACCCCATGCTCAGGTGTTGTACAGAGTTGAAAAGTGTCTGAATAAAATAAAATATCGGCAAATCTTATCTCTTCCCAAGCCGCTTCGCATATGCAAAAGGTTTCATCATGTTTCAACCTTTCGCACCAAAACATTTTACTTTTTTTACGTTATTATCAGTACAACAGACTAATATAGACTAAAAAAAAAAGTTTTACCTAGATATCTACCTATAATATCGATGTAAAACAAATTCACACAATTAAATCACCACAAACCTAAATATCCTTATCTGCTTTCACAAAAAACTACTTAAATCTAAATTCTTATCATCTATTTCACTCACTCATATCGCTATCTCTTTCTACCACAAAATTTGACATGCATACATCTATGACTCATTCTCCTTCATTACTCATTCACCAAACTATGATCCCCCTTTTTAAGTACACATTTTAAGCACCAAAATATTCTCAAATTTACTTATTTTGTTCAGAAATACTCTGAATTTGAGATTCCAAACCGATTTAAATTTATTATCAGTTATTTCTCTTTTGTTCAAATTCAAATAACACAAAGACCCAACAGTTTTTTATTTTATCTCATTTCAAGCACGCGACCACAATTTCAAATTCAAATAACACAAAGACCCAACAGTTTTTTATTTTATCTCATTTCAAGCACGCGACCACACAAAATACCCCCCCTACAAAAACAAAATTATAACATACTCCTATCATACTTCCATTACTCATTCAACTAAATATTCCTTACCCATTGATTACAAAAACAAATTCACACAATTAAATCACCACAAACCTAAATATACTTATCTGCTTTCACAAAAAACTACTTAAATCTAAATTCTTATCATCTATTTCACTCACTCATATCGCTATCTCTTTCTACCACAAAATTCCCAGTCACAAGTGCCATAATATCTACTAATGCTGTTTAGGTCGGAAATTAATGAGCTTATTTTGTCGTTGCAGTTCCATATCCGAAAATGAGGAATGTGTGTAAGATTATATAATTATAAGTTCGATAGGAATATAATATTGTACAGTAGAATGTAAGACCAATTGTACATTCTGCTCTGTCATCTGGCAAAACACCATATTATCTTTGTATTATTACCTTTGTAGATCAAAGAGGATAAGCACAACGATGACATGGCAGTCTAATAGTGAACATAGAATGATAAAGACCATTATAAAAACTGAAAGAACTTAAATTTAACTGACTAAAACAATGTGAGTATGAAAAGCTAACAGTACTATCATCAGCGAAACAATGTATTAGAAAAGAAGTTGCAGACAGGAGATCATTAATAGAATTGAGAAAAAGTGTTTGAGAATGAAAACAGAGCCATGGGGCACGCCAGCATTTATTCTGTGGTTTTCAGACTTGAACTCATCCAATACTAATTGTATTGAACGATCCGAAAGGTAATAACTAATCCAATGAAGGAGGGATTCATGAAATCCGAAAGCACAAATTTTCGATAAGAGAGCCTGATGAAAGACCCTAACAAAAACTGTTGAAATATCAAGTGCAATAATATTACTTTCCCCAAAACGACTTAAAGATTTGCTCCATTGTTGAACTTTGAGATCGCCAGTGGACCTATTGCTGCGAAAGCCGTACTGTCGGTCATTAAGAAGCTTTTGATCTTCGAGGTATTTCTTTATCTTATAATATAATTAATCAGCGTTTCCATGACCTTGGAAAGAAGGTACCACGTAAGTGCAATCGGTTGGTAATTGAAGAACACTTCTTCAGTACAATAGCGGGGATACCATCCTGACCACCGGATTTATGTGTGTTAAGATCTCTAAGGACTCTTGCCGCAGTACGAGTGCGAAAAAAAATGATTCCATATAGAATTACTAAATCGCTGAAGTATAAGTTGAGTTTTAACACTCACTGGCGGCCTTGAATTGGTGGCTAACTGCCTTCGAAAGAGATTAGCTTTCTCTAAAGAGCTAACAAATGGAGTGTTGTTGGCAACGAGCGTAGGAACTGAGGAAAAGGAAGAATTCCTCCTGTGACAATTTTATAACAAATTAACATTCTTCTTCGATTAACCATTTTTGTCAGCTATCAGTTCCAGTTGATTTAGAAAACCGACATACATTTTATTTACGATCTAGTAACAAGAAGTGTGGATACAAAAAATTTGGAAAGGCCTCCGTTTTTCCTTAAAATTCACGTCGTGTTTTTGACGTTCGCCAAAAGCAGTACACAAATATTTTAACGAAATTTTCTTTTTATATGAGATGTGCACCAAATTTTTCGTCTTATTCTTAGAAATGATATTCAATGAAAAATGCTTACTGAAAATATTATTTAGAATTTTTAACATTGAAATATTTGTATTTTGTGCGTGTGATAGGCTTTAATTGTATTATTATCTTGCTAACAACTAACACATGCACTAATGATGAGCCTCTGATCGTAGTGTGACGCTTGCTGTAAGCTAACTACTTTCTGAAAATTCTGAAGTGTAATAAAAGTACCTACACGTTATAGATCAGATAAGTAAATTAATACGTAGACATGTATTTCTATTTCTACTCGTACATAGATCTTTTTGTCAGCGTGTTTTAATCTGAGTCATAGATAATTAGTTAAACAACTCAAATCTAGAGCTCAAGATTTGAGCGTTTTTCACAACACTTTTTGTCTTATAGATACATGCAAAACAAATAATTTTGTCTGTATTGTTGTGTGCTTTGTGGACATATGACATATGATTGCGAGTAATGCGAGTACAGATATTCGAAGATGATATTTTTAATTACCTTACCAATTTGTTTACTTTAATTCCTTTCTGAACTTTGCCATGGTACATATAGTACGAACTTTCGTAACTTTCAAGATTCCTTTAGCTTCCCTAAGTCCACAAGTTAAGTCCAAATTTAGGTTTGGGAAGAACTCATAATGAGTGAGTTTTTGGTACAGTGTCATCAATTCAATGGATAATATTAGACCAGGATACCGAATAATCACGCTGTTATTTTACCTAAACAAATCTATCCATGATCTTATTTTCAACATTTTTAGCTCTACACCGTCAAATTATTTATTGAGACCAAATAAATATTATACTGAAATTAAGGAATAGTCGCTGCAAAGAATTTTCTATAAATATTTCTTTTCTTATTTGATAACATTTCGTACAAATGTTTATGCCTGTATGCAATATCAAAAATATTTGTAATTTATACATTCCCGAAAAATATTCTGCATTTCAAACGCAACAAATGGTAAAAAGGCTAAAACCTTAATCGAAAACTCAACGTATTTCTTTTATTCCCCTGTCTAGCAGGAATCGCAAAGGGTTAAAGAATAAAAACTAAAATTAAATCAGAAACGCAATATTGAGAACAATTGTTTTTGTTTAGTTTATTGTGGCTTGATTATATGACTACAACTGTATATATAAACACCTACATAAAAGGCCAAATAATATCAATTCAAAAATGTTGGCCTTGTATCCGAACAATTGGCCTCTTCACATGCTCATTAATTCACACCTCGACGGCCGAAATTAGTCTATTGGCCGTTGGCTATATTCAAGAACGCACCAGCTCAGCACAGCTCTTGGCCAACAGAGGCAGAGCACACATGTTTTCAAGCTCGTTCTCGTGTGTCCTGGCCTGGCCGTAATTGGGGTTAGTAAATGTGGTCTGTCGCGTTTGCCAGCTCTAAAATTAATACCTCGCGGGCTAGGGTCTTCGGTCTTGTATAAGCAAAAGAACAACCACTGTGGTCACGCAATAACAATTTAGCTGGAACCTACAATCTATATGTATGTATATATTAATTTTGACATGAGGCGCCTCAAAATGAGGTGACGTTTAAAATTTAAAGCTATTAAAAAGGATTTTCTCCTTGTGTGAGGTTAGTATAGGCTATTCAGACGGAATGTACAATTAGCTGGCGCCTAATTGTTTTCATTAAACTCAAAAGGGGTTAATAGATGGAACGTGTTAGCGATAACAGCGAAGCGAGGCCCAAACGATGCGATGGTGACCGACAAGGCGACAACCAACAACACATTACGGTTGGGATAGCTTGAACTCCTGATAACCTTAAAGTAACATTGAATTTGGTTAAAAAGCTCCATCAAATAAATTAGCTTTTGGAAAACTGAACAAAACGACCAACGACTATGTGAATGTGGCTCTTCTACTTCTACATGTTTTTAGTCCTTTATCCTGGGGAGGTTAAAGGACCAATTTAAAGAAAAACATGTGATACTGATAAAATACTTTTCACAATAACCTTTTTTGAACCTTGATGAGAGATAACTAATGTTCTTAAACAAAATATATCACAAGAAACAAAGGTCTTAAGGGATAACTCCATAGTAGATGTCTATTTATGCGTAGGGGTGTACTTTATTTTTTTTTTTTCTATAATGGTTTGTTAGACTGAGGGTCATGATAACAAATTTTAATGTTAAGATAGTTCAAGGTTTTGGATAACATTTCGAGGTATGAATAGTTAAAATGGTTTTGAAAAGATGGAGGTAGAGATGTTTGATTTAAAAAAAGATTTTAAGAACTTTCTACCTGTTTCAAGATATTTTGTTTTTTTATAAATCAAAACCAAAATCATCATCATTGAAATAATTGTCTTCAACATACAGTCTAAGATAAGAAACATTTCTATCGAAAATACATGTAAAAAGAAAAACTCTTTGGAAGAAAAATTTGCAACCCCGAAGAATTCGTGGCAAGGGAATGTTTTTCATTGTGATGGGATTTAAAAAAAGCTTTTTGTCAGTTGATCTTCAAGCACAAAAAGCTGTTTTTGATTGCACATATTGGCTTGCCAGTATGCCTGTTCAAAGCTATGTGTATAACTATAGAAAATTCTAAAGTTGTTTTTTCTCTCATGTCAACGTCCATAGAGACAAAGAAAAAAATAAAATGTTTTGGTTTCGATGATGTTTTGGTGCCGATGATGTTACCATATTTCAGTTGCTATTGTTCAAGCGATGTAGGTATTTTATGCTATTTATGCTATTTATTATTGAATATGAAAATAAAAACCATAGTTATTAATTTTTCCATGTTATATTTTACTATATCAAATAAAACAATATACATATATGTTGAAAATACATTTAAGAAAGGAAGAGAAGATGAGTTAGGTGCAAGACATTTTAAAAATAATTTGTATGGATTCCTATGGTAACACTGATGGAAATGTACGTGCGCCGCTGGTGAGCGTATGAGGCTTAGTTTTGGTTGCCTTCCTTATTTTGATTTTTTTTGATACATATATTGAACGCATGTGTGTATGTCATGTATCCATAGATATATGTATATGACAAAACGGTAAGTTTCAATTTCGGTCTTTTTGTTGTTTGTTGATTGTTTCTTTGTTGTCCCATGCAAAACGTAAGTTGCGTATTTTGTGAACTTAAACAGGTGTAGGTAGGTACTCATGTAAATAATTTCGATACAAAAAAAGAGGCTCGGATGTGACCCACACCGATAACTTACTATTGATGCCCACTTAAATTTTTCAAAATTTATTTTTTTTATTTGGAAAAATTGTATTAGTAAGTAAGTATGCAAAAATATACATTTAAGCTGTTTTCTGTGGAAATAGATGTATCGAAAAGTTAAATTAATATATTTTGAAAGAAGTTTGGGTTCTCTCAAATAAACATTGTCTTAAATTGTTACAAAACATTAACAACAATATTTCTATGGGATGAAACAACTTTAAAGTCAATATCTTTCTTTATTCAATCTAATTTATAAATTCAATTAGGTTAATCATTTTTTTATTTTTTTTTTTTGCTTAAGGTTTTTAGTTTTCTGTAAAATAAAAAATTGTTGTTAATAACAACAATTTGTACAATTTCTTTCTTTCTCCTTTACCCGATATTTCAGTTTAAGAATCAATTTCACGTTTTTTTAGTACTTTTTTTTAGGTTTAAATTAAAGGAAAAAACTATCGGTTGATTAACTTTTTATTTTAAACTATATTTTAAACATTTTTTGTATTAAATTAAATAAGTTTGAAGTCAATATCTTTCTCTGTTTTCAAGATGCTTTAGTAGAAACTATTTTTACCAGTTTTTAGTAGTTTTCTAAAAAAAATAGTTAATTGGGATGTTAAAATAGGTCTGTTAAGTTTTGTTTAGAAGTTTGTATATGTTTAATACATCACTGCTCTTAGCCTATTTAAGCAAATGTGGTTTTATAAAAAGTTTAAGAGACAATTTTTGGCCTTGACAATTAAAAATAAAATATCGTAAGTATTTATAATTATTTATTTTATTATTGATCTTTTATAAAATTGCCTTTGCTTAAATAGTTTCCAGGGGTCACGAACGTGGACGTGACAAAATATCCACCCCCACCCACCTACCACCCGCTGAATTGTACATTTATATATATATATGTAAATTGGTTATGTATTTGTTTTTTTTTTATTGTTTTTGTTTGAGCTACGCGTTCATAACATTCATTAATTTTTTTATTTTAGTTCTAGGATTTTTATACCTTTTATCTTTTGTGTCAATTACCCATTTACAATTTTTCCAAAGTAAGACTTTTATTAAAAAATGTATGATGTCAATTTTATGTGCATAGCATTCATCGGAATCATCGA
Source organism: Eupeodes latifasciatus (assembly GCA_920104205.1). Taxonomy (NCBI): domain Eukaryota; kingdom Metazoa; phylum Arthropoda; class Insecta; order Diptera; family Syrphidae; genus Eupeodes; species Eupeodes latifasciatus. The sequence goes on from OV049924.1 coordinate 403,340,343, forward strand.
ACCAGCTAGGATATTGTCTGTTTGTTGCGTTTATACATTCTCTTACAATGTTTTCTTTTAATCTCGATATAAAAGGTGTTTTTTTGAAGAAAGTTGTAAATATTTTTACGTGAAGACTACAGACTTGGAAAAAATTTTCAGAAGGCCATATAAGAACCGTATTTTCTTTTGAGGTTTCGTATTCTCTCAATTTAATTAATATTTCCGTTAAATCAAATTGAAGCTTATCTTTTGACATTTGTTGAATACAGTTTTCACAGATACTATTCATTTTTTTCATCGTTTTAAAAAGGCAATAGCCTGCATAGTATCTGGTAGCAAGATCGTCGCTTTCCGGCACCTTTATCAATATCGTGTCTTCAGGCGGTGAAGCATTTAATTTATTATCAATATTCATGTCGTTTTCTATATTCTCAAATGATTCACTCTCCGGTAGCTCATAAGGTGCGTGTCCATTTGAGAGTAAACGTGCTGCGAGTCGCTCTCAAGCTGCTCTCGAGAGCGATCTCGCAAGTGGACATAGTCTGGAGAGTAGCTCGCGGAGAGTTGACTAATTACTCTCGACATTCGATCCTTTTGAAAGTCACTCGCAAGTGGACACATGTGTTTACCACTATCCGAGATAAGCTCTCGGAATACCAACACAGTTCGTATTTTGCGAGTAGCTGTCGAGAGTAAACATAGCAAAGCAGTGGAATCTATGTCTTTTTTTCATATAAATTTGATTTGAAAATACATTTTTACCTTCCCATAGGAAGTTATTGTAATGGGTCCGATTAGTCAAATTGAAAATTTTGTCATTTCTCGACGTTTCAAGATCCCTAGAGTCGAAATAAAAGATTTTTAGAAAGATGCCAGTGCGTGCGTGTGTACGTACGTTCGTACGTCCTTACGTCTGTACGTCCGTACGTTCGCGACGTTTTTTTCGTCGTCCATAGCTCAAGAACTAGTAAAGATATCGACTTAAAATAAATATACAAATAATAATGCAGAAAGATGCAGAAAGGGATCTCAAGAAAATTGAGTGGGTGGTTTTTTACCATAGCAGTTTAAATAAAAGGTGAAAATGTTGGTTAACCCCAAATATCTCACAACACAAAAACACTAGAGAATTGAATAAAATATTATATTATATATCGTAACGTTATACCAAACAAGTATATTTTATGAAAAAAATCCAATTAACGGTTTTTTTTTTATAAATCAAAAAAAAAAAACTGAAAAAAAATTTTTCACCTCGAAAATTGTACGAATAAAAAATGATTTTATCTCCACAACAATTTGGTGCAATAACGTTTTTAACAGTTTGTTTTATAAAAAATAAAAACCTAAAAAAAAAACATTACTCAAAGTTGTTACAAATTGAATTTTGACTCAAATAACTTTGCAAAAATTTGAGGTTATGGCTTCCAACTTATTTTATTTCATAAGAAATATTGTTTTCAACATTTGGTAAAATTTTGAGAAAAATCGAATTGACAGTTTTTTAACAAAAAATAGAAACTTAAAAGAAAATTTAACAAAAGTTGGTAAAAATTCATTTCCGACACAAATATCTTTTTAAAAATTTGAGATTATGGCTTGCAAATAATTTTAACTTATAAGAAATATTGTTTTCAACATTCAGTTAAATTTTGAGAAAAATCTAATTGACAGTTTTTCTTACAAAAAATAAAAACCTAAAAAAAAACTATACTAAAACTTGGTAAAAATTTACTTTCGACTCAAATAGCTTTTCAAAAATTAAAAACATTGTCTTCAATTTTTTTTATTTCACAGAAAATATTGTTTTCGATATTCTGTAGTTTTTTTTTTAATAAAAATCCATATTTTCAAAAAAAAAATCTACAAAAAAAAGTACGGAAATTTGGTAAAAATTGATGTTCGGTTCTCGATATCTCGTGAACAATAGAAGATATTGGCTTTAAATTAGATTCATTCATCCAATTTGTATTTATTTATTTAAGAAATAAATTTTTTTAATAAATGCTACTAAAATTGGTAAACAAATTTTTTCGACTAAAAATCTCGTTTACAAAAACAGATTTTGAAATCAAATTAGTTCATCAAATGCAAAATGTTGTTGGTAATTTTTAAATCGTTTAGAATAATTCAACTAACAAATTTTTTAACAAAACACGAAAACCTACAGACCTTTTAAGCAAGGCAAATCGACAGACGGGATGGAAAGTTATCAGTGTGGATAAAATACATGTCCAACTGATAATATGCTAGCAGAAGAAATCTATCAAGTGGACACGATTATGAGAGTACTCTCAGCAAGAAAACTCTCAATATTCTAGCAGAGAGCTCGCGATAGCAAAACTTCTAAAATTTGGCTCGCAAATGGACAGTCTCCCGAGAGTTGCTCTCGAGATTTAACTAGCAGAAGTACTCTCAAATGGACACGCACCTATACGAAATCGATATTTGTTCCTCAGCATTGGTTTGTAAAATAGCATTCCAATCAACTTTAAGATATTCTGTATCGTCTTCTTCACAGTTTGAACATTTAGATTTGAATACAAATTTCATAGCTATAACTTTTGCTAGAAGGGAGCCAAATTCAGCAGCATTCGGATTACTTTTATTAACATTTCTTGCTCTTATCTTTCCAAATAAATTTTCTAAGGGATCTTGGTTAAATTTGTTAATATTTAAATAATATAAATCCTTATGGTCTATATATAATGCTTTTTGTATTTGCAAAATGCTCTCAATACTTAAGGCAAAACCTTTGAAACAAAACGCTTTGTTTCTTGAATTAATAGGCTGAATGTTGAGAATATATGTTTTCATTTCTCTTATGAATATTAGATTTTGATAATTTTTTTTAATAGCTGGTTTTCCATTTAAAAGGTCGAAAAGCCGGTTTATTTTGTTTATAAAATTAGCTGTTGGTTTTGCAAAATGCGATATATTTATGGGAAATTTATTTAGACCTAATAAAGCTTCAATTCCACAAGCTACAGATCTACTTAGTACTTGTGCCGCCAACTTTACATTCATTTTTTGAAATTCTGTTGGGTCAATATGTGCCGATGTTAATTTTGGACAAATTTTTGTTGCATTTAATCTTTCAGAATTGCTCTTAAAATGAAAATAAACAAAAATCGAAGACCGAAAATAAATGTTTGGAAACAAAATAATCGCTTAAGAGAAGAAATTAAAATACTTAAAGCCCATGCAAAGCTAAATATACAAGGGAAAATTGACGTTTAACCAATGAACCAAAACTCAAAAACGTTTGCAAAACTCATTTTATCGCAAAGTACAACAGAGTACACTGAAGAAGAAAAATGGATTTCGCAGTGTATATTTTTCCGTTCAGCCGCCGCCGGTTATAATTTTTTGAGAAATCAATTACAATTTCACTTGCCTCATCCATCTTCTTTGCATAGATGGATAAGTATTAAAGGCCTTTCTCCAGGCTTAAACAAAAACGTTTTAGAGGAGATAGAAAAAATTACCTCAAAATTGGCAACGAAAGAGAAAGAAGTGGTTCTAATTTTTGATGAAATGAGCCTTCAGACAAGTTTAACCTACAATGAATACAAAGATGTAATTGAAGGTTTTGTAGATTATGGCAAAAACCAAAGATCTGATATATGTGCTAAGTCAGCCTGCGTTTTTATGATACGTAGTTTATGTGGCAACTTTAAACAAGTTTTGTATCATGTCATTTGCCCAAGTAATATCCCTTCACAACAACTTGAGGTAGAAGTGCATAACTGTTTGGATATATGCGAGAAATTAAAATTAAATGTACGAGCTATTTGCTGCGATCAAGGGCCTACAAATAGAACTTTGTTTAATAAATTATGTCTAGATGACAAAAGTTGTAACTTTGTTTACAAACAACAAAAAATTTATGGTATGTATGATATTCCTCATCTTTTGAAAAGCATTAGGAATAATTTATTGAAATATAATTTGGCCACGGATGATGGAATTGTAAGTTGGAAAATAATTGAATATATGTACAATTCTGAAAGATTAAATGCAACAAAAATTTGTCCAAAATTAACATCAGCACATATCGACCCAACAGAATTTCAAAAAATGAATATAAAATTGGCGGCAAAAGTACTAAGTAGATCTGTAGCTTGTGGAATTGAAGCTTTATTAGGTCTAAATAAATTTCCCATAAATATATCGCATTTTGCAAAACCAACAGCTAATTTTATAAACAAAATAAACCGGCTTTTCGACCTTTTAAATGGAAAACCAGCTATTAAAAAAAATTATCAAAATCTAATATTCATAAGAGAAATGAAAACATATATTCTCAACATTCAGCCTATTAATTCAAGAAACAAAGGTGCCGGAAATCGACGATCTTGCTACCAGATACTATGATGAAAAAAATGAATAGTATCTGTGAAAACTGTATTCAACAAATGTCAAAAGATAAGCTTCAATTTGATTTAACGGAAATATTAATTAAATTGAGAGAATACGAAACCTCAAAAGAAAATACGGTTCTTATATGGCCTTCTGAAAATTTTTTCCAAGTCTGTAGTCTTCACGTAAAAATATTTACAACTTTCTTCAAAAAAACACCTTTTATATTGAGATTAAAAGAAAACATTGTAAGAGAATGTATAAACGCAACAAACAGACAATATCCTAGCTGGTTCGATGATTCCGATGAATGCTATGCACATAAAATTGACATCATACATTTTTTAATAAAAGTCTTACTTTGGAAAAATTGTAAATGGGTAATTGACACAAAAGATAAAAGGTATAAAAATCCTAGAACTAAAATAAAAAATTAATGAATGTTATGAACGCGTAGCTCAAACAAAAACAATAAAAAAAAAAACAAATACATAACCAATTTACATATATATATATAAATGTACAATTCAGCGGGTGGTAGGTGGGGTGGGGTCGATATTTTGCCACGTCCACGTTCGTGACCCCAAAAAAACTATTTAAGCAAAGGCAATTTTATAAAAGATCAATAATAAAATAAATAATTATAAATACTTACGATATTTTATTTTTAATTGTCAAGCCAAAAATTGTCTCTTAAACTTTTTATAAAACCACCTTTGCTTAAATAGGGCTAAGAGCAGTGATGTATTAAACATATACAAACTTCTAAACAAA